>JAZKJV010001591.1:0-261369 GCA_037367405.1 Ottelia alismoides
TAGGCTGGCCACCGCGCCTGGGGCGCCGAGCTGGGTCCCGACGAGACGCCGGCCGAAGCCGGCCTCGCGCCGCCCGCCGGCCCGCTGCGGAAGAAGCTGCTGCACATCGTGCTCGACGACCCCGCCGACTGGTGCTGGGGCGGCGAGGCCATCGTCATCGACGGCCAGCCGGTCGGCGAACTGTCGTCGGCCGGCTGGGGTCTGGCCGCCGGGCGCTGCATCGCGTTCGGCTACGTGCGCGGCGCGGCGGCGCAGCAGGCGCACGCCGGCACGCCGCTGACCCTGGACCTGTGGGGCCGCAGCGTCGGCGCGCGCGGCTGGGAGCGCTGGCCCGCGTGATACCGTTCCCCGCATGAAGGAGACGCTGGGCCCGGGTGCTGGGGCCCTGGGTGCGCGAGGTGAACGGCACCACGCTGCGCGGCCGACGCGCTGGGCCGGGCTGCTGGGCGCGGTGATCACGCTGCCGCAGGGCATCGCGTTTGCGGCGCTCGCCGGGCTGCCGCCGGCCTGGGGCATCTACACCAGCATCGTGCCGTGCATCGTCGCTGCGCTGGCAGGCAGCAGCCGCCACGTGCTGTCGGGGCCGACGAACGCGGTGTCGCTGGCGCTGGCGGCCATGCTCGCGCCGCTGGCGGCGCGCGGCAGCCCGGAGTACCTGCGTCTGGCGCTCGTCGCCACGCTGATGGTGGGGGTCGTGCAGGCGGCCATCGCGCTGCTGCGGCTGGGGCTGCTGGCGCACTTCGTGTCGCCATCGGTGATGCTGGGCTTCACCAGCGGCGCGGCGGTGCTCATCGGCTGGCATGCGCTGGAGTCCGTGCTGGCCGACCGCTGGGAACTGGGGCTGGCGCTGGCCGTGCTGGCGCTGGCCGCGCTGCTGCGCCGGCTGCTGCCGCGCTCGCCCTTCATGCTGCTGGCCGCTGGCCGCCGGCGCGGTCGCCGCGTGGGCGCTGCTGCGTTTCGGCGGCCACCCGCTGGTCTTCGTCGGCACGCTGCACGTTGCCGGGGAGCAACAACGCTTAGTTCGGGTTTGTGCGTGATTGTGATCGTTTGTCTGTTTCGCGGGTTTTTATTCACTCTTTTTAGTTTTCTTATTTTTTTATATATCTGTTGAGCTGTCTAATTCCCCTCTCTTGTTGACTTCATGCGAGGTACCGCGGATCGAGGGAGGCGCTCTACCCTAGGTGCATGTGCACCCACGTGAAGTCGGCATCGGCCAGCCGAGCACCAAGGAGACGAGGAGATATTTTGAAGACCAAGCTCCATCTTTAGTGTAGAATTTATTTCCTGCATTTATTTTTGTAATTTAAGTGAGAGAGCGACCTATATTTGTAATAATACAGGTACCCTCGGACACTTGGCCATTC
Organism: Ottelia alismoides; assembly: GCA_037367405.1. Classification (NCBI taxonomy): domain Eukaryota; kingdom Viridiplantae; phylum Streptophyta; class Magnoliopsida; order Alismatales; family Hydrocharitaceae; genus Ottelia; species Ottelia alismoides. The sequence continues at coordinate 1,365 of JAZKJV010001591.1, forward strand.
GAGCCTAATTTCCAGGTGTTTGTACACCTGGGGCTCACCGCGGTTTCACAGTTTTCTTCGCATTTTTATTTTGTTTTCCGATTTTTGTTTTATTTATTTTGTGTGATTGAGCCCCTAGTTTTAGGATTGCTTGCGATAGACTAAGGCCAAACACCTAATATCTTTTCATGTACCTATAGTATCGTTTGGACTTAGTCAAATTTAAATAGTCGCTTCATCCTCTTCGACCTCCGTGCCGCGAGCTCACCCTGCCAAGCGCTGCTCCTGAACTCGATTTGTCGAGAGGAGGAGGGGTGAGCCTAGACCGGACTCTTGGCTTGAGGATCGGTGACCGACTTGTGGTTCTTCACGATAAAGCAATTTCTGAACTTAGGGCGATTTCATCGGCTTTGCATTTGCATATAGATAGGTTTCAATTCGGCTAAGCATCTTTGCATGAAGAGTGCCGAGGCAAGGTGAGTATTTCTCTTTAGCATACATCATTGATTTATCGCTTGCATTGCTTTTCCGCCTCTCCCTCTGATTTTGCAAACCTAGGTGCTTAAAGGAATCGACTCCTCGTTAGGCTCGTGCATTTTTATTAAAAAATCCAAAAAAGTGATAATCAATAAAATTGGGACTGCTAATATTACTTGACCCTAAAACCGATAAAAGAAAAATCTTGTATAGGGGCGAGTAATCCCCTCACTGTCTTCGTTTTACTTGCTCGCGCACACACTAAGGTTAGTGCCCAAATCCCATTCAGCTCTAAGTGTTTGCACAATTTTGGACTTCTCACCTAACTCTAAAACAGACAAGATAAAAAGACCGCATTTGTGATCTTCACCGAGTTGAGTTGGTGAATTGAGGGTTTGTCTTATTTTCATTTTTGTTTGTGATTATTTTGCGTGTGTCCTAGATCGCTTCTGTGCACTTGCGCCTTTCATCTCACTTCTCTTGACTTGACCATCGTGCTCTCCCGATCATTTTCTTTTGTTTCGAGATGGCCGACTGGAGCGTATTTTATCCGGACTTTGCAGATCATTCGTTCACTCCAACCGGTCCACCTCCTTTTTTTCCAGGAGGACTTTGCTCCTGACTTTTGTACATATCTGCCTCAGCCACAGTATTATACCTCGGATTTCTACCCACACCCACCTCCACTTCCGTATTCTCCACCTTCACATCCTCCCGAGGCTGAGCTGTTGGAGTCACCTTTCATGGAGTCCACCCTTGAGCACTTGACCCAGATGATGGATCATATGAGACAGAGGATTGACCACCTCACTAGTACCAATAAGAGCTACCATGATACTCCACCATTTGATGATATGGGTTCATTTGAGGATTTCCATGAGAGCTTGCAATCGCCCAAAATACAAAAAATGAGAAAAATTTAAAAACACAAAAAGAGATTGGGAGACTTTTGATCGAGTCAGACTATGAGGAGAGCGCCCACTTGCCAGTCCTTTGTCCACACATTCATTCACACCCCGTCCCACCTTTGACCCCGAGGATGCCGCTGTACAGACTGCTCTTGGCATGCCTCGTGTATATGATGATTCCGACTTCCTCCCTTGTATGGAGGAGGTCCAAAAAATTCAAAAAATGCTGACTAAACCCGAAGTGGTGGCCACTATTCATGAGATCATTCGTGCCCTACTTCAGCAGGCCATGACTGATTTATCTGCTCCCTCTTCCCAAGAAGAGAAAGCGGAGGAGCAGATCTGAGCGTCATATTCTGACCATGGCCACTGCCCATGCCATCACACACCGTCCCATTCCTAGGAAGAAGAACACTGCCACACCTTTCATTAGCTGCACCATCTCTGACCATACATGTGATCACACTCTCCTAGACGGCGGTGCTTCGATTAGCATCATACCCTTCTCGTTGGTACAGTCTCTTCACTAAGGGCCTCTCAAGAAAACCAGGATGATCGTACAGTTTGCTGATGGATCAATAAGGAGGCCGAAGGGTATTCTTGAAAACGACGTCATTTCGATTCAGGACACGAGCCACACAGTTGATTTTGTCGTATTGCCCATGGAGACCTCCACAGGGGAGCACTCTCCAATCATCCTGGGACGACCATTCCTCGCCTCTGCAAGGGTCGTTATTGATTACGAAGCAGGAGAGATTCGCTTCCGTCCTGCCGACGAGAGCGAAGCATTGATCACCACACCACCGTTGACTAGAGACCTGCCACCTGATGCGACCACACTTGTTTTGGCTGACCCCGAGGACTATGATCTATATGAGGATATCAGAGAGACTTTCTTTATGACCGATGATGAGACCGAGAATTCCTCTCCAAGGAGGAAGGCTCGGAAAGCATAGACCTTGGCGTTTCTGCTTCCTGTGATTAGCGATGTGTTGATGATATCCGCGGGATTTACACGATTGATACCCTAGAGCGGAGGGCAGATATAGAGACTAGACAGGACGGACATGTTTCGACTTCTTTCACTGATGAGTCCGCTCCTGTTCACGGAGATACTGATGAGCCAAAGGCCGAATTTGATTTCATAGCTTTTATTCGGGAATTCTGGCCTTTTGATGAGAAAGATGATCCGGTTGAGATTATAGAGGACGAACAGAGTTTGACTACTTCCACTGATGAGTTCTTGCCTTTTGGTTTTGACCTGGACGACACCTCGTAGGACGACTTCGATTACACTACTTCTGATGATGATGAGTTCGTCCCTTCCACTTCGATATCAGCGAGACTCCCAAGGCCAGACCTGACCACACTGCTTCCACTCCCACGTCTGTGCCTTTACACCCTAGGGCCCCTGAGGATCTTCACTCTGTCGACCCTGATCGGCTTCTGTCCACTGTGGACCCTGATGTCGACCTGCACCACACTAGATCTATTCCTCAGCGGTCCCGCAAGAAGGTTCGCTTTCAACCTTCTTGATCATCTGTACATCCATGTTGTATATTCTCTCTCATATATCTCTGTCTATCTTCCGTTTTGCTCGTCCACCCATTCCTCGTGTTTGCCTTGCTTAGGACGTACTTTGTCCTAAGTATAGGGGGGTGATGAGCTGAGTGTTCGTTCTTTGTTCCGTTTCACCACTCCTGTTGTTGCCTATACTTAGGGCTTCTTTTACCCTAAGTATAGGGTGAGTGGTGTGTACATTCTCACGATATCTTCTTCCACTCTGATCTCTTTTCTTCTTTTCTTCTTTTCTTCTTTTCCTTTTATATCTTCTGTATCTATCAAAAGGTGTCGCCCCTTGTAGACAGTTTTCTATACTTAGGACGTACTTTGTCCTAAGTATAGGGGGTGTGCACCCTGAGTTTTCTCTATTTTTTCGATCCTCTCCATTGTCTCCTCTTCTTGTCTATACTTAGGGATATCTTACCCTAAGTATAGGGGGAGACAATCTGAGTACGATATGTTCATTCCCACCCTTGACCCTCCCTGTGTTGTATACAGTCTGCTATACTTAGGATTATTTGATCCTAAGTATAGGGGGGACGGTCGACTTCTCATTCATTGATTCATTCATCAGTTCTTTATTCCTTGGTCTTGCCTATACTTAGTACGAGTTATGTCTGCTCTTTTCTCTCCGATCTATGAGGACATAGCTCAAGCTAAGTATAGGGGGGTCGTATATACTGCGTATATACTTTAGCCATAACTCGTACTTTCCTAATAATATGGCTAATAATTCTTTAAAATTCATTAAAAATCTTTAATAAAAAGGAGTTATGTTCCTCAAATTCTTGTTGTATATACTGATTAATAAATCATGTGAAAATGTTTTTTGCAAAATGTTTGAAAAATAGTTTGAAAATCTTTGTGAACATTTATTGAAAACTATTTTGAAAACGTTTTGTTACATGTTTTCAACCTTTGTAAAAATTTGTGGTTTGTAAAATTTCTTTTCTTTGTGTGAAGTAAAATGTTTGAAAAATGATTTGCAAATGGTTTGAAAAATGGTTGCAAAAATATTTTGAAAAATCTATATATACTGTTTTGAAAACCTTAGCAAAATGATTTTCAAATGTGTGTACATGTTTGTAAAATGTTTGTAAAAATTATTTTGGACTATAGTTTTCAAAAATTGTGTGAAAAGCTTGTGTCAAATAAGTTTGAGGAATACTTACATCTCACCAAAATTCACGATATATGTATCTATATATCTATAAAAATTGATCACTTACCCCTGTAAATTCTTAAAATCCACCTCTTGTAAATATAAGAAGCACTCCCGTGTACATATTTTTCACCTAGTTTTCAGCCAAAAACTTTTTATTTCCAAAAATCCCAAAAACATTTGCAAAATTAAAATCCAAAAACACTTGAAAAATCTTTTTAAAAAAGACAAAAATTGCATATGCATCATCATCATCTTTTAAAAAATCCATAAAAAGTTCAAAATCTTTGAAAATTGCATCACAAAAATATTTTCTGCATTGCATTGCATAGCATTCGTATTTTTCGGATTGAGTTTGATAGTTGAACGAGTCTAAGTAAAATCCGGAGATTGGAGCTTGATTGGACCTTAAAATCTACCTAATAATAGGAACCTTATAGGAACTGGGTTTGAGGTACTTCAGGTCTAGTAGACTTAATTTTTTGAGGATCACGAGACTTGGTTCAATGGATTCTTGACTGCCTAAGTAGAGTATTTCGGAACATACGCACGACTCTTGTTGATAATGACCTAACTTGGACATCTGCACCTTTCACATGGCTCAACTCAGTTGGAGTGGTGAGGGGATTGGATTTGCCGGTATGAGACGCACACAAGTGGAAACATTTGTCCTCCTCTAGGGAGGGAAGTGCACCCCAACCCGTTCAGTGATTAGGAAGTCTAAAGACAGGAGTTTTTGGGTTGCGATAAAGCTTCAAAAGAGGGATAGTCTACTAGCTCAAGAGGAAAAACTCCTTATGTAAATGTTGTTGTATATAGCATTCAAAAAAAATATGTTCAGGCATGTACAAAAATAAAAAGCCTGCAAAGTATGTACAAATGTTGTAAAGTCAATAAGCAAGCTTGAGTTCCAAAGTCAAATATGTGAGCCTGCAGCTGGATGACTTGACTACACTGGTCTTGCATGCTAGGATAGGTAGCTACACTGGATACCGTCCATTCTTCTCTTCACCCCCTCCTCTTGAGCTGGTTGCCACTTGAACTTAGAAGGGAATACCCGCTCCTCGAGGATGGAGTTATTGGATTGGGGAATTATTGGGTTGTTATGCTGGAGAAGTCAGTTTCTTTGTCATTTCAGTTGGGGAGAGCCACAACCACTTACACTGTACGAGTCAGAATCATAGTCGTAAGAGTTTACGTATGAGTTGAGATATTTCTGACATGGCTATTGAGGAGACTTGAGCAGAGTTTTGGGATTCTCAAGGACTGTTGGATTTCAAATTCAGTTCTCATTAAGGTTCCGCACGCACTAAAATTCCAAAGGTCCGACTTAAGCTCCAAACTTTAATTTTGTGAGACAAGTTTGACAATTAAATTTAGTCCACCTTTCTTCTTTTTCTTTTCTTTATTTTTCTTTTCTGCACTTATTGCATAAGCGTTTGCTAGGGACTAGCAAAGGAAAGTATAGGGGGATGATGATCTACGTTTCATCATCTTTATTCTATCATTTTGGCCTTAAAAACCCTAGTAAATGCATGTAAATAGGCTTAATTCATGCATTTTAGCATTCATGCATATGTGTGTAAATATTGTATAAAATGCAGGTTTTAAAGCCAAAATTATAGAATAAAGAAAAGAAAAGAAAAAGAATAAAATATTGTAAATATTTTATGACCCGAAACCCCAAGACCTAGGCATCTTGATGAATAGGTCGACAAGGAATAAAGTAGGGGGAGATAAGGGCCAAATACCTATACTTTTTAATTCATTCTTTATTCATTTTGGGACCTATTTTTGGTTCTACTTTTTATACATCAAATAAAGAAACTTTATACATGAAAGTTGTAGATAATTTAATAAAGAAAAATACAAAATTGATTTCACTGAAAAATAATGTACAGATAAAAAGTTATGGTCTGAATAAAATTCCAGAATCCCAACTTCCCAGACCCGTATCTCACAAATGAAAACTACAAATGCATCAAACTCACCTTTAATTGTTATAATTCAAAATAAGCTATTTAATGGCGGTGGTTTTGCATTTGGCGGAGCTACGGTTTGAAAGTTGAGTTTTGGACCCCTATTGTATACTTGTACAGATTAAAATATTCAATCTATTCTTTATTCATTATTTTTATAATTTTATATTTTTATAATTTTGTAATAAATATGTATAATAATTATGTGCATTAAAATCAGAATAAAAATGCAAAGAAAACTCAAAATAAAAATACTTGTATATACAAAACCTAGGTGTAATACCTATATACATACATGTATAATTACTAATTCTATTTTATTAAATATACAAAACACATCAATAAAATAAAATAAAAATATAATTATGTGTATAAAAGTAGGTTATAATTATATAAATTAATAATAAAAAATAAATAAATTAAATACATACAATAAAAATAAAAGAACACAATATATAGATAATATACCTATATAGGGGTATAAAAGTAAACTTGTAAAAATATACCTAATAAAAAATAAATAAAAATTACCGTAAAATAACTTATAAATTTATAAGCATTTTTTATTTTGTAACCATAATTAAATAAAATAGTTTACTATTTTATTTTGATTTTATAAGATGTTTTTCCAGGCTTTTTCCTGGTTGGTCCACGTGGACCAACCAGGTGGGCTGGAGAGTTGACCTCGGGTCAACTCTCTGACCCCAACCTGTGCCCTTTGTCAGAACGAGTTTTTTTGTCTTTTTTCTCGATTTTTTTCGAGGCCCTTTCTTTCACCGTTTCATGTCGAGGTCTTCAGCAAAGTTGTTCCTCGTGGAATGGGCTTTCACGCTCTGGGTTCGTTACGGGCTGAAGATCATCGATGCGAGCGTCGTGCCTCGTTCTTTGCACCCCCTTCACCACTTTTCAAATAACCACCCGTCTCCCTCTTTGGTTTTTTAAACCCTTCTTTGACCTAGCCGCCCCCTTCCTTCTTGCGTTCTGGACTGGAGGCCGTGACAGGGCCTCCTCCAACCAGCTAGGAGGGCCGCGCATGGCCGAGAGGTGCTTCCACCCATCTCCGGCAGCCTACGCCGTCGCGAGGTACCCATCTCAGGCCACTAGCCTTCGAGGTCTATTTCCTTCGTTTTTATTGCGGCTGTAGCATCCCCTTAGCCTTAGGACCCTTTTCGACCTTTCGTCTTCGATTTTTACTTAGTTGATCATCGCCGCCACCTCGTCGGAGCTTGCATTCGCCTTCGCCACCGCTCGCAATCCATTGGGGAGGGTCGTGGCAATTACCCACGACCCTCTCGGCTTCTTTTTGCAGGTGTCAGGTGCGCAAAGACCCTCCTGGGGGTCGATTTTGTTGCAGCTCGAAGCTCCTGGGGGCCGTCCTCCCTCGCCGACTCCGCAGCGGAGTGCCGGCCGTCTTTCGCCATTTTGAAGCCGCTGCCCCCCTTGAGGAAGCTCCCAGGTAGCTTTTGGAGACATCGATGAGGAGAAGGGAGCGTCGACCGTGAAGATTTTGGTGCTTAAGGTTCATTCAGGTCGTGCTCCTCAAGTGTTCTTCCTTCAAGCCTTCGCGCCGTTCGATCACCCTCCGTTCTTCCTGAGGAGCAGCGTCCGTCGGATCCGTGCCTTTCTCGACCATCAGATCTGATCCGAGCTTCTAATCCTAGCCGTTATAACTGAAGGGGTATCGGGCTCTGTTGGCTTGACACGTGGCCTAAGTGGTCGAACTTCAGCCGTGCGATCTGCAGCTCGTTTGGGTATTTTGCATATAATCCCAGCCACTTTTTTGTATATTATGAGTTAAACGCCTAAGCTTTCATCTGCACTTTAAATTTTTGTATAAATTGCGTAAAGCCCCCCTAGTTTTTGTAATATTACATAGAGGCCCCCGCCAGGTCACGTGCGTTGCGCACGTGACTTGGCGATTTTTGCAAGGACCTCCCGGGAACTTTTGCATATTTAGTTTAATACTAAAACTTTTGCTCGCAGTTCAAATAGTTCTGGCAATTTTGCATAAAGGCCCCCATAGTTTGTGAGTTTTGCAAACCAGTCCTCCCCAGGCGCGTGCTTAGCACGTGCGTGGGTGGCCTTTTTGCAAACACTTCCTCGTGATTTTATCATTTTATATTTCGTCCAGTAACTTGTTTGTTTAAGTATAAATTTTGTTGGAAAATTGTGTGTAAGCCCCTAGATTCCTGACTAATTACCAAAGTGCCCCTGTAGACATGCATTTTCTTGTCGTTGTCTCTAATTTTTGCATGGATCTATAAAACCCCAAAAAATCCCCAAAAATCAAATTAAGTCTCTGTTGCATAGTAGTTTAACAGCATATTTTTATTTTTCATAATTATTGCATTTTAATATTTATTAAAAATCAAAAACGTCCATTTTGTGCACTGTCTAGCTTATAAAATCCATAAAAAATATAAAAAACACATCAGAAAAATCCCAAAAAAATATATTTTGCTTCTTTTAGTGTGTTTTAACTTCAGTCCAAAATTCATTAAAAACTTACAAAAGAAAACTCATAAAAATCACAAAACCCCAAAAACCTTTATAAAAATATTAAAAATTCTACAAAAATCCTAAAAATACAAACTTTATCTTTAAATTTCCTTTGTTTCATTATCTTTAGGTGAAAATTAATTTGGAGAATTTTTGCTACTGTTTTCTATTTTATTTCTCCATTTTAGTTTCAGCCTTGTATTTTATTCATTGTTTTCTCTTATTTCAGTATTTAAAAATACCAAAAATACTTTGAAAAATACTTAAAAATCACAAAAATAGTAGAAAATCATAAAAAGATCAAAAAATATTTTATTTGCTAATTTTTGAACAATTTTATCTATTTTTATAAATACCTCTTTCTCCCTTTTATTATATAGCTTATACATTCCAATAATGAAAAAGAAAATAGAAAAATATAAAATATAAAAATCAGAAAATTAAAACCTAAAATTCAAAAATATAAAATCAAAAACTAAATAAAAAAATATAAAATCCAAAAACCCATAAAAATATAGCATAGATAGACAACTTATCACATTCACACACTTTTGAGCAATTTGCCCCGATCTATCCTTTCTGCTCCATGTGTTCGACCTCTACACATACTTGCACCTATACACATCTTGTTGTAGAGTTATAATAAATTTTAACTCCGCACATTTACTTTCATTGCTTGATTTATCCGTTGTGGGTTAATTGCTGTTTTAATCCGAATTCGTGTGGTCGATTCAGCGACTGAGTTTCCGCCTTGTGTGGAACTTAAGACCACCGTTTTTCGGGTTCAACACCTATCCATTGATCTCATCAACAAACATATGTCCAAAACATGATGCCAGATCATTGTCAAATAATCTTAATCCTCCTATTGATCTTTAAAGGTTTTCAGTATTAGAAATCTTAATGAACCATTCATTAATTTTTCTAATTTAGCGGAGTCCAATAGATGTTAGATTACTATCTGAAATATATCCATCATAACTCTCTATGATAGGTTTATTCCAGAATTCATGTTTATTTCCAACATTTAGAAATAAACTATGAATGTATTCTAATATCCAGGTCACAGAGACATTCTCTAAAACTAAGGGCTCTCCCACTAAAAATAACAAGTCCATCTATCCAATAGAGATTGTTGCAACAATTGCACCAATGTCCATGTATATGATTATTAAACCTTAAAATCAAATTTTATAGTCTTCTAATACATATGCAACTAATTGCAGGTGTCATTAGAAGAATGAGATACAATTATTAGACTTTTATCTTATCAAATAAGTAAGTCAATTTCAATGATTATATGTACATTATTCTGATGTACTATCTGAGTCCTTCTCTAAGGATCTAGATAGACTTGATAGTCATACTATCTATACATCATCTTGTTGTAATGTCGGCATTCATCCAACTATTTGGATTGTCATATGGAAGTCACAAATGTGCTGTCAACTCTTTGACTTTCCTTCTTACTTGGGTCCAACCCATGCTTCCACTGCGCTCCCTTTATCTATAAACAATCATTGCTTTAGACGAAGGATCTCTTATGCTGATTTCAAAAGATTTCAATATAAGAGCATTTCAACATTTGTACATGCTTCATTCAATTCATACAATATGAATATTCTGAAGCTTCATGAATGATCAGAGTGTAGATAGTAGAATGATGACACTCATTGTATCTACATCCATCTAAACTCTTAAAAAAATTGGTTCAGGTAGGTGCTCAAACAATTTTGAATACATCATCTCTTATAGAGCTACCATTCCACATGATGCAGAGAACCATGTCACTCATGATTAAATGTCGAGATCACATATGTATGCCAGAACATCTTCTTAGAATTTTATAAGGATTATTTGACAATTACTATCATCATCGACATGTCACTTCCAAAGTACATTTGATGAGAGATCAAGACTATAAAGAGATACAAACCCTAGGGTTGTAGTCCTATTGTCTATTTAATTGTCACGCCTCATTATTATGAGGAAATTTGCACATCGCAACCACATACATTATGTGTCCAATTGCAAGTACAATATCTTAATTATGGATCCAATCCATGATATTTTATTGGTTATTATTAAGTATAATATTGAGTAGGTTTAATGAAGAATTATCTGAAATAAGAAATTTGCATAAGTGTATATTTATATATATACATATTTTACTTCGATTTAGGAATTTTTATATCAAAGTTGTCTTGCCTTGTCAACAATGAAAGTTCCTTCCCTTAATCACTTTCAATGTAAGAGATATACTTACCAATATATTTCTCGCAAGATCTGGGATCTCCTTCCTTATCTTTGTCACATCCCAGTAATATGAGAACCTTTAACTCGGATAAAAAGAAGCGGGAACACATTCCGCCTTGCAAGTCCAACTTGCATCTCCCAATTCGGTCTTTAACACCCGGGCCCACCACCCTGAAGATGATGTTGACCCGTCACTAATTGAACCAATCGTCTACGGGAATACAACTCGCTATACGCAATCCAATATCGTCCCAATAATATGAGGACCCGATATTGGGGTCACTACGCATATGCCCTTACTCTTTCGAGAAGCGACGAGCCCGATCCAAATGGATCATATGCAGTCATCTCCTACATACAATATCTGGCGATGGAACCCTTCGCCTTGACAGGAGACCATGGATGCCACTTATGTGATCCTCCATCTCATATTCAAATTTTAACTAATTATCACGAATCATATTCACATAATTAATTCTTCCAAGGGAAATACACACTTATTCATAATATAATGTTTCTAATTGGGTATAATTAACTTAGTCATATTAAATTAATTTTCCATCCAATTCAATCAACAAACTTGATTTTACTTGAATATATATGATATTATATCAAAATACGTATTAATTCGAATTTTAATAATTAGAAAAATACATCATGATATCTCTCGCATCATTCGTTGCCTACCCGCTATCATGGCCAATACCGGCGGGAGTGGGACGGACCGCAACCGATGCGACCCGCTACCCCAGCGATCCCCGACTAGACACCATATCCTCCTCAGAAAAAAATAATGCCGAGTCAATCAGTTTGTACTTGAGATGATCATCGGTTCTTAAATTGAAATTATACCATATAGTAATAATCAAAACATTTTTGATTATAAGGAAATTTGCTAGACAAATTCCCAATCCTATTCAATCAAGGAGTTTGATGATTGTGTTTCCAATTATGATCTAGATCAAATCTAATCAATTTGTTGGTTGAGGCCAAGTCAATTAAGGAAATAATCATCACTCAATATTTCTCAAATATTTTCCATAATTATTTTATGAAATTAACAATTAATTTCACTAATTGGCATTCACATGGTTCTTGATTAGGAATGTAATTTCAGCAGTGACCCTTACTTACTAAAATTAACATATCTCAATAAATTTAAACACAAATTAGACAAAATCAATTGTCAAAGATTTCTAATTTGATTTAAGATAGAACTCAAGTGATATTTCATGCATTTCGATGCAGATCAAAACAGTAATTAACCCATTAATCATGTTAAGATTTGCAGTACCCGCAACAGTGAATACATGTTCATTAAAACAACCATATCTCGAGCAAAGGAAATCCAAATTACGTAAACTCATATCCTATGGTTTCCTTATTTAATGGGGAACAAAATCCAAGTGATTAATTTGTGTTTAAACATTTTAAACAGGACCGAATTTATTCACTAAACAGATGTGCGAAAATCAAATGCGACAAAAACTTTCACGACCTCTACGAACCCAAGTCGTCCTAGGTTTGCGGATCGTATCCAAAACCTTCTACCTGGCTCTGATACCACTTGAAATATATGGTTTAATCCTCAAGCGCATCACGGAAGCGTGAGCATCGTATCGAATATGACGAAGAACGACTAGTCGAACTAGTTGTTCTATGCAGCGGAAATTAAAAAATTTTCATGCGATGAAACCACATGATCCAAGAACGATTCTCGGATCGTTTCATCTAGAACCACAAAAAGTATAAAGGAATACCTCTTGAAGCGTGGTTGATCGAGTCTCTAAGAAAAGAGACATCCTATCTCTTTAAGTCCGATCGTCGGAGAAGAAGCTTGCGAGCACGGGGATGAGTCGCTTGATCCTCGCAATCCAACGAGTTGATCCAAGCACGGTGAACTCCTGATCTCGTCGTACGAGATCGAATGTCCTCTTCGCGAGCGTAGCACTCCAAGAAGACGGAGAACCGAAGAACGTCGAAGCGGCGGTGCGGTGGCGAAGGCGACGACGGCTTTCTCCTCTAGGGTTTGGTGGACGGCCACCAAGGAGAGGGAGAGAGAGAGTTGAGTGTGGGGAGAGAAGAGAAAGAGATATATGTGCTTCAAAAGTCATAGCATTAGAGAGCATGGTATGCCTCTCTTTTTATAGAGTTTTGGGATCCATGGGACACATAAAATCAATGGATGAGATCGATTTATGTTTAATCCAATGGTCAAGATTGTTGTTGGTAAAAACCAACAACTATTATTTAATTTAGATCAAATATATTTGATAAATAAAATATAAATCAATCCTAAATTAAACCAATCAAATAAATGGAGATTACCAACATGGAGATTGCATCCCCATGGATCATGGTGGACGGCCACCAATTTCCATATTGGTTATGGTGGCCGTCCACTTGATTGCAAGTGGGAGCAATCTCATGAGATTTCATGAGATTGCATATCTCCATGGAAATCTCCTTTATTTAATCCAACAACTTTTGTTGTAATTTATTCTTCAAAAATAATTCATAATTAATTTTGAGAATATTAGAATCTTGCCATTGGAAATTTGTGAATCACATTCACAACCCAAAACAAAATATAATTTACATTTTCAATTAATTACATAATGTGTATCCAATACACATTAATAATTAATCAACAAATATAAATTATAATTGGCTCTCTCTAATACATTATAAATAACATTTATAATATATTATGAATAATTGGATATTTCTATCCACATTGTTCTTATCCACAATAATTAAATCACATTTAATTATATTGGATAATTTCCACAAACATCAAGATAATTAAATCACATTTAATTATCAATTTCTCAATGCTTAGATCTATGGAATTATTCTTGAACCCTTTCAAGAATAATACGATTTCTCCTTAGATACTTGGAGATAAGGACATGGCGATTGTATTGTTCCACGTATAGTGACTTGGATATTGAGATCATATCTCAAATCCAGATCTCATAGACCTCCCATAGATGCTTGATTAAATCAAGGCCGTAAACCTAATCTTCTCATTCCATCTGATTCTCATTCAGATCAATGTCCAATATATGGACTAAGATTAGGTCACTTCTCTACTGAGAGGAGTCACTAAAATCCAGACATGTTTCATCACTCCCTCGGAATGGAAGCGTCATGGTTATACAATCGTTTATGATCACATCACCCTCAGGCATTCCCAACACCTGTACATCCTGCATACCGGAAGACCTATGATCATCTTGAAGATATAGATCACTTTTACACTATCATCTTTAGGATTTGATTACTAAGTTTCTCAATCTTGGTCTTTTGGGATTTGGTATAGATCATATGCTTTCACAAAACATATATCTTACCTTCAAATTCATGTCATGCTTCCAAAGCATGACGACCATGCATGGAATTTAATCAGTCCCAATACCTCATGAGTGAGCTCATGTCTCCCGGTTCACAAGTGAACCTGTATGATCCCTTTGAGAGATCGTATTACTCATATGTCCTTACATGTACACCAGCTCGCCGGTGTATAGACCTTGGGTAGGTCATCAACCTATTGGTCTGCCAAATGTACACACTCAGACATATAGTAACACATATGTCTCTGGTCAGAGGTTGTGTGCCTATGTTGTGACAGTATTCAACATATGTCTTTGGTTATCTCGATCTCGTTAAGTGATCCCATTGACTCAACTAATCTGATACATCCGAATCACTATTCCCATGCAGAGGACCTGCATCAAGAGGTTGATCAGATATCAGCCTAATGAGAAAGGATTGCCATCTCCTACTCAAGCTGGAGATCATCACTTGACAGTCATTTAATGATGCTTGATGAGTCCTCTATCTAACTCCTTAGATATTCATCCAAGCATCAGCCTCTATGATTCAATCAATGAATCAACAACTGCATGATTATCAAGTTGGCCATGGTACATAACCCTTATTGTACATAGGGACCTCATATGTAAATTAGTTATTCTTCATTTCATATCAGGGAATGACATTTGCAATAACATTTATTGCATAATGGCTCGCCGTGGGCTCGCATGTACAACACTTCCGGCAAGAACGATGTTATGTTGAGCAGTGTTGTTAAAAGCGTAAGGTGCTCTAAGGCGCTAGGGATTTCAAACCGCCTGAGGCACTAGGCGCCTACCTGAGCAAAGCAAGGCATTATATATATTACATATATTTGTGTAAATATAATCTTGTATATCTATACATGCATGTATCTGTCTATCTATATATACATGTATCCATCTTTTAAGAAAAATGGTACACACATACATACATGAAATTACAATCTATTATCGATGCAACATATATGTATGCATGTGTGTAAGTATATAGTATGTCTGAAATTATACTACTTAAAACTAATATATACATGTACATGTAAATGTGTATATGGAACTTAGAACTAATATTTATGAGTAAGTGTATGTGTATATGTAGAATTAAGGACTAACATGTATGTGTTTATGCAAAAATATTTATAAGTGAATGTTTATTATATGTGTGTGTGTGCAGTACATGTAAATATGTGTACGTGCATTGATTCGGGGAATCAATGTTACTACCCAGACCCCTCTAAGCTTTCTCTGACGCATATTAGATTTGTCGGCTTTGCTAAGTCTCTTAGGCCACTTTCTTGACCTTACCACATGTACATGTATACATATGAGCACACATGTGTATGTATGGATATGTGTAAATATACATATGTGTACATGTATATGTCTATATGTATACATATATGTGTTTGTATGTATATAGTATGCATGCGTAAATGTATGTGTGAATGTAGGATGTATATGCATATGTATTGCTAGAGTATGTATAATTGATGCATATATTTGTCTGCATATGTATACATACATGTGCAAAACACTACTAGAATATTTTATCCAACTTAAAAGTTTAAAAAATAATAAAAATGCAAAAACAACAACAAAAAGTCCCAGTTTTGTTTCAGGCGCTCACCTTAAGCACATGACGCCTTAAGCCAGGCACTCGCCTAGGTAGCGCCTAAGGCAAAACACCTCGCATGAATCAAGGCAAGGCGCCTAGGCCTTGCCTCGCCTCAGCGACTAGGCGATCACCTCGAGTGCCTTTGAGTCTTTGACAACACTGATGTTGAGAGCATTTTTATACCTTTCAAGGCTCTACTAATTGAAGCATATTTATTGACATATTGTAACCCACGCCTTTTGCTTAGGAATATATGATGGGTATGACTCATCTTGCGTCCACACCCTTTCTTCTTTCATATAACATGTCTAACACTTGAATTACCTTCTTCTTATATTTAGACCCATTATTGTAATACTTGATTATTAAATCAAACTGAACTTATTTTTTTCTTATATTTATATCTATTATTGTTAGTTGCGTACTTTCCAAACAAAAAAAACATTAATGGCTTATTAAGCCAATTAGAAACTTATGGTTGTAGTATCCACTGTTAACCATGACTGAAAAAGTACTTCAACTTTGAGGTGGAACCTAATGGTCGCCTTGACTGCCTTAATATGCCTCGAAGCACACCTCGTTGAGATTGTCTCAAAGCATATATCTCAACGTCTCGAGACACCTTTTTGAAAATCATGAGTGCAAGAAGATAACATAATTTCATTTAGTATATTAGGACATGAAGGATGATGTAATGGTTTTCATCGTCGAGTTTCAGAAAGGAAACATAAAGATGGAATTACTGAAAATACTTCTCATTTTCCTCCTCCATAGGGGGGATGTGATTACATATTGGAAGAGACATCGGACAAAGGACCTCCTTTGGAAAATGACTTTTCAAAGGCATATGAAGTGCCATTGGAGATTTATTTGGACTTCGTGAGAGAGGCTTCCCTAACACTTGGATAAAGCAATACATCATGGCTGCCTCATTCTCGATTCTAATTAATGGAAGGCCTGAAGGTGGTTCTTCCAGCTTCGACTCAACCAGAGTTGTCCCCTTACTCCACTCATTTTTGTGATTATTGCAGATACCAATGTTTTTGAAATTCAATCGAAGGATGAATTGGAAACATTATCAAAATGATCCAATCAGGTTGGACCACGAAACTAAACAGTTCAATCGAATGATGATGTCATCATTTTTTTTGAATCGGATTAAATCGAATCAAAGAAGAAAAAGTGGTTGAACGGGACGATCAAACCCAATAACTACGATCATGTATAAATACATTTAAATATCATTGAAATAGTTAATAGAATCGATAAAAATACATACATAGATATATTTACAAAGATCAATGAATAGATAGCAAAGTTATAAATTTGTAAGTGCATGTAGTGGCATGAAATTTAAAAAAATAACATGTATTTATATGTATAAATATTTGCATTTACATGTGCCATAAATACATACATATACATATACACCCCATAGATATAAAAAATACATGCGAATAAACAAAATATATAAAGATAGATATATAACATACATAACATATGTTCGGTACATATATGATATACATACTTATATATATATATATAATGCAGACATAATGTAATACCTTAGATTACTTATACAATATTTTACCGTATACAACGATAAATACTATACCTATATAACATTGGGGCTAAATATTGTATAGATTTATAATAGAATATTAATAATTGGAATAAATTCTTTACAAGTGGTGTCGATTGGCACCTCTGATATATGTTGTGGTGGCTAACGCTTTGTCAAGGATGGTGTCGAGAAGGGGGTGCATAGGAGGAAAGGGGGGTAGGGATGTGGGGAGGCAGGGTGTGTATGAGGAGCGTGGGGTGATGGAGGAGCATGGAGGCCGAGAAGGAGGAAGGGAGATGGAGGAAGGAGCAGAGAAGGAGGGCGGGGAGTGGTGTGTTTGGGTGGATAATGGGGAGGGGGAGGAGGATGAGGAGGTTGGGGCGGAGAAGGGGGCGGAGGAGGAGGAGGAGAGGGGAGGGGTGGGGGAGGAGGTGGATGGGAGAGGAGGAGGAGGAGGAAGATGGGGAGGAGGAGGAGGCTAGGGCGAAGGAGGAGGAGCGAAAGGAAGGAGAGGGTGAGGAGGGGAGGAAAGATCTTTTAGCCCTTTTGTTTGATTTAATTTCCCTTGTGTCCCCAAAGTCAATGTCCGTTTGCATTGGGGATGGATGACAACTAACTCGAGGGGCACACCACACACGTGATAGAACAACAAGAAGTCGGGGGCACGACTAGTATTCCAAAAAAATGAGGGACATAACTGATATTGCAATATCTCATAGGAACACAAATGATAAAAATCATAGGGTAAATTACAAAAAAAGGACCGATCTTTACATGGATTCCCAAATGAGGGACTGGTCTTTAGATTGTTACAAAGAAGGGACTCATCTTTGATTTTAACGGTGGAGGCCTCAACGACGTTAACAGATTACTCAATTTATAATTTAGATAGACGACTATACCCCTGAGGAGACGCGGAGGAGACGGAGGTAGTCCGGTGGCTCTCCCCTCTGCTGGAGGTCATGGGGAAGGCGACGCACGTGGGCGAAGCCGGGTGCGGGCAGAGCTTCAAGATCGCGAATCAGATAACCGTGGAGGGGAGCATGCTGGGGCTGAGCGAGGCGCTGGTGTTCGCAAAGGAGGCGGGGTTGGACGTGGATGGGTTCTTCAGGGCCATGATGAGCGGCTCGGCGGGGATGAATGTGGGTGAAATATTCGGCGAGAGAATGGCGAGGAGGGACTTCGAGCCCGGTGGGTTCACCGAGTACATGCTCAAGGATCTCGGGATGGCGCTGGAAGGCTTTAGAGGAGGCGAGGTCGTGGCCCTCCCGGGGACCTCGCTCTGCAAGTAGCTCATCCAGGGGATGGTTGGGAACGGAGATGGGAGGCTGGCTCTGCACGACCTTATCACTGTTATCGAGAGGATCTCCGGTAAGCAACATGGAGGGTAGGGCTCTTCCTTATCGTTCTTCACCTTTGTCTTCTGTTTTTCTTTCAAATCCCGAGGAGAGCACCCAATAACTCTGGCAGTGAGGGTTGCTCGGAGCTCCTTCAATTAGTTGGTTTGCCATTATGGTTAATCTTTCAATGAGTTGTCCAAAATCATCAGCTTCAGTGTGTTGGTTGTATACCAATATATATCTTTATATGTATCTGTATAACTTGCTGGTTTTAATCTAAAGCTGGTTGAGGTGAGGTTTTGGGTGTTGCTTTTCCTGATGATCGGATTCCCTTCTTCATCGTAAGTGGTGGATGTGCTGACAGACGATGACCCACAAACCTCAAACCCCCTTTTGGTCCCTATCGGAGACAGAGGCGACGAATCAGAGGGAGGCGACACCGGGGTGAAACCAACGTGGAGTAGATCAGGGCATCTGTGAATGAATCCTCAGCCCGCGGTCGTTCGCCAACCAGCCCCTTCATCTCGAGCGCTCCACCTCTCCTTCCCTTCGAGCACCGCCACGCTCTCGTACGGTCATTGCATCTCCAGCTGCAACTGTCGACCCTTGCCAACACGCCTCATCGTCGCCTTCCGCTCCACGTGCGGCACCTCAGCCTGACCTTCGCCAGCGCTGCCTCTCCTACGAACCGAACGAAGAAGAAAGGGGGCAAAGCCCCCCTCACGTGAGGGACGTGCAGGCGAAGTGGCTGGGTGCGTACAGGAGGAGCACCGACGCGGTTGGCATGGATGAGGGCTGCGACCGCCATGGTGGGAGAAAGGGGGAAAGTGAAAATGAAGGGTATACTCGTCCATCTGCTGTTATTCACTGACGTCGTTGGGGCCTCCACCGTTAAATCAAAGATGAGTCCCTTGTTTGTTACAATCTAAAGAGCAGTCCCTTATTTGGGAATTCATGTAAAGATCGGTCCCTTTTTTGTAATTTACCCAAAATCATACTCTAATGACATACAATCGATACAAAATACAACAGCATCATGCCACATTTACCATTCCAACTCTTTTAAATTTCTAAATACCTGGTGTTTGAGAAAATGGTGGTCGCCTCGCTAAAACTTTTCAAGGAGTCTACTCCAACCCAACACAACATTGTTATCGCATGGGATGAATAACGAAAGAGTTTAAGCATTCATAGTGTGTATCGGAAACTTTTCGAATTCGTGGTGAATGGAATACCAAAATTGAAGGATACTTCTAAATCTTCTATCGCGTCAAATAAAAACATCTCAAGGTTAATCACAATCAATTAAGATCCTCATACCAATTGAGTATTTTGATCCGTGTTAATCGGATTCCATCTAAGACAAGTGTATACAACTACAAGTATTCAATCAATGGCAATATAATGATTTTAGTGCTATCAATGCATAAAAAAACTATCGACCCCGCAATGCTATGCTTACAAAGGTGATCAATTTATTCCCAAGATTTAGAGATTTTAATTTCTAACCTAAAGATTGAAATGTTTCTTATCAGATGTGTGCACATCAATTAACCTATTCGGATAGGTCTTCATTCATATGATCACGTTCCCTCAAGTATGTGTTCATATGCTTCTTTTACTACAAAAACAATCACCCTTAATTCGAGTCGTTGAGAACCCCTCTAATGGTCTGGTGGTAGAAGCAGTGGTTCCCACTTTAAAGGATCAGGGTTCGAATCCTACTAGTAAAAAAAATTAAAAAAAATTTGAGTCGTTGGAGTGACATGGGAGACCATTGACCAGCCACTTTTTATTTAGTTGAATGATCAACAAGGGTACAAGTAATACACTATGTACCTTTTCATCAGTGTTTAGTTTTAGCTTCCTTGTCGGGTAATCCTTTGATGTTATCTTTCACGTGAATACAGTAGAAGTACCCGAGCAACCACAACAACAGTCATCGAGTTTGTTTGAGCAATATCAAATCAATGTATACCACACAATGCACTTTGCTTTTGTGTACATCTCTTGTTCACAAATAGACACTATAAAGATATATACTTTTGAGCATGTGCATGATGCTTCTCTTGTGGGATGAAACTTAGTGCGACCATCCCTCCGACCATCTGATAGATGGAACGTGAGCGTCGAACCTACGCTCCAATTCACCTGTGATATTCGATACTCAACAAATCAACTCTCATGTACAGTAAATTAACATTTGAAATATATGACATTAGGAGAAATAAATATGAAATGAAATGTAAATTGCAATGCTAATTTGCATTAATCATATTCATCGTCCATGTCCACAAACTGAGATATAAGAGTATAAAATAGTAACGAAAATTGTCTCAGAGTATCTCATTACACGGTCTCTCGAATAATATAGAAAATATGCAGAAGATAATGAATTACTTTAAGATGTACGTACCATCATCTGAAGTATCACGACTGCTACTGATGTGGTTGCGGCTCAACTACACTTATCTGAGGGTATGCATTCAATTCACAAATATCTTTCTATTGATGATTTTATCCTTTGCTATTTCTCTGCTCCTTTTCTTCCACGAAGTCTCTCTTTCTCTCTCTCCGTGTGTTTCTTAGACCTTGTGTCTAGGGGTGGATGTACATGATGCTTTGTAGTGTAATAGAGATAGTGTATATGAAAGAGCGAGCATATCCTCTGTTGTTACAACACTTGTTGTAACATAGTTGAGCCGCTCAATGTCATCAGGGAGTGCACAAGCCATCCCGACCCCCTCCGAGGGCCATCGAGCAGCTCCCCTGTGTTACAGCAAGTGTTGTAACAACAGAGGAACCATACGCTTGCAAGAAGGCATATCCCTGGAGTTTTGACTTCACGTGATTGGGCACCTTACCAATGATAGGAATAGCATCATATGTTGGCTTGGGTTTTTAATTTTTTTGATTTTTTAATTTTTTGATTTGTTTCAGGAAATTAAACATACAAGTATTGTAAAAGTCAAGACTACCATTGAGGTTGATATGAACGACATATAAGAACATCATAACCTCTTACACTGGATCTAGACCGGTGATGTTGCCAAGGTCGACGATGGCGGTGTAGAGGGAGAGGTTGAAGATGTGTCATGGGTTAGATGAGTTGGTGGTGACAGAGGAGTTGTTGAAGCATGTGTTAGGGTAGAGGGTGAGAAAGAAGAAGAGTAGCCAATGCCATTGATTCCTTCGTCGGATTGTGGCAAAGGGTGATACCGACCAATGCCAGCTATGATGAGGATTTGAGGAAGAGGATGTAATGGTCATTGAATTTGAATGCATGAATAAAATTGGAATATCGGGGGAGGAGGGGTATTATCAACGGTTGATGCGGGGCCCCCGCTTAAGACATGATATAATTTATAAACACCAAAAGATTTATTTGAGAATCAATTGGATCATTTATGTCTTCCACGATACACGCAATCGACAATACTCGTTTAATGAGTTGCTGGCTCATGCTAAGCTCACATGACAAATTATGAGAGAATTACGAAGACAATGTTAATATCTCAAAATTGATCTTTGATTGTTTAAAAGGTGCTAAATAACCAACGTGAATGAAATCGTGATCAAAATTGTGATCGATTGATATATATTAGCAATGAAATATGGATACATATGTGATTACCAACATGGCAATAAATGATATTTTCTTTTCAAGAATGAACATGATGTCCAAAGTTATACATACATAAAAACAATTGATTCGGATGAATACATCGATTGCTGGTTCTTTTTTCCATTTGTCAATGGACAATGTACGTTTATGCGGATAATACGAAGATAGATCCATCACACATATACGTGTGGTGATACAATATGCATATACATAAAGTGCACTTGAAGAAGATTAATACAACTTGTATGCACAGGGACGGAGCCAGGATGATAATTAGGAGGGGATACAAATTAGATATAGCATTGCATTTATCAATGTAATGAAATTAACTAACAACTGATGTAATGAAATTAATTAACATATATAAAATATACAAATAAAAAAATGATTGTACTCTTTCTTAAATCGGAAAAATAATTGTGCTCTTTCTAAAATTACCTTGATAGAGTTGTCCTCGACGGGATTTCATATTTTGAAATCGTTGAATAATTTCTTCATTGCTGACATTTATGAACATATCTTTTTCAATATAAGTAACCAAGCTATCATTCAGCCATTGATCCCCCATCTTATTCCGAAGGCGATTTTTGATGTGTTTCATTGCAGAAAATGCTTTTTCTACTGTGGCAGTTGCGACTGGTAGAACAAGTGCCAATTTAGTAAGTTTATAAACCAAAGGATATATCATGTCCTTGTTCTTCTCAACCAATAGTTGTGCAAGTTCTACGATTCCTTTCATCTTGGAAAAATCTTCATCAGAAGTCAAATCCAAAAAATATGTTTCAAGTTGATTATCCAACTTCACTATGTCAACATCTGAAAAATCATCTTTATACAATGTGGCCATCTGAACTAACTTCTCTTTATTGAAGAAGGAAAATGACTGTGATGGATTAAGACATGCTACACACAAAAGCAAATCAGTTGTTCTTTCTATAAAACAACAATTCAGTTCTTGAAGTTGTGAGTCGATGATCATATATAATTTTTCAACCTGATAATAGTGCAAATTAGTCATACTATGATTTCTGCGTCGAGGCCTTCCATGATCCATCCAAGGTTTGTCCATCTCAGGAACAACAATATTTTGCTTTCTGCAAAAGCACATTACATTTGCGAGTAAAGAGTCCCATCCACTATCTCTTAAAAGTTGCAATCTATGTGTAGAAATCTTGACCAAAGTCATGGATTTTACAATATCCTGCTCTTTTCGTTGTAGTGACTGTGATAATTCAAATTTAATACCCAAAACAAGTTTCATAAGAAAACATCTGAATATAAAATCAAATGATTGTATGAAATCTAACAAAGAAGATGCTTCAGCTCTTTGTTCACAATTTGAACCATCTTGCACAATAATATCAAGAACATCTACTATTGATGAAAACATTAAAGTGATGCTAATTAGAGACTTGTAATGTGATCCCCATCGAGTATCACCAGGGCGTGACATACTTGTTTGTTGATTTAAACCTTTACCAAGTGAAACTTCACCAATTTCAATAGCTTTAACAATCTGAAGAGCATGATTTTCTCTTAAATGATCACGACGTTTACATGAAGCTCACACAGTATTCAACAGAAGCAGAATAGTATTAAATAGCAATGCAACTTGAACATTATTTTTAACAACTACTACCTAAAGCTAATTGAAGCTGATGTGCAAAACAATGCACATAATATGTTGAGTTGTTTTCTTTTTGATCAAGCTCGAAGTCCATTAAATTCTCCCCTCATATTGCTCGCACCATCATAAGCTTGCCCTCGTAATTTTGCAATACTCAAGCCACGTAATAAAAACAAAGCTTCGAGTGAGCCTTTTAATGAGCAAGCTATAGTAATTGGAACATGGATTATAGATAGGAACTCTCGATAACATATCCTTTGTTTTTTAAATTGATATATCTTGAGATTCATCAACTAAAATTGAGAACACTTCATTCTCAAGTTCCATAATGATGTTTTTAGTTGTTAATGTTGCAGCAGCATTAACAATATCCTTTTGGATTTCTGGTGTAATTAATTTTAGATTCTCTGGAGCATTTTCCAATAAAACATCTCCAATCTCCTTATTATGAACTTCAAGGAATTTCAACAATTCAAGGAAATTACCCTGATTAATTGAGATATTCGATTCATCATTTCCTCTGAAAGACAAACCTTGTCTTGAAAGAAATCTAACACCGTCTACTGTTGCATTCAGATGAATTCGACAATCATTCTTCATCTGCATAGTCTTTTTGTCTAATAAATTATGTATACTTTGATTCTGATTCATCAAAGCA
Organism: Ottelia alismoides; assembly: GCA_037367405.1. Lineage (NCBI taxonomy): Eukaryota > Viridiplantae > Streptophyta > Magnoliopsida > Alismatales > Hydrocharitaceae > Ottelia > Ottelia alismoides. The sequence goes on from JAZKJV010001591.1 coordinate 25,973, forward strand.
ATGCAATTTTATTTCAATTTATTGTGAGCATTGTTTGGACTATCAACATGTTCATCAAATTTCTCCTTCTTCTTTCAATTTCTAAAGCCTTTTGTGACAAAAGTTTCTCCTCTGCTTTGAACATCATTTTCTGATCTGAATAAATAACAATAAAGACAATATGTTCTGATATGATGTACTCTAGCCATGTTTTTACTAAATAAACTAGGCTTGGTTAAATCATCTTAATTTATTTCCCATCATTCTTTGTGGTAAATTATAATTTTAAGGTTGACACGGGTCTTTTTGAATATAAGATCTCCTAATACGATCTCGATCATTAGAATCATAAGAAGATATCTTTGGTCTCAATCTAGGATCTGCCACAAGATTTGTAGTAATTTTAAATACACTCTTTCTACTTGATTCAATTTCCTTATCTTTACTACTTTGGGAAATAGCTGAATCTGCACCTCCCACTCGTTTGAAATATTTTTCCATTCTATATGTAAAAAATAAGTTTGTCAATAACACAACTTATATGTAAAATTACTTGCAATAAAATAGAACGTTTATTATTTGCATGCGAATAATCATCAAATTATAAAATGATTATTTAACATATCAAATAATTATTCACTCTTTTCAATTAATATTTCTACAGAAAAATTGAATAGGAACATATAGATTGTCTGATATCTTATAAACAAGAATCTAGATTCATAAACTTATACAATAAAATTATTCAATCGAGTTTGTTATATAAAAAGTTGCTATCGACATTAGTCTTTTCATAATAGTAAAAAAAGACATTAAAAATAAGAAAATAAATGAATATTGTTAACAGAAAAATTATATAAGATAAAATATACCTATCCTCTTTCGACTTTTAGACTTGATAATCGTCGAAGTTCACCCAATTTGATCTAACACGGGCGTATGAGAGTAAAGCAAATAAGAAAAATAATTTTAGAGAGAGTATGTCTGGGGAGCGGTTGAGAGAGAGAGAGAGAAAGAGAGTGCGAGAAAGAGAGAATAGAGCGTTTTAGAGAGTCAAGAGAGAGTGCGAGAGAGAGGATAAAGAGGGTGAGAGAGGGGTACGATAGAGAGGGCGTGAGAGAGAGTGGGAGAGAGAGGGGCACGAAAGAGAGAGAGGGTGCGGGAGAGAGAGAGAGAGTGCCGAGTACGTACGAGAGGGAGACATGGAGAGAGAGAGGGGGTGAGAGAGAAGTTAGGGGTGAGAGAGAGAGAAGTTAGGGGTGAAATTGTAGAGAGAGAGAGAGTACTAAACATAGTAAAAACAATTTTACAAAAATTGAGGGAGGGCACTTGCCCCTCTTTGTCCCCCCTCCCCCCTCCACCCCCCAATCCGTCCTTGTGTATGCAAATGTGGACACTACTCGATTATACGACTTTAGACTAGCATTCATGTTCTCTTTTTCATCCTCCTGAAATCATTTCTAAATTGATCACATTATCATTCTCACTTCTTATGTAAATATATATTTTATCTGTATAAATTCTCTTCTATTTCAGCTTAAGTAAGATTTTGGAAAAAAATAGCAAATTTTAATCAGTAACACACAAATCCAAACTCCACTCCACGTGAGAAAGCAAACACAAGATAAGAGTTTCTCCTCTACTCCCCACTCCAAACCCATACATTGGCGCCATCACCATGGGAGCTCTCCGCCTCCCCACACTCACCCTCTCCTCCCATCCGTCCCCCTCCCTCCGCCGCCCCCTCCTCCTCCGCAAGCCCACCACCACCTTCATCCCTATTTCTTCCTCTTCCTCCACATCCTCCCAAGCCTTGGCCGCTGAGAAGGAGCCGCCTTTCGACCTCAAGAGCACCCCAAATCCGGATGCTCAGCGTCAGGTCACCCCGAGATCGATGGACTTCAATTCCTGGTACCTCGACGTCATTGCCAGTGCCGAGCTCGCCGATTACGGCCCCGTGAGGGGCACAATGGTGATACGGCCCTACGGTTACGCCATCTGGGAGAACATCCAGGCGAGGGCTTTCTCGGGTGATTTGGGAGGTGGGTTTTGCTTGGTTTGTGTGAATTTGTGATAAAGTTGTAATCTTGGGGCTGCAGGAGTACCTGAATGTCAAGTTCAAGGAGACTGGCCACAGCAACATGTATTTCCCTCAGGTATCTTTTTTTTTTCAAAATTAATCTTTGAAGATGGTAACGAGTCGTGTGATTTAGAGCTAGTTCGGGACAATAAATGTACAAGTGGGGGGTTTAACCTGGTATATGAGACGGGTTACCTGTCCAGGTGTTTCGTAGAAAAATGGCAATGCTTTAACAAAATGTTGTGCATGCTGTTAAGGAAATATACTGGGATGCATTATGAGAGGCCCAAGGGTTCCCTTATATAGGAGAAGAATCATTGTGCAAATTACAGAAAGATGAAATGAAAAATAGGAAATTACAGAGAGGATAATACTTAAAATAGTAACTATCTCAACACTCCCCCTCAAGCTGGAGCGTAGATATCAATAAGACTCAGCTTGGAACAATATCTCTGATAAGGCCCTCTCGCTAGAGCCTTTGTAAGTATATCTGCTGTCTGGTCTCCAGAGATGACATGCGTAGTAGTGATAATACCCTTTTGTATCATGTCACAAGTGTAGTAACAATCCACCTCTACGTGCTTCGTCCTCTCATGAAAGGCTGGGTTATTTGCAATGAAGAGAGCAGCTTGATTATCACATTGGAGGTGTATGGGAAGAGGCACTTCTATAGTCAGGTCAGTAAGGACGGATCTGACCCACATCATTTCTGTACTAGCCTGTGCCATGGCCCTTTATTCGATTCAGCACTTGATCTAGCAACCACAGTTTAGTTCTTACTTTTCCATGAAACAAGAGAATTCCCTATGAACACAGCAAATCCAGGCGTAGACTTTCTATCCTTTCGACACCTAGCATAATCTGCATCTGTGCATGCTGTCACTGAGAGAGATGTGCCTCTGCTGAAAAGAAGTCCAGTACCGGGTGAAGTCTTCAAGTATCTTAGAATCATATGGACTGCATCCATATGTGCCTATCTGGGCTGCTCCATAAACTGACTCACTTTGCTCATGACAAATGCTATGCCGGACCTGGTAATAGTTACATATAGTAGCTTGCTAACAAGCTCTCTGTATCTTCTCTTGTCGACCTCCTCAGTATCATCATCATAGAACTTCATGCTTGGGTCAAGCAGAGTAGTGGCAGGTCTGCAATCTGCCATTCCTGTCTCTGAAAGAAGATCTATAACATACTCCTAGCGGGTTTCAATGGAAGGTAGTGAGGGTTCGCTGTCGATTCCCTTCGATGTCGAGTCGCGACTGAGATTGAAGGCCGTCAACTCGACGAATGTGGAGCCGGAAGATGAAGATCAAAGTCATTACAAGACCTCGTTGATTCCTGGAAAACTCTATTCCGAGGAAGTAACATAAATGTCCAAGGTCCTTGGTTACAAACTGCTGACCTAGGAAGTCCTTTGCACCCTGAATACCCTGCTCATCATCCCCTGTAATTAATGTCATCAACATAAACCAGAATGACTGTAATACCTCTTTGGGGCTTCTGTATGAATAAGGAGTGATCAACAGTTGATCTCACAAACCCCTGCTACTCTATCAAGTCCGAGAGCTTTTGGAACCATGCTCTTGGACTCTGCTTGAGGCCATAGATAACCTTGTGTAACCTGCAAACCTTCTGACACTCCTCCTCAGCAGCAAACCCAGGTGGTTGCTGCATGTAGACCTCCTCCTGTAGGTCACCATAGAGAAATGCATTCTTCACATCAAGCTGATAAAGAGGCCAATCTCGTGTCACAACAACAGTAAGGAGAATATGTAGAGTAGAATGTCTGGCAACTGGGGAGAAAGTATTGTGATAGTCCACCCCATATGTCTGGGTAAACCCTCGTGCCACAAGTCTCGCCTTATAGCGATCCACACTGCCATTTGCACAGTGTTTCATAGTGGACATCCATTTGCAACCCACGACTGATGTATCAACAGGAGCGGAAACAAGACTCCACGTACCACGTGATTGTAGCGCAACCATCTCCTCCTCCATGGCTAACCTCCACTGACTATCTTTGAGAACCTCCTGATATGTCTGTGGTATCGGCACGGTTGATAGTGCTAACATAAATCTCCTGAAATCCTCTGATAACCTGCTCAAAGAAATTTGGGTTGTAAGAGGGTAAGTAGCACACGCCCGTTTCTGCTTTCGCAGAGCAATCGGTACGTCAAGATCATCTGCCAAGTCCTGGGCATGTATATTTCCCTCTTGAGAGGGTACCTGCTCCTCCTGTTGTACAGTTAATTCAGTAGTGCCATCAGTAGAAATAATATGCTCATTACATACCTGAGGCGTGCTGGATGATGGACAAGGCTTGTGAGTATGGCGAACAGAGCGAGATCTGCGAGGAACAACACGAGGTAAGAACTGACCAAACAGAGGTAGTGGACGTGGTGGAAGAGGAGTAGGCGAAGGTGAAGAACCAACTATAGGAGGTGGTGGCATGTATATCTCATCATCAGAGTCAGATGGAGTAAGTCTGTCAGCTGTAGGAGAAAAATACATGATTGACTTAAAGAAAGTAACGTCAGCACTAATAAAATATTTCTGGCTTAGTGGATCAGAGCAACGATACCCTTTTTGGGTATGAGAGCAGCCGACGAACACGCACTTAACAACTCTAGGAGAGAACACCCTGGAGAGACATCATGAACAAAGGCAACAGATCCGAACACACGAGGTGTAAGAGAGAAGAGATCCTTCTCGGGAAACGCAATCGAGTAAGGAATCTTCTCTCCTAATACGGATGAGGGCATACAGTTTATCAGATAGCAAGCAGTAAGGACAACATCACCCCAGTAAGCATGAGGAACACGGCTTTGTATCAACAATGTTCTGGTCACATCAAGTAAGTGACGGTGTTTGCGCTCGGCAACATCGTTCTGTTGGGAAGTGTAGACACATGAGGTCTGATGAACAATGCCATGGAATCTAAGGAACTCAGAAAGATGTAAGGTGCAAAATTCTAAGGCATTGTCAGAACGAATATACTTGACATTGACAGAAAAATATTCTTTATTTCATTAATAAAATACTTGATAGTGGATCCAGCCTCAGACTTATTCTTCAATAAGAAGACCGAGGAAAGTCTAGAAAAATTATCGACCACTACAATAAAAACAATGTCCTTGGAGATCAGGAACACGACTAGGACCCCAAATGTCTAAATGAAGGAGCTCAAATAACTGAGAACTGCTCTGACTCTGACGGGATAGAAAAGATGAACGGTGATGCTTCCCAAGTTGACATGCCTCATACTGAAAGGAGGATCTTGTAGAAATCTGAGGGAGAACATGACATAGCTTCTGCAGAGGAAGATGTCCAAACCTAAGGTGTCATAGATAAGGAGTGACAGGTCCAGTAGGTATAATAGAAATACTAGAATGAGGAGGTTGGACTAGTCTTGTAGAGTCCCCGCTGTTTACGACCACTTCCAATCATCCTGCCCGTGAGTATGCCCTGAAACACAAGAGATGGAGGGTCAAAGATGGCATGACAAGGCATATCCTTAGTGGTCTAACTAATAGAAAGTAAATTCATATGAAAAGCAGGAGCATATAAAACATTCTTCAGGCGCATGGACGGTGTCAAATGCACCTCCCCCTGCCCTGTAACGGGTAAGTGGTCGTCATTAGCATTGACGACCCATCTACCAAGTGGTATAGCCCTGTAGGACTTCAGTTGCGTTCTGTCTCCACACAAGTGGTGAGAAGCACCAGAGTACACAATCCATTCTGTCATGTCTGCATTCGTACTAGCAGTAAAGGCATAGGTGATACTTGAGGAGCTCGAAGAGGCTTCGGCTGCTGCAACAGTATATGTGGTCAGCACTAGGAGTCATGATCTCTCGAATACGAGAGACAATATCATCCAGGCGAGGATCGATCTGGGGAGCTGAAGTCTCTGAAGACACAATTTGCTTTGCTGCTCGATCAGAAACAGGATATCCATGCTTCTGATAGCATGTATCCTCTGCATGTCCAGGCTTGCGACAGTAGGTGCAGGGACCATGTTGGTGTCCACCGCCTCTTCCTCGAGGTGTGCGTCCTCTCGACTGGATCGCCCCATCTCGACCACGAGAAGCGGCCATCGTTGAGGAGTGCGAAAACGTGGCTGTCGAAGGGATGATGAGTCGGCTGAGACGGCTATAGGCCTCCTTTATAGGGGGAATGGTTGCTCCAGTAAGAAGATGAGTACGCGCAGCATCATATTCTGCATCAAGTCCAGCCATGAAAACTCCAACCATCGTGGAGTTCCTATATGTCTTCTGCTGCTCAATAGACGTCGTAATGGGCATGTAGCTATGAAGCTTTTCAAACATGCCACGCAACGAAGAGTAGTAAACATGCAAGGGGCGGCCATTCTGCTTGGTATTGTAGATATCAAACTGTAGTTGAAGGATCTTGGCCTCATTCTTCGCCTGGGCATAGGTGGACGCCAAAGTGACCCACACTGCCTTCGCAGTTGGCTGAGTTAGAATATCAATGGCTATCTCTGTAGTAAGAGTCCCGCAAAGCCAAACACGCGTGTATGCATCATCTTGCTTCCAAGAAGCATTTGCCCCAGTCTTGTCCGCTGGCTCTGGATCTGTCAGAATGTGCCCCTTGTTGTTTCACTGCATGAGGGTGAGAAACTGCATGGACCACAACTCATAGTTGATCCCATCCATCTTAGCGATGGGAGCCGGGCCCTTGAAGGCTCCGGACGAGAAGATGTCACCCTTGTTTTCTGACATGTTGTAAGATAGCCAAATAACGGAATTCGACTGGGAAGTAGATCAATATAAACGAGTCTACATAATCATACGAAGGATTGGTTGTACGTGTATATTCATACAACCATCCTTGCTAATCCTCTTTGGTTGACGAAAATCGTATCTCTGATAGAAATCAAATCACATACCTATCCGATGATAGGATCAGGGTTAGGGCAGGGCACGTCATGGAAGCGGGATTCTGATTGCAGGGGTGGCATGCACTGGGGCGCAGGGGTGTGAGCGACTGGGCGTGCAACATAAGGGCGCAAGGGCCGCAGGGTGGCAGGTACTGGCGCAAGGGTGACTGGGCACAGGGATGACGGGTATACGTGCAGCGCAAGGGGGACTGGGCGCAGCGACTGGGCACGGAAGGGCGCAAGGCGGGGCTGGCGTACGCGCTAGGCACGGGGGCCTGGGGGCATGGTACAGGAGCCGTGAGGCGCAGGGGCACGGTGGCTTGACGTGCGTACGGCACGGGGAGGGGGGGCGGGCGGGCAGGGGGTGGGCGCGGGGGCCTGGGGCCGGCGCGGGGGGGGGGGGGGTAGGTGTCGAGTAGAGTAGGGTTAGGGATAGGGATGGATACGATAAGTCCGGTCTAGGACCGTCGCTTCGATACCATGTTAAGGAAACATATTGGGATGCATTATGAGAGGCCCAAGGGTTCTCTTATATAGGAGAAGAACCATTGGGCTAATTACAGAAAGATGAAACGAAAAATAGGAAATTACAGAGAGGATAATACTAAAAATACTAGCTATCTCAACACATGCCTTTGTCAATGTTACACATTACACATCATCACTAGCAATGCACTACAAATTAAGCTTTTTATTCTGTCTTGTTGAAATTTGGTAGGGGGGAATGCGTTTAGGTTACGAGTTCATATTTATACCATGGAATTTTTCCTCTAAAGGATGAGTTGGAGTACCCGGGGGTGGATAACCCGTTTTTGTGTTAGTGTGTTTGGTTGGTAGGTTAAGGGTTGGGAGGGTTTGTGTGATGTGATTGTATTGAAATTTGAAAAAGTTGGTAGTTGTTATGGTATGATTGTATTGAAATTTGAAAAAGTGGGTAGTTGTTGTGATGTGATTGCATTGAAGTTTGGAATAGTGAGTAGAAGTTGAGTATTTTATGATTTTTAGATGATATGATGGTATAATATATAAATTTTTTAATGGGAAGGGAGTGGGTCACACTAGTGGGTTAAAGGTGTGGGTTTTGGGGGGTTACCCACCCAAAGTGGGGGGAAACCCCCCAACCGAACGGGGTCTTAGTCTTTCTCCTACTATTAGCAAAAAAAAACAATGATTGGCCCCTTAACTTTGAGGTTAGGTCATCCTTCCTAGCTAACAATAATATTTTCTTAAAAATGATTGATATATTGCGTACCAAATCACGCCTTAGTTTACAAGGTGTTGGAATGGTAATGGTGTTGCTTTAGAGTATGATTTTTGGGCAAGAAATTCCAATTAATTTGCTTGTTTCTTACGTGGGTACCGACATTTTTTAGGATAGTTATATAAGTGTTGGACTTGGCAGGATTTTAAGTAGACCGCTTGTCTGACAAGATGCACAATATCTGAATCCACCGAATCGACATTCTTCTTTTTAGGTCATATGTAACTTGCAATATTATGGTTTTATCTCTTTCTGCCCGCCTTGTAGTTGACTGGTTGCTGGTGTAGTCTGTTGGGTGCTGTTTTGCCCCGCCCGGCTGTTGTGCGGGGTTTTTGGGTGGGCCTCTCCCGCTTGCTTTTGTCTGGTCCCCTGTGTATGTTTTTAGGTTTTTTATTCTCAATAAAGTTGGGGTGAACACCACTGCGTGTATCCCCCGAAGTTTTTAGACTTCAAAAAAAACTTGCAATATTATGTTTGCATATTGTATTTCTGTTACTTTACATGTAACTTGCAGCATTATGTTCATTTCAAAAAAAACTTGAAGCACTATATTTAATCTTGGAAGAAAATGGTCTTTATGATTGCAACGTTATGTTTTACTTCCAACAACCCAATATCAGAAGACAATAAACGTAGAAAAGTTGCTTTAATCACCATAGAGAGGGTGTGTGTAAGAGAGAGGTTGTTCATAGAGAGGGTGTGTAAGAGAGAGGTTGTTCGTGAATTGCATCACGGATATCATTTCTTCTTTTTTGGGATATACCAAGGGTATCCGATTTTGTATCGGTATATCATGTGATCACATTTGCTTAATTTTTGTGCTGCACTGGTTCTGACGGGGATATCCAATGAATTTAGTGTCAGTCCGTGGTTATGTCTTCCCATTTACTAACATGATCAGTTGTCTACTAACCTCTAATTGTCATTTGTCCTAAAAAAGTATTTCATGCACTTTAAATGCATTTTTGAAATTGAAACCATGTGGGGTTTGGGCCAATTGGATTAGATTAATCACTCACGCTTGGGCGGTGTTCGCCCTAACTCCATTAATAGCCAAAAGAAATATTACATGAATTTGGATCAAGATTCCACTAGCATGCCCACATGAGCCAATATATTCTCAACATATCGCCTCTCATCCTGAAAACAAGTGCATTTATTGCTAGCTTGATGGTCCGCACGTTAGTCATGGGTTTATCCCTCTTTGCTTGCAATTGGTATGTGTGGTCCCCCAACTCCTAAAATTGCGTATCCGATGAAGTTTAGTTGGCAAAAGAGATGAAGTGTTGGGTAACATGATCATGTTAAGATCAAATTAAAGTGAATTATGTGGATCCTTGTTTAGTTCCACATCATTCAACAATGAGACTTGGGTGGGTTGGTGGAGCTATATAAAGTTCCCACAATTATTGTAATTACTGAGAAGTATAATATGATGATTTTATCCAGGATCCCTTCTCCTTTGAAGCAAGACGATCATCGTGACTATCTCGAATCATGTAAATTAATGTATGTTCTTTTTAACCGTTGAACCGCTGCACGTATTTTATATTTCAACATGGTATCAGAGAGATGAGTCATTCATGGGAGATTGTTTTGAGGTTCATGTTATTTTTTTATTATTTTTGACCCAAAGTTAACATGATTCTTGAAGATTGGATGATTATACAACAAACCGTTGGTCCATCACTTAACAATGAGGCCACATGATCGTGGTAAGAACCTCGTAAGGTATGTAGATTGCACGATTGCTATAGGCCTCATGATATTATTGTAAGCAACAAGAAGAATAATGTCGTGCAATCGGTGCACATGTGCGATGTGAACACATAAAGTGTCATGGAAATGAAAATACGACAACCTCCTCCTTTCCATCTATCGTTTGCATTAAAGGAAAGAAATGTTCAATGATCGAAGGCACACCCAATGTCTTTTGAAAGTAGAACTTTGATTTAATCATAGGCATGCACACTAGGGTTGATCGATAGCCGCAAGCATGGTGGCAGAACCCATGCAAGACAATGAGAACTATTGGGAAAAATAGAAGAGTCGTTTATTCCATCAGCCCTAGGCTCTCTTATATAGGAGAGTAGCCTATGGGTAAATTACATAAAGCATACGGCATAAAAGTAAAAGAGCAGAGAAATACAAAGGAAACTAATATATGTTTACACTCCCCCTCAAGATGGAGCATAGATATCAATCATGCTCAGCTTGGACGTACACTTCTGGAATGGGCCTCGTAGTAATGCCTTGGTGAATATATCTGCAGTTTGATTTTCTGAAGTAACATGAGATGTAGCAATGAATCCCTTCTGAATCATGTCACGTATGAAGTGACAGTCCACTTCAATGTGCTTGGTTCGCTCATGGAATGCTGGATTGTTTGCAATGAACAAGGCTGCCTGATTGTCACATTCTAAGGTCCTAGGAAGTGGTACGTCTATACATAGATCTGTAAGTACAGCCTTTACCCACATCAATTCTGTGCTAGCCTGAGCCATAGCCCTATATTCAGATTCATCACTAGACCTGGCTACCACAGTTTGTTTCTTGCTCCTCCATGAGATTAGAGAATCTCCAACGTAAACCGCAAACCCAGAGGTGGACTTCCTGTCCTTGGGACAACCTGCATAGTCTGCATCTGCACATGCTGAGATAGAGATCCCCTTACCTTTCTTGAATAGCAAACCTGCACCTGGAGATGATTTGAGGTACCTGAGTATCATATGTATAGCATCCATATGAACCTGACGTGGTTGCTCCATGAACTGGCTCACACGACTCACTGCAAAGGATATATCGGGCCTAGTGATCGTGACATACAACAATTTGCCTATCAGTTCTCTGTATCTTCTCCTGTCCACCTCCTCTGTATCATCATCATATAGCTTCATGCTAAGGTCCATTGGTGTTGTAGCAGGCCAGCACCCAAGCATACCTGTTTCACTTAACAGGTCCGTAACATATTTTCTCTGCGACATTACTAGCCCATACGGATTTCTAGCAAACTCCAGCCCCAGAAAATATCTAAGGACTCCAAGGTCCTTAGTGACAAATTCGCTACCCAGCTTTTCTTTCGCATTCTTTATTCCTTGTTCATCATCTCCTGTAATCAAGATGTCATCTACATAAACCATGCTTGCAATAATACCTCTTGAAGTCTGCTGTACAAACAAGGAATGATCAGCATTAGAGCGTTTGTATTCCTGTTTTTCAAAGAGGTTTGAGAGCTTCTGAAACCATGCTCTGAGGCTCTGCTTAAGGCCATAGATAGCCTTATGAAGTTTGTACACCTTAGAACACTTCCCCTCAACAGCAAAACCGGGTGGCTGTTGCATGTAGACTTCCTCCTGTAAGTCACCATATAAGAACGCATTCTTCACATCCAACTGATATAGCGACCACTCTCGAGTAACCACAACTGACAGCAACATCCGTAGGGTAGAATGACGGGCTATTGGCGAGAACGTATCAAGATAATCCACCCCGTATGTCTGTGTAAAGCCACGAGCAACAAGGCGAGCCTTGTATCTGTCAATACTGCCATCGGCATTCTACTTGACTGTAAATACCCACTTGCAGCTCACTGGGGACACATCTGCAGGTATAGGAACTAGACTCCAAGTTCCCCTAGATTGAAGTGCTGCCATTTCTTCCTTCATTGCTAGACGCCATCTACTATCCTTCAGAGCGTCTTGGTAATTCCGTGGAATATCTACAGCTGACAAGGCAACCACAAAGTCCCTGAAATCCCCAGATAGTCGTTCAAACTTCAAATGACACAGAAGCTGCTAAAGGATATGTGGCGCAACTCCTCTTCGATTTGCGTATAGCAATAGGAACATCTAAATCGGCTGTGTCCTCATCTGTCCTCTGCAACATATCCTGCTCAGAAACATCATTAGATCCATCAAGAGTAATATCTTCAGCACATACCTTAGGCGAGCTAGGTGATGAGTCATGACCATGAGCTGGAGTAGGCCTGCGGGTATAATGAAATCGTAGTGGTGACACAGGGATAGTAATAGGAGGTGCGGATAATGGTAAAGGAGCTGCTGCTGCTGCTGGTGGTGGTACTGGATATGGTGGTGTCATATAGATGGCATCGGTAGTAACTGGAGGTAGCAGCCGATCACCTGAGGATGAAAAATACATTACGGATTCAAAAAATGTAACATCTGCACTAACAATATACCACATGCGCAATGGATCAAAGCATTTGTACCCCTTTTGAGTTCTAGAGTACCCAACAAACACACACTTGACAGCCCTAGGAGAGAGCTTGTCAGTACATGGAGACAACTGGTGGACAAAGGCAACCGAACCAAACACACGAGGAGTAAGGGAAAACAGATCCTTACCAGGAAAGATAAGGGAGAAATGAATCTGTTCACCTAGAACAGAGGACGTCATACGATTTAATAGGTAGCATGCTGTGAGAACCGCGTCACCCCAGTAGGAATAAGAAGCATAACTCTGTATAAGAAGTGACCTGGTGACATCTAGTAAGTGACGATGTTTCCTTTCAGCGATCCCATTTTGTTGAGAGGTATAAGCACATGATGTCTGATGGATAATCCCTTGGGCTGAGTAGTAATTGACTAGGACATGAGTACACAATTCCAGGGCATTATCACTTCTCACAATTTTAACAGATGTGGAGAAAACATTACGAATCTCATTAAGAAAATGGGTAATAATATTCCCTGCTTCAGATTTATTTTTCAACAAAAATACCCATGACACACGAGAGAAGTCATCCACAATAACTATATAAAATCTGTGTCCCTGATGATCAGGAACACAACTCGGACCCCAGATATCAATATGAAATAACTCAAACTTGGAGGTACTACTCTGACCTGGACGACTGGAAAAGGTAGACCGGTGATGCTTTCCCAACTGACAAGCCTCACATTGGATGGATGTGTGAGGCAAACCCTGGGGTAACACACGACGCAACTTCTGAAGCGGTAGATGTCCAAAGCGCAGATGCCACAGCATAGGAGATACGGGTCCAGTAGGTAGGGATGAAGTTCCAGCAAAGGGAGTCTGATTGAGGCGATAGAGGCCTCCTTGCTTATAGCCACGACCAATCACGTTGTCCGTAAGGATGTCCTGAAAAACAAGAGAAGATGGATCAAAAATTGCCCGACATTGTAAATCCTTTGTAATCTGACTGATTGATAATAAATTCATTGAAAAATCAGGCGCATGTAACACATTCTTGAGCTGCATAGAAGATGTCAGTCTCCCCCTGACCAGCAATTGGGGAATGTGTACCATTGGCAATGACCATTGTTCGGCATGGAGGGATCTGAGTGTATCCTATAAGTAAACTCTGATCGCCACATAGATGATGTGTGGCTCCCGAGTCCATAATCCAAGGTAAAGTATCTGCTCTACTACTGGTAAATGCAAGTATGCTACATGATGCACTGGTAGACGCAGAGGCAGATGCAGCAACATCAGATTGATTCTTAGTAGTGGGTGGTGGGCCAGATGGCGGAATAATGCCCCTTAGACGGGCAACTAGATCATCGAACCGCTGATCCAAAGAGGCAGCAGATGGAGGCTCTATCTGCTCGGCGGCTCGTGCAGATGCAGGAAATCCATGCTTATAGTAGCATGTGTCTTCATTGTGTCCGACGCGATGGCATTAGGTACATGTTGGCCGAGTACGGCCTCCTCTGCCACGAGGTCCACGTCCACGGGTCTGATGATGAAATCCACGGCCCCTGTTGGCGGCCATGGCTGAAGCATTCTGATTTGTGGCCGTAGAAGGGACGGTGATGCGGCTCAGTCTGTGAAAGGCTTCCTCCATGGGAGGAATAGTAGAATCGGCCAAGATCTGGGATCGTGCCGCCTCATACTCGGGATCAAGTGCAGCAAGGAAAACGCCCACCATAGTCGCATTCCGGTAGGTCTTCTGTTGCTCTGGCGTGTCTGTCAGGGGCATGAAGCTGTATAGCTTCTCGAACATCCCTCGTAGGGATGTGTAGAGTGAATGTAGAGGACGGCCATTCTGCTTTATAGTGAATATATCATGCCGGAGTTGCATAATCTTTGTCTCATTCTTCGCTTGAGAGTATGTGGCCGCCAGAATATCCCATATGACTTTGGCCGTGGGCTGATGTAGAATATCATTGGCAATCTCGATCGCCAAAGTTTCAGATAACCAGACTTTGGCGTATGCGTCATTGGCCTCCCATGAGGCATTGGCTCCAGTCTTCTCAGCAGGCTCTTCTTCGCCTTCGGTAAGAATGTGCTTCTTACCAGTTGACTTCATCATACTCATGAACTGCATCGCCCACAGTTCATAGTTCGTACCATCCATCTTTACGATAGGCGCTGGACCACGAAAGGCGCCAATAGATTGAATATCCGCCTTGCTTTCTGACATACTGGAAACCGAAGACTGGAGCGACAGACTGAAGATAAGATTCGTCTGCACGGACATAGACGGGTTTAGTTGCATGTGAGAGAATCCTCAAGCGCATCACGGAAGCGTGACGATCGCATCGAATACGATCGGGGCGACTAGTCGTACTAGTCGCAAGGTGCAGCGGAATTTAAAAATTTTAAATCAAATGATGAAACCACATGATCACGAGAACACTTCTCGGATCGTTTCATCAAACCACAAAGTATAAGGAATACCTTTGAAGCGTGGTTGTGATCGCGAGATCCCAAACAAGAGATCCTCCTGTCTCAAGTCCGATCCACGAAGAACGCACTTGCGGGCACGATGATGAGTCGCGTCCCTCCCGCAATCCTTGATGAAGATCCAAGCAATAGATCCCCTGATTTCGTCAAGCGAAATCCGTCGTCTTCCTCTACAGCAAGTAGCCACGAAGAAGAAGGAGATCCTCGAGTCGTCGAAGGCGAAGGCGAGAACTTCTCTCCTTTCTCAACAATGGTGGTCGGCCACCCTATGGAGAGAGAGAGAGAGATCACGAGAATGAGAGGAAGAGAGAATAGAGTTCTTCAACTCAAGAATGTTGTGTCTTGGAAAGGCTACCCTAGCCCTCCTTTTATACTAGTTTAGGATCCAATGGATCTCAATCCATGGGACACATGGATCCAAGGGCTATGCTTGGTCCATGCTAAATCAATGGTTATGATTGTTGTTGGTTAAAACCAACAACATTAATTTAAATTAAAAAATGTTGCAACATTATCAACATAATTTAATTTAACATTAACTAATTAAGAGATATTGTGATAAATAAAATTGGAGTCAACCAACCACCCTCAAAAATAGGGGGCGTCACCCATGAACAATTCATGGGTGACGCCACCTATGCATGATGGTTATTTGGCTCCCTTTTATTTATCTTATTATTTCTTAATTAATCACAAAAAAATATTCACCAAATTAATTCCAAATTAATTTGTGAATATTTCAATCATGCCATTGAATATTATGTGAATCATATTCACAACCTAAACTAATTAGTAAATTGCATTTCCAATTAATTAATGAGTGTGAATCCAATCCACATTATTAATTAACAAATGCTATTTACATAAATTCTCTCTCTTATATATGTATATTATAAATCACATTTATAACACACATATATCATGGATAGTGTTATCCACATTCTCTTAATCCTCGATAATTAAATCCCATTTAATTATCTTAGATAATTATTTTCACAATATGAATCATATTCATATTTAAGCTTGATAATTTAATCTCATTTAATCATCAAGTCCTTGCTTGGATATTTCATCAAAAGAATTATTCTTGAACCCTTTCAAGAATAATGTGCTTTCTCCGCAGATACTTGGAGATAAGGACAGGGCGATTGTATTGTTCCATGTATAGTGACTTGGATGTTGAGATCTCATCTCAAATCCAGATCTAACGGACCTCTCATAGATGCTTGATTAAATCAAGTCCGTATACTTAATCTTCTCATTGCATCTGAATCACATTCAGATCAATGTCCAACATTTGGACTAAGATCAAGTTACTTCTCTACTGAGAGGAGTCACTAAAATCCAGACCTGTTTCATCACTCCCTCGGACTGGAAGCGTCATGGTTATACAATCGTTTATGATCACATCACCCTCAGGTATTCCCAATACCTGCACATCCTGCATACTGGAAGACCAATGATCAACCTGAAGATGAAGATCTATTTTATACTGTCTTCTTCAGGGTTTGATCACCAAGTTTCTCAATCTTGGTCATTGGGATTTGGTATCGATCATATGCTTTCCCAAAGCATATATCATACCTTCAAATTCTTGTCATGCTTCCAAAGCACGACGACCATGCATGGAATTTGATCGGTCCCAATACCTCATGAGTGAGCTCATGTCTTCCGGTTCATAAGTGAACCTGTATGATCCCTTTGAGAGATCGTATTACTCATATGCCCTTATATGCACACCAGCTCGCCGGTGTATAGACCTTGGTTAGGTCATCAACCTACTGGTCTGCCAAATGTACATACTCAGACATATAGTAACACATCTGTCTCCGGTCAGAGGATGTGTGCCTATGCTGTGACAACATTCAACATAGGACTTAGGTTATCTCGATCTCGCTAAGTCAACCCATTGACTTAACTAATCTGACACCTCCGAATCACTATTCCCATGCAGAGGACCTGCATCAAGAGGTCGGTCAGATATCAGCCTATGTGAGAAAAGATTGCCATCTCCTACTCAGGCTGGAGATCATCTCTTAATAATCATTTGACGGTGCTTGATGAGTCCTCTATCTAACCCATTAGATATTCATCCAAGCACCAGCCTCTATGATTCATTTAATGAATCAACAGCTGTATGATCATTAAGATGGCCATGGTACATAACCCTAATTGTACAGAGGGACCTATTATGCAAATTATTTATTCTTCATTTCAGATCAGGGAATGATACGTGCAATAACATTTATTGCATAATGGCTCGCCGTGGGCTCGCATATCCAACAGTGTAGACCTCAAGCAACCAAACCCATTTAGTTGACGGTGTGCGCCAGAGAGATGTAGGGCTGATTCAAGGGCACACACACAGGGCTCTAAGGTGCCCACTGGAGGGCACAGGTGCGCGCTGGGGCGCACAGGATGGCGCTGGAGCACGCAGGCGCACTAGCGCGAGGGCACGCAGGCGTGCATGCGCAGGCGCGAGGGCGCGAGTGCGCGCATGCACAAGCGCGAGGGCGCGCAGGCGCGCGAGGACGAGGGCGCATGTGTGCAGGAGCGCGAGGGCGCAGGCGTGCAGGCGCGCGAGGGCGAGGGCGCAGGCACGCGGGCGCACGCGCGGAGGCGCAGGGGGCGCGGGTATGCGCCGGCGGCGGAGAGAGAGAGGCACACGGGTGGGGTAGGGATAGGGTTAGGGTTTCGAGAACTCCGGTCTAGGACCGTCGCTCTGATACCATGTTGGGAAAAATAGAAGAGTCGTTTATTCCATCAGCCCTAGGCTCTCTTATATAGGAGAGTAGCCTATGGGTAAATTACATAAAGCATACGGCAGAAAAGTAAAATAGCAGAGAAATACAAAGGAAACTAATATATGTTTACAAGAACCAATGATCCTGTGCAGTATTAGCGAGTTGCATTGTGATGATAAATGGCATGAAAGGTACAATGAGACATGACGAGAGTTGATGATGCTCGTAGATGCCGCACGTAGTATCCCAATGTGGCTTAAGATGATGTTGAAAGACACATGAGGTAAGCGTGGCTAGTTGAGGTATGTGTTCTTACAAGCTATATGAAAGAAGATGGTTGGTTGTACCCTAGATCTCTTTATTGTCATTTTTTATCTTGTTTTCACGGGAACTGTGTCGTTTCTTTTATTTATTATAATCTCATTTGTCAAGGCCTAATAAAGACCAAGAGTTTGTAAAAACGTATAGAAAAAAAGGTAAGGGTGTGAAAGAAAAAAGAGGAGAACAAAAACAATCTGTATAAAAAGAAAAAAGAGAGAAAAAATGATTGGTCAAAAAAAGCAAAGGAAGAAGATTATAAGGAAAAAAGAGAGAGAAGTTTTTGTTTTCACCCTCTTTGATTTTCTCACAACTTGATCGATCATCCTGATGTTTGTTTTTGAAAGCTGCAAGTTAGGGGGAAGCACTCGGAGGTGCCCGCCCCATCAAAATATATTTAACAAAACCAGTAGGTAGGTTACAAAACACCGATTACCACCCAAACAACAAAAAGAACACAAGCGTCTCAACGCAACAACCACTCATCTACCATCCTCTTTGTATAGCACTGCACATTTTCTTTGTAGAACCTCTGCCCCGAGAACACTAAATCATTTTTGTTACGCCAAATCGCCCACAGAATAGCCATTGGGTGCAGCCATTCCCTTCTCGATCTCGCCCTATTTTCATACACCGCATTCCAGAAAGCAAGGAACTCGTCGGAGCGGCACCACAGAATCCCCGCATCCAGCCATATCTGCGATACCACATGGCAGGTTAAAAAAAAGATGGCCCACCGATTCGATAGCGTTGTCACAAATTAAGCATTTATTGGAAATGATGCCCAGGAGTTTCACGCACCGATCACGCGTCATCAGTCTCTTGCGCCTCAGAAGCCACAGGAAAATCCCCACGCGCTACAGAAGATTGAGGCCCTAAATAATAGCACAGTCCCTGTTCAGGACCTCCGACGTCGGTGGCGGCGGCCTAGAAATGGCCCCGTACGCGCCCCTAACCGAGAAGCAGCCCTCCTTCCAGAGCCAGTGATCTCTACCCCTACCAGGGGCACCCACATTCCCCACAGCGTCCTGCAACGCCAAGAAGTCGTCAAAGCGCCGGTCAGAGAAGATGGCGGAGAACGAGGGCCACCAAGAACCATCAACCCAACACTCCTCCACCGAACAAAGTTTATTATCCGCCAGCGTGAATAGCCTCGGGAACCGAGAACAGAGAGGTCCCGCTCCCGACCAGTCGTCGGCCCAGAAAGCAAAAGAGTCCCCCCTACCAAGCACCGGCCTGAAGAGGTTAAGATTCCTGACGTTTTCACGATCATCCTGATGTTTTCGATAAGTATCAGAAAAGTGGGGAGTATTTGAGTTTTTTTCAGACCTTATCTATCCTCGAATTCACTTGAGAGTGACTTTTGTCCCTCAAGGTTGAAGAGCCGAGACTCAATGTCCGTTCATGTAGATGAGAGCCATCCTCTTACTCCTTTGTTTGTGATCCTTAGTACAAGATATTGTTGAAGTTCTTATGAGAGAGAACTTACTTTGGGTGGTCCTCCTTTAACCCCCGTCGCACGTTTATCTACGTTATGAGCTGTAGGGAAGAGGCCAATCCAATGTTATTATTGAATATTGATTTATACTGAGCAAGGGTTGGGATCAATTTGAGCTGTTTAGAATTGTGGGTGTTGCCCATTTTTAAGAATCAACTCTACTTACTCCCTCAACTTCCTTTCCTTTGAGCAAGTTTTCAAGCACTGATATGATGTTTCACTCAAGAAAAGCTCTAGTTATAGCTAGAAGATGATAAGCTAATAGTGTTCAATGTTCAAGATGCTTTTCCTTGTATGAGGCAGTCTTGTTTTCGAGTTTCCATATAGAAGAGGTCCATTCCCATTTCGAGGTCAATATGAGAATGAATTATTTATAAGATCTCTCTATATGCATTTTCATGAATCTTTCGATGATTGAGAGAGATGGAACCAAATTTTGCTGAGGCGTTACGTTGTGGGTCAGAGATCTCTAGGAAGGAGATGCATTGCAGTGTCGGTGATTGTAATTAATGTAAATGCGAGCATGAACACTTCCTTCATATATTATTGCTCAATAATAAATCATTATAGACTCCAACCCTCCAGTTGTTCCTACTCACCAGCATGGCCCTAAAGACAAGTAATATATACTTGGAATGGGCATCGTCTTGTTTGCTCGCCCTTTTTCCGTTAAAACAAAGCCCGAATGACATCATCGTGGTTATCAACAACCTAAAAAGTATGCGTTGTCTGGATACTCTTGTCATTATGTATCATGTGTGTGAGTGAGTAGAGTTTTCTCTTGTTGCAAGTTGAGCACACCATGCTTTTCTTTTTTTTGGGGGGGGGGGGAGTATTGAGAGAGATGAAGAACTAGACTAGAGTGAGTTATATAGATCATTGTATAGTACCACACCGTATACGAGTGACGATTAGGTGTGTTGGTGGCTTTATTCAAAGAGTTACATATCTCATGTAATCCTTGAGAAGTTGTAATACAAAGATCTGACAACAGGGTTCCTTCTACACGAAGTAGGGCGGTTATGCTGACCATCTCGAACTACGTAAAATGTTAGTTCATCTTGTTTAGCTACACATTTTATATTTCAACAGTTGTCAAGAAGAAATCCTCCAATCTTATAAATAATGTCAATTTCTTGTGAGTTGTCCTTGTGGTAATACTCTGGGGATTTCAAAATCATATCCATTTGAATTTGCAAGCTCTGAGATTGGTCCTACTGCTTATTTTTTAGTAATAGTTGTGGCGTTATACTCTCAAACATTCCTTTCCACTTATTGAAAAGACCACTTTAATATCGTTTGTAGTGATCCAATCTTTATTCGAGTCATTATCCAGGAAATTCACTTTAACATATTGGTAGTAGGGCCAATTAGACTGTAGATAACCATCCAAAAAACTTATGTGCAAGTTGTCAAGTGGGCATCTGCTGATCCTATAATGTTCACTAACATCTTGCGAGTCGTCCATGTGGCGCTATTATACAATACTAGGAGTCCTTTTTCAATTCAAGGTGTAAATACCCCCCCCCCCCCCCATTTTTTTAAATATGCTTTAAATGTATCTCCACGTGTTTCTCAAACAATTCTTGATAAGATGTCCCAGCTGTTGTCTTAGCTAGCCACTTTGATAGTTTGATGCACTTTTTGTCAGGTGTTCTGGGTCCAATTCCTTACAACATTAAGATAGTCATAATTGTGTTTGTTGCAGGTTTATCCCTAATAAAATTGTAAAAGTGAGCGGGAGCTATCCATGAGAATACTTGAGCAGTTTCTTCTTTTTTTGGCCTCAATATATTTGCAATTTTGCAGTTTATTCCATACTCATTTATTGAGAAAGAAGCTAGCCACGTAGAGGGTTTTAGTCCGGAGTTAGCTCTTGTTACAATTGGAGGAGGAAAGGAGCTTGAAGAAAAACTTGTGGTAAATCCTGAACAACTAACCACTTCACTACAAAATTATTGAAGCAGACACATATTTGTAGGCCAAATTAATATCTTTAACTTGCATCTCTCGGGAACCCCTCAGGTTCGACCAACTAGTGAAACGATTGTGAATCACATGTTTACGCAATGGATTCAAAGTCATCGTGATCTTCCTCTAATGATCAACCAGGTCAGATTTTGTGGCAAATAGTAAACTACTATCTTTGTTTATTTCAAATATTGGAATATCATTGACATTTAGCTAAGGATGATTGATTTTTAGTGGGCAAATGTGACAAGATGGGAGATGCGTACAAAGCCTTTTGTTAGGACCTTGGAATTTTTATGGCAGGAAGGCCACACTGCCCATGCCACCCCTGAAGAGGCAGAAAAGGAGGTTCGTACTTTAATGCATTATCAATCGTTCTAGAGGAGGGATGTAGTATCGTCTGATTCTTTTACTTCTTGTTGCTGGCCCGCAGGCATTACAGATGATTGATGTCTATACGAAATTTGCTTATGAGCAAGCTGCGATACCTGTTATTGCAGGTAGGAAGTCACGAGAAGAAACTTTTGCTGGCGCCGATAAAACATACACTATTGAAGCAATGATGGGTGATAGGAAGGCTTTGCAAGCTGGGACAAGCCACAACCTTGGTCAGAATTTCTCCAGGGCATTCGGAACCCAGGTTTCTCCATTTTAATTTTTTGATTTCTGAGTAGGATGAGTTTCATATGAATTGTCATAAGCAATTTTTAGAAAAGTAAACGACCCAAAACATAAAGATTTAACGTCAAAATGACTAAAAAAGGATTCAATGTGAAAATCCTCTGATGAGGAGAGAAAATCCACAGCCTAGACCACCACAAGATGTTAGGTTTTTTATTTTTTTATTAACTTGAGAAAGGAGATTATTGAGTCATGGAGGAGGAATGCAACAAAGGGAATTCTTTGGAAGATTGATTTTGCCAAAGCCTGTGATACTCTTGATTGGCGGTTCTTATGGTCCGTTCTGTGGCGAAGGGGATTCCCCTCTACTTGGATTACGTGGATGAGGCGTTGTGTGTCAACGGCCTCGCTATCTCTTTTGGTCAATGGCAGGCCGGTAGGGGGCTCTTTCCAACCGCGGAGGGGGATACGCCAGGGCTGCCCCCTTGCCCCTCTCCTCTTCGTTCTGGCGGCTGATGTTTTGCCGCGCATGATCGAGGGTGTTGTGGGGGCTGGCTTGTCTCGGGGCTGCTCTTTGGGCCCCTACCACATACCGCTCGTCCAATTTGCTGATGATACAATTTGCTTCATCGAGGGGGACCCTTCAAATGCGTCCCCAATGGCTACTACCATTCAATTGTTCAGCGAGCTATCCGGTCTTCATATCAATGCTAACAAATCAAAGGCGGTCCCTTTCTTCATGTCCTCGGCGGAGGCGGCGATGTCCTCGCACGTGCTGGGCTGTCAAACTTCTGATCTTCCCTTCGACTACCTGGGTTTACCTTTGACGCTGGGCCGCGCGCGCACGCGTGACTGGAAATCGATCGTCGAGAAGGTCGAGCATCGCCTGGATGGGTGGCGCGCGGCGATTCTCTCTCGTGGTGGCCGGTTAGTGCTTCTAAAATCCGTCCTTTCCTCTATCCCTATCTACTTTCTCTCGGTGCGGGGGATGCCAAAGGGGGTTCGTTGGCGTCTGGAGAAGTGTATGCGGGCATTTCTGTGGGGGAAGAAGGGAGGGGGGGGGGAAGGGGGTGCACCTCGTTGCCTGGGATGAGGTCACGCGCCCTAAGAAGGAGGGCGGGCTGGGTGTGAGGCGCCTGGCGTCGGTGAACGATGCTCTGTTGCTCAAGTGGGCGGCAAGGATTTGGGGTAAGGAGGACAACTTCTTGATTAATTGTTTGAGGGGTGCGGCAGGGGATGGCATCCATTTGGCTTTTCGTGGTGATTATCGGGGCCAGGTCTCTATATTTTGGCGTGGGGTGATGGGTGCTCTTTGTCGGAATCGCTCACTGTTCTCATTCAAGCTCGGTGATGGTTCTATGCTGCGCTTCTGGAAGGATGACTGGACGGGAAGGGGGCCCTTTTGTTTCACGTTCCCCCGTCTGTACGCTTTGGTCCCCAACAAATGTGTTACGGTGGCCGGCTGCTGGGATGGGCGCGATTGGTGCCCTATTATTTCGGAATCCTTGTCGGAACAGCGGATGCTAGAATATACCTCTCTCATAAGTAATCTTGTTGATGCCCATGTCCCTTCTGTGGGCCGGGACTACTTGGCCTGGAAAGATGGGCCCTTCTCTACTCGTGCCGCATATAAGGCCATTTTGCCCCTGGACGCTGGGAGGGATGACATCCTCTTGCGTGATTGCAATCTCTTGTGGGCGCTCAGGCTCCCTGAGCGTGTGGGTATATTTCTTTGGCTGCTACGTAGGGGAAGAATATTAACTCGAGATCGTTGTGCACGGATGTTCCCCAACTCTTCGCCTCTCTGTGCTCTCTGTGGCGTGGATACGGAAACTATTGATCACCTTTTTCTGAATTGTTGCTGTGTTGAAGCGCTATGGGCCGATCTACGGTGGCTGGACCTATCTTCCTTCGCTCATTTTTGTCAAAGCTTGTTCTCTGATCGGGGGCGCTCGTGGCCTGTGTTGCTGGACCCTATCTCGAGGGTTTGGAGCCTGTGGATGGGGCGAAACGAAGCTATCTTTGCTCGTCAGCGGTTCTATTGGGAGAATGTTAGATCCACGGCCTCGGGCTTCCTTCGTGACTGGACCTCTTTGTAATTTTTTTTTTTTAGCTGCGGGGGATACGATCTCCGTCTACCCCCCTTTACTTTGTTCTGTAATTTCTCATCTTCATGTTACCACTGTAAGTTTCTCTTCCTCTTTTTAATGCATTGGGGTGAGCACCTCCGAGTGTGTCCCCCTTTTTTGGAGCCTCAAAAAAAAAAAAACTTGAGAAAGGAGAGAGGGGGATGAGTTACATAGAAGGATCAAGATTGAGTGGATCCTCACTCACGACCATTTAACTCAATAAGATACAACTTGACAAAATTAAGTTCCCAAGTCGACATTGAAATAGGTTGGGTGTGCATCTTTTCGGTGCCTATCCTTTTTCCTCAAAAACGCCGGCACTAAATTGACATTGTTGTTGTCTGGTAGCAACGTCATTCTGTCTCGAGTATTTGAATATTGAATTTGTCCTCCTGGCAGTTCACTGATGAAAATGGGCAGCGGCAGCATGTATGTCAGACATCCTGGGCCATCAGCACACGATTTATTGGTGGAATCATCATGACACATGGTGATGATGCGGGATTGATGCTTCCTCCTAACTTGGCTCCAGTTCAGGTTAGATTTACAACCTCCCTGCATTTTATAATGCATTTTAATTGTCTGGGAGTTCTACATTGTGTTTGGTAGGTTCCAAAGGCAAAAAGCATTTTGTTTGACGCATAATTTGAGTTCTAAATATTCGTCGGTGCCTGCTAAGGGGCAACCAGTAAGATTAAAAACCCAAATTTTTTTAGTATTCTAGTAGACTATTTTAAATGAATTTATGTGCTCACATCTACTTAGATTGCTGGAGTTTTTTTTAACGTGTGGTGATTCTTGGGCAGATATCAGTAACCAGTCTTTCTTGTTTGGAGGCAAATAACCCATATGCCGATTCCACTTGATGTGAAAAAAAGGCGTTGGTCTTGGTTGGCTTTTGGTTCTGTTGAAATAAATAAATCGGAATCGAATCGTTAATTAAAAACAAGAAACAAATATAGACATCTTGTTTTATGTGGAACCCTACTCCTGAAGGAGTGGGATGAAACCACGAAGAAGGCCTCAAAGGGTCAGATCTTCTATTAGAATTTTCTCTATGGATACATGGGGTGTGAGGCTTCATATATAACCCCTCCAATTTGTCCAATTCCCATCACTCATCCATGTGGGACTAAACAACTCTCTCATAGAGGTCCAACAACACAACTATCTCAACACCCCCCTCAAGCTGGAGGATGAAATGCTCAACTTGGACAATACAACACACACAAGTCGAATACAAATATCAATTGCATCTTCCCACGCTTGCGGTTTGGGGAATATACACCTTATGTTGTTGGACTCTTGAATGCTCTGGATATGTAAGCATGAAACTAGATCTCTCCAATAGAAACCACTGTGAGCACTGCCACCATATGATGATCAGGAAAGGACTTCAATCATGAAGCCACTGTAATGGGTCTCTCTCAACGGGAGCCTTGAATCGGGCCTCTCCTACACTGACTCAAAGAATGAGATCTTTACTTTGGAGTCTCTATGGATCTCTTCGTATCGAGCCTTTACCATGGGGTCTCTGTCATATGTGGTCCACATGAAGACTCTAAGCCGAAATCAATAGTATAGGGACCTCTCAAATAAATGATCACATATGTGCACGACTCAAATAAAAAAACTAGGAGGGGGTCACGAACACTCTCCCTATCTCCATATCCTTGTGAGAGATAAATAAATAACCTGTATCTTTTCTGCTATTCTCTCTTTTCTCTCGTACGACTTCTTTTTTCTTTGGCGGCCTTTTTTTTCTTAAATCAGTTTTTTTTTGCAAATCAGACCACTCAACCTTTTATTTTTTTGGAACAATGGCCCGCTTCAAGCCCAAAAGGTGTCTCCCCCCTTTTTTTCTTGCTTGCAGCCCGATTCGACTCAACCGTTGGACTCTCCCTTTTTTAGTTGGGCCTGGAAACACCCTCACTTGGGCCTAAAAGAAATAATGGAACCCCCTTCTTCTTTAAGTAGCAGAGAACCGAGAATAGGGGTTTCCACGAGGAGAACCCATCGTCGTCAAGACATGAGGGAGTTGTCGTCGAAGTGCTTCGAGAAGGAGGGATGTGCTTGGCTTGTACTCGCTTGGAACATGGAGGAGAAGGCGCAACAACTTCTCGTGCTACCTCTTGGATGATGCGTCGCTGCCAAGATTTTTGATGATGGACTCATTCGTCGAAGCCCCAATCAGTGTTTGAAAAGTCGGCTGCATATGCGAAGGCGGTCCCCATACCGCACCGAGTATGCTACACTCACTCAATATACGGGTTATGGGGTATACTCAGTCGAGTAATCCACATATGATGTCGCATATGTAATAGAGGTAACTCTCTACTCCTCCACCTTCTTGACTTCCACATGGGTTGCTCCTCCGTCATCTTTTTCTCCTCTGCCAAGGTTTGCCGATTGCTCTATTTAGCCTTAAATCTCTCTATTTTTAGATTCAGCAGCAACAACTCTCTACATGTGTTTATCTAAGATCTTTTATGGGATAAAATAAATATAGATGTCGGAATTGCATGGAATTTTATAACTGCACGGAGCAAATAACATATATTTAATTTAAATGGTTGAGTTTTTTTAATATTTAACTTTGAGTAGACAAATACACCATTTACTAAAGTACGAAGGTTCATGGTTGTGTTTACTAACTAGGTTAAACTTCCAAAAAAAGATTACCTTCCAATTTGGACAAGGATATCTACCATTTTTCTATCTTCAATCGATTTACAACATTTTTTACTCTCTCCACTGCTAACTTAACATCTTTATCTTTTGAAAATGGATGACTTTTGGAAATGCTTTGATTGATGTCACATTGTACAAAAAAATCTTCACTTCATATTTCTTCCATGTTATATTTTTTTAAACATAAATATCCAAGGTTGCAAAAGTCGGTAGTCGATACTCGATCGGCTGGGTCACTGACTAAGGATTAATCGGTAGTCGGACAACTAATCAGATTTAGTCGGACTTTAATGGCTTTGAATTTTTTGATTATTTTAAATATATAACCAAGGTTGCAAAAGTCGGTAGTCGGTACTCAATCGGCTGAGTCATTGATTAAGGATTAATCGGCAGTCGGATGACTAATCGGATTTAGTCGGACTTTAATTGACTTTGAATTTTATGATTATTTTAAATATATAACTCATATATATATATATATATTTACATAGATTTTTTACATTCTTATACTATCATAAAAAAATAAAAAAGTAATTGAATTTAAATAAAACACTAAGCATATTATAATAAGTTTGCTTATAAAAAAGCAAAACATATAAGAATATGGTATCTCCAAGCAAAAAATTGGTTGACTAGTGTTCTTAGTCGGAATTAGTTGGTACTCGGTCGGCCACCCCACTGACTAGACTAGTCGGACCTACTAGTCGGGCCAGTCGGGCGACTTTTACAACCTTGTATATAACTCATTTTTATACAAATATTTACATAGATTTTGTACGTTTTTATACTATCATAATGAAATAAAAGAAGTAATTGAATTTAAATAGAATATTAAGCATATCATAATAAGTTTGCTTTTAAAAAAAAGCAAAACATAAAAAACCAAGCAAATATTGGCCGACTAGTGTGCTTAGTCGGAATTAGTCGGTACTCATCGGCCACTCCACTGACTAAACTAGCCGTACCTACTAGTCGGGCTAGTCAGACGACTTTTACAACACTGTAAATATCTAATGTTTGAAATTATTATCATATTTTTAATTATTTTTAATTAAAATAATAGAAGGGGCATAATCTGCATATACTTCCGCATATACTTTTGTCTACTCGTTTACTCGCTCCAGACCACTTGACTGAACGAATGTCGCATACCGACTTTCTGAACCTTGGCCCCAATAACCAAGAATGGTCTTTTGGCGCCACCTCTTAAGAGTTGGGGCTGCGGAGGTGGGTGTGCCAAGAGAGGATTGATGGGGCTCTCATGTCACTGTCGTCAAAGAAGGGGGCTACTCCGCCTGAGGAGAGAGTGCGGTGCCATGCGAGATGCGCCGTCGTGTATATCTTCTTCTTAGGGATTCACAATCAGGAAACCTATTGCTGGAGTCTTGCCATGATATGAAGCTTCATCTTTGGTGCTGCCAGGGAGATTGCAATAGACGATCCAAGATTTAGGCTTCCAAAGATGAAACCAAAATGTTGGCCTGCAACTTGAGATGTGCGGATGGTAGTGCTAGAGCTGGGGCTTGATCCGCAGCCTGGAGTCGAGTCCTAGACGTCGCTAATATTAGGGTTCTATGGACCCTAGAATTTTCTTAGAACTTGGTGACGAGATCTCTGGAACATAATCAAGAACAGTTCGAAGTAGAAACAAAATCACATCTCTCAAAATCGGCTTGCTCATACGAAGCCCCAGGAGGGCTTGGCGACACCATTGGAGGCGAGGCGACTCTGGTTGGAGATGTGCTACCGTTGGGATAGTTTCCTATCTTGCTGGGCATGCGTTGCAAGTTTGGAGACGATTTGGAAGGCTTGTCAATGATGGTTACGAAGGTGGTGGTCACCGATATGGGGCTCTTGACCAATCCGAAGATATTATGTTGCTATTTGCAGGTTATGGTCTAGGGTTCCAACGTAGAGCCCGCGACAAGGATTGATTCTCCAAGATGTTGGCGGTGCTGGATTGGAGAAAACTAGGGTTTCCAGCAAACTAAAGAAATAGATTTTATAAGATGAATTAAACATCTAAAACTCTGATATTGCACAAGAAATCTTTCACAATAATCCCTAGCCTAGAATCAACTACTCTGATACCATGTTGAAATAAATAATTGGAATCGAATCGGTAATCAGAAACAAGAAACAAAAATAAAAATCTTGTTTTACGTGAAACCCTACTCTCGAAGGATCGTGATGAAACCATGGGAGAAATTCTCAAAGGGTCGGATCGTCTATTGCAATCTCTCAATGAGTACAAGAGGTGTGTGGCTCCTTATATAGCCCTACAGACATATCGAATTCCCATAATAATAGATGTGGGACTGAACTTGAGTGGAGAGGTAATTGGATCTTGGAGAGATTCACTTACCCATCTATTACATACCCCCACACGTTCAATTTGGGTTTTAGTTATTTTTTTAAAGAGGAGAAGACATGTATAAAGTGTTCCCAAGTTTCTACACATTTAAACCATAGAAAGCTAGACCTATTGTATGTGATATGCAATCAACTATAATGACCCTTAAATATAATGTCCCAAAACTTGTGATGAAATTGCGATTGCCGATAATAAAAAAACACCATGTTATGGTAGATATGTAACCATATGACATCTTGTTTGTAATTAAGAGATAAAAGGTTGACTGTCGAATAATGAGAGGTTTGGAAGGAGGTATTACCGGTGAGAGGGAGATGATGCAATGCTGGGAAGAAATGAGAAAGAGATGTGACAAGGCAATAGGTATCAATAGTGGGGAGAGAAAGAGTGGGCGCAGATGGGCTTCACGATTTCGAAGAAGCATGGGTCATCAGTGTTATGCCAACCTCGAGCGATCAATTGGGAAGATTGCTTCGAGTGGGTTGGTGAGGGCCACAACTAAGAGAGTTGAGAATAGTGTAGGTGGTGGGTGGAATCCTATGCAGTGTCGTCATCGCCATCCTTCGGCTGCTAGGGTTGTAGCTTCCGTTTCTTATAGATGTTTATGTTATGGCTGTGAGTGTTAGGGGTGCATGTGGATCGGATTGAATCAGATTTTAGCTTAATCCGTATCCAATCCAATCTTAACATATTTTTATTTTTTCAAATCCAATCCATTCCATCAAATATCTAAATCCAATCCGATCCAATCCATCGGATTACTGATTGGATCGGATTTTTATACTTACATTTTTCTCACGTTTATACTTTATAGCACGCTACCCCTCGACATTTGAATAATGATTTAAAAACAAATAATATGAATGGATGTAAAGAAAAGAAAAGAAAAAATATATAATAAAATGAAAGTTAAAGAATTCCATTAATTATAAAAAGTTGAAGACCATACAATTAAATTAAGGATTATATTGAAATTGAGTTTTTATAGATAATGCAGTATTTTGTTTTTTTGTAAGAGAAAAATGGGGTTGCCCCGGCCCCATTTTCAACTATCTTTTTTTATTTTTTTTGGAAAATATCGCCATATATTTTCATCACTATATCCCTCTAATATGTCATTCCAATTTCGTTAGAAATAGAGACTCCTATGCCCTCCATCTAGAACATGTAATTTTAACGATCTTAGAATTACCGTAATCAACCTGTTTCGGATGGAGGGCATAAGAGTCTCTGTTTCTGACGAAAGTGGAATGGCATATTAGAGGGATATAACGAGGAAAAGATATGGCAGTATTTTTCAAAAATAAAAATAAAAAGATCAGCCGAAAAATGGGGCGGGAGCAGCCCCATTTTCTCTTTTTGTAATTGATTTCCACCAAATAATTCAAACAAGAACAATAGAAGTTGCCAAATATGGATACACAAATAAGTTAGATAAATAAAAAATACGATCTATGTGATCGGATATTGATGAAGTCCATGATTAATTTAGAATGTTAAGCTATGCTAAAACCCAACCACTCCCAAGAATATCCTTCAAAGCTCGATAATATACCATTAAAAAGTAAGAATCATAGAACATTCATACTCGATTTAATATGCAAGACAAATCTAACTTAAATATAAGTAAGCATCCTGCCTCTCATTTAAAATGGACTTGAAATCAAATTTATTTGTAAGATTTTATCTATATAGTCAAGATATGATTCTTTTTAGAAAATATGAATAAAATGCATATCAATTTAAAGTTGAAAGGAATTGAAGTAATGCTTATTTCTTCTTTGATGGGTATAGCACATTTGGTTATGTAACCGATCCAGTTTCATCCCTAAAATAAGGCTGCAAGCTAGAACAAGTAAAATGTGAGAAGGAACCGGGTCAAAAATATCTAACAAATATACCAGGAAACTATCACAACTCTATTTTCTTTTAACGAAGATCAAAAGAGTGGCAGATGCCAAATAGTATCATGTATGAGGGGGATTACGTTGTTTCATACGGACAACAACTCTGTGAAGGGAGGGTGCGATGGTGTTGCGTTGGAGGGGAATAACATTGTTCAAAAGGGTAGCATCATCGAAATGGACTGAGAGGAATTGTGAGGAATATTGGCGGTCAATAATGAAATGAGAGAGAGGGAACTGGGAGGGGAATAACTGAACATGAATTATAATTTTACAAGATATAACCATGCTTTATTATTTTGGAGAAAGGGTGATATCAAAAGGACTTGTATTCAAGATTGATATGAAAAATGACATGAATGATATTGATTATGGCCTTACAAGAAATTCAAAAATAGGCGCACATAGATTTTATATATGTATGTAAGTTTTATGTGTATGTTAACGGATTAAGTGATTGGATCGGATTTTAGTAAAGATTCAATCCAATCCATACTTTTAACGGATTTTAAAAATTCCAGTCGAATCCGACCATTAGAATGACAAAGACAACTAATTTAGTCTAATAACATCAGATTGGATCGAATTACGGATTTTGCCCGATCCATGTGCACCCCTAGTGAGGGTCATTGTTGGAGGGAATGCAAAGCCTATAAGTTTGAAGGTCTAAATTGGGCTCTCAAATAGAGGCCACCCATCCTGAAATCACGAAAGTGGTGGCACACGAAACCATGGTGCACAAATTCTGGTGGTCTTCTTCTGCAGAGCTAGGGACCTCGTTATGATGACAAAGGGTTGCACAAAAGATGCCTTGCCTTCCTTCAAGGGAAACCTCATTGTTTTTAGCGTGTCTGAGGACTGCACTCGTGGTCAGGTCTTTCTCCCATCGAGGAGGCTTCACTACTGCATGGTGATGGTTTAAGGGAGTTGTGTCGCATCATCGAATTTTCAAGGACAGAGCAATGCTCTTGGTTTGACATTGTACCTCACGTAGAAGGTATGCCTCTCTGCTCGTTATCCTTGGCCTTTTTTCGTTCCATGCATATGTTCTTGAGAGAGGTTGTAGTTGTTGTGACAGACATGGATTCCATTGATGCTTTGGTGGAGGTGACAGGTTGCTCAACTACGAGTTTCTTTGAATCAACATCTTTCTTAGGTCGCTTAACTTTCCATCTCTGCATGAGTGATGGCTGCCCTTTCGTCTAAGGCAACGAGACCTATGAAGAAGGTTGGTGAATATGATATTATATATGTTGGGAAAAATAAGAGAGATTTTTATTCCATACACCCTAGGCTCTTTTATATAGGGGAGTAGCCTATGGGTAAATTACATCAAGAGTCCATAAGAATATAGAAAATATGAAATAGTACAAATAACATAAATTATATCTCTACACTCCCCCTCAAGATGGAGCATAGATGTCGATCATGCTCAACTTGGACGAGCACTTCTGGAATGACCCTCTAAGTAACGCCTTGGTAAAGATATCTGCAGTTTGGTCCCCTGAGCTAACATGAGATGTAGAAATAAAACCCTTCTGAATCATATCTCGTATATAGTGACAATCAACCTCAATGTGCTTGGTTCGTTCATGAAATGCTGGATTATTGGCAATAAATATAGCAGCTTGATTGTCACATTCCAGATCCATAGGAAGTGGGATTTCTATATATAGATCTGTAAGAACAGCTTTCACCCACATCATTTCTGTACTAACATGGGCCATAGCCTTATATTCAGACTCAACACTGGATCTGGCTACAACAGTTTGCTTCTTGCTTCTCCATGAGACAAGAGAGTTTCCAACATCTACAGCAAATCCAGTGGTGGACTTCCTATCCTTGGGACATCCTGTGTAGTCTGCATCTGCACACGCTGAGATATTAATCTCCTTGTCTTTCTTGAACAATAGACCTGCACCTGGAGATGATTTAAGATACCTGAGTATCATATGTACAGCATCCATATGAACCTGACGTGGTTGCTTCATGAACTGGCTCACCCGATTAACAACAAAAGAAATATCGGGTCTGGTAATGGTAACATAAAGAAGTTTTCCCAACAGTTCTCTGTATCTTCTCCTATCCACCTCATCAGTATCATCATATAATTTCATTTCATGCTCAGATCCATAGGTGTAGTGGCCGGTCGGCATCCAAGCATTCTTGTTTCACTCAGCAGGTCAGTGACATATTTTCTCTGAGTCATACAAGTCCATATAATTTTCTGGCGAACTCCAGTCCCGGAAAATATCTAAGGACTCCAAGATCCTTGATGACAATTCACGACCCAGCATTTCTTTCGCCCTCTGAATTCCTTGTACATCGTCACCTGTAATTAGGATATCATCTACATACACCATAATTGCAATAATACATCTGGATGTTATCTGTATAAACATGGAATGATCTGCATTGGAACGTTTGTACCCCTGTTTTTCAAACAAGTCTGAGAGCTTCTGGAACCAAGCTCTAGGGCTTTGCTTAAGGCCATAAATGGCCTTATGAAGTCTACACACCTTAAAATACTCCCCCTCAACAGCAAAACCAGGTGGCTGCTGCATGTAGACTTCCTCATGCAAATCTCCATATAAAAAGACATTCTTAACATCTAATTGAAATAGTGGCCAATCACGAGTAACCGCAACAGAAAGAAGGATCCATAAGGTGGAATGGCGAGCAACCGGTGAGAATGTATCAAAATAATCCACCCCATATGTCTGTGTAAACCCACGGGCAACCATGCGTGCCTTGTATCTGTCAATGCTGCCATCTGCATTCTGCTTAATTGTGAAGACCCACTTACAACTCATTGTAGACACACCAATAGGTGCAGGGACAATGCTCCAGGCACCTCTTGGCTGAAGAGCAACCATCTCTTCTTCCATAGCTAAACACCATCTACTGTCCTTCAATGCATCTTGATACGCAGCTACGCTTCTGTTTCTGAAGCGCAATAGGTAGATCCAAATCACTTGCATCCTCATCTGTCCTCCGTAAAACAGTCTTCTCAGGTAAATCATTAGATCCATCATTAGAAATTATATTCTCAGAACATACCTCAAGCGAGCTAAATGATGAATGGTGACCATGAGCAGAAGCAGGCCGACGGGTATAGTGGAGTGGCAATGGGGGAACAGGAACTGTAACAGGAGGTTCAGGTGATGTAGGTAGCGGTGGAGGTGGTGGTGGCATGTATATGGCTTCATCAGTGTATGAGGATACCAACCATCACCTGTAGGAGAGTACATAACATACTCAAAAAAGGTGACATCAATACTAACAAGGTATTTCCTGCACAACGGATCATTTTTTTTGAATAAGCTGCGCAACGGATCATAACACCTGTACCCTTTTTGTGTCCTGGAATACCCAACGAAAACACACTTGACAGCCCTAGGAGATAGCTTGTCAATACCTGGAGACAACTGGTGGACAAAGGTAATCGAGCCAAACACACATGGGGTAAGTGAGAACAATTCTTTTTCAGGAAAAACCAAGGAGAAAGGAATCTTCTCACCTAAGACAGACGATGGCATGCGATTAATGAGATAACATGCCGTTAGGACAACATTGCCCCAGAAAGAATGAGGAGCATGACTCTGTATGAGAAGCATCCTGGTGACATCAAGCAAATGACGATGTTTCCTTTCTGCAACTCCATTTTGTTGGGAAGTATAGGTACAAGATGTTTGGTGGATAATCCCTTGTGTTGAAAAATAATTTGAGAGAGTATGAGTACAAAATTCCAAGGCATTATCACTTCTCACAATTTTTACAGAAGCAGAAAAGACATTACAAACTTTATTTATGAAATTTATGATAATATTCCCAGCTTCAAATTTATTCTTTAATAAAAAGACCCAAGATACACGAGAAAAATCATCCACAATGATAATATAAAACCTGTCCCTGATGATCAAAAACACGACTAGGACCCCAGATATCGACGTGAAACAACTCAAACTTGGAGCTACTGCTTCGACTCTGACGACTAGGAAAGGTAGACCGATGATGCTTTCCCAACTGACAAGCCTCACATTGGATGGACGTGTGAGGCGAAACCTGAGGTAAAACATGACACAATTTCTGAAGCGGTAGATGGCCAAAGCGCAAGTGCCACATGAAAGACAGGTCCAGTAGGAAGAGAGGAGATTCTGGCATATGGGGTCCGACTGAGGCGATGTAGTCCACCCTGCTCATAGCCATGCCCAATCACGTTGCCCGTAAGGATGTCCTGAAAAGTGAGAGAAGATGAAAATTGCTCGACAATGTAAATCCTTTGTAAGTTGGCTAATGGATAACAAATTCATAGAAAAATCAGGTGCGTGTATCACATTCTTGAGGTGCATAGATGGTGTCAGGCTAATCTCCCCTGAGCAGTAATCGGGGAGTGTGTCCCATTAGCAATGACCACAGTGCGTCCTGGAGGAACCTGTCGGTAGGTTGTAAGTAGACCTCGGCCACCACACAGATGATGTGTGGCACCAGAGTCCATAATCCACTCTAAAGTATCAGATCCACTACTACTAGTGAATGCATAAGTACTACCTGAGGTACTGGTGGATGCAGAAGCAACAACATCTGAATGACTCTCAGAGGCAGGCGCGGATGTAACAGGACCGGCTGGAGGAATAATACCCCTCAGACGAGCTACAAGATCATCAAATCGCTGATCCAAAGAGGAAGCAGATAGAAGTTCAATCTGTTCAGCTACTCGTGCAGAAGCAGGGAATCCATGTTTGGAATAGCATGTGTCCTCGGTATGTCCCGAACGATGGCAGAAAGTGCGTGGTTGCCGAACACGACTCCCTCTGCCTCGAGGTCCACGACCACGAAACTAATGATGACCCCCACGACCTCGAGATGCTGCCATAGCTGAGGCGGTCTGATTGGCAGTAGATGAAGGAACATTAATACAACTCAGTCTGTGAAAGGCTTCCTCCATTGGAGGAATAGTGGAATCTGCCAGGATCTGGGAACGTGTTGCCTCGTACTCTGGATCAAGGGCTGCCAGGAATACACCAACCAATGGCATTCCTGTAGGTCTTCTGCTGCTCAGGAGTGGTTGTGAGAGGCATGAAGCTGTAGAGCTTCTCAAACATTCCACGTAAAGACGTGTATAATGAGTGTAGAGGCCATCCATTCTGCTTGATTGTAAAAATGTCATGCTGGAATTGCAGAATCTTTGTCTCATTCTTTGCCTGTGAATAGGTAGCAGCCAGAATATCCCACATTGCTTTTGCAGTGGGCTGATGGAGAATATCATTTGCAATCTCAATTGCTAACGTTCCTGATAGCCAAACCTTGGCGTATGCATCATCCGCTTCCCATGAGGTGTTGACCCCTCTTCTCAGCAGGCTCTTCCTCAGTAAGAACGTGCTTCTTACCGGTCGACTTCATCATACTCATGAACTGCATTGCCTACAGTTCATAATTTGACCCGTCCATCTTCACAATAGGCGCACGACCTCTGAAGGTGCCTGTAGATGGAATATCTGCCTTGCTTTCTGACATGATGATAATAGAAGACTAGGGTTGTAGACCGAAGATATGGTTGTCTACACTGACATTCACGGGTTCGGTTGCATGTGTAGACTCAAGCAACCAAACCCATTGATGTGGAGACGCGGGCGAAAGTCTCCTAGATGACGAAGATACCCTAGGGTTGGCTGGTCCCTAGGGCGTGGAGGTGTGCGCGAGACCTAAGAAAGCCGAAGGGAGAGAGAGTCGGCGCACTTGGGCGTAGGCGGCATGCACATCACGCGAGGCACACGTGGCCGAGGCGCATGGGGCGACGCACAGGGCACGGGGCGGCACACGGGGGCCGAGGCGCACGGGGGCGGTGCACGGGGCCAAGGGGCGACGCACATGGGGGCTTGGATGTGGGGGCTAGGGTTAGGGTTTGGTTCGAGAACTCCCGTCTAGGACCGTCGCTCTGATACCATGTTGGGAAAAATAAGAGAGATTTTTATTCCATACAACCTAGGCTCTCTTATATAAGGGAGTAGCCTATGGGTAAATTACATCAAGAGTCCAGAATATAGAAAATATGAAACAATACAAATAACATAAATTATATCTCTACAATATACAACACCGTCATAGTACCTGTATGCTCTTCGATGAAGATCATGCATTCAGTCCCTGCGAATGAGGTGGGAATGTGAAATGGTAATGTCTCCTCGATTTCCGAGAACTCATTGTCGTTAGTTGGGTTTGTAGTCGAGTCGACCACCCTTTCAAAATCTCGATCTCTCTTTTTAGTCGAGATCCCAGGGGTAGTATGTGAGTAGATATTTCCTTTTTGGCTAATCCGAATTCACGGCTCTTACCAGACTCATTATCGGCTTTGGTTCGAGAGGCACTCATGTGGCTGAGGAGAGTCCTCTGCTAAATGAGATTCTTTCGATCGATCTTCTTGGTCTGCCTCTTGTGATTAATTTCGAGCACCGTACTGTTAAGTGATCTCCGTTCAAGTTCTAAAGTTGGTGGTTTTTCAGAGTTCCTTTTTTTGTTGAAAGACATGCCGTCAATTGATGCTTGGATCCCGTAGGATCTCCTCTCTCCTTTTCCATGGGAGACTTGCAGCTATGGCTAAGCCTAGGCGGAAGCTCCAAACTGCAAGGTTGCAAAAATCGGTAGTTGGTACCTGCTCGATTGGGTCAATGACTAAGGATTAATCGGCAGTCGGGGGATCAATAGGATTTAGTCGGGCTTTAATTGGTTTTGATTTTTTTAAGTATTTTAAATATATAAATCATTTTTATGCATATTCTTATATATTTACATAGATTTGTACATTTTTTTGAATAAGAAAGACGGGGGTGCCCTCCCAAGGCGGGAGTCACCACACCAAAACATTCATTGATCTGCGAGATGGTACATCAGTTGGATAACCAGAAATTGTACAAGGCATTACATTTAGCTAGTACATTTTCAAAATAAAATCGCTGCCCCTTGAAGATCGTATCATTCCTGCCAAGCCAAATAGCCCATAGCGTGATAAATGGCTTGGAGACATCACCGGATGACCCAACACCAACCGCCCGAATAGATCTCCAAAACTGCTCCGCATCGGATGCCCGAACCCACGAGAGCCCCAACGACTCCCACACGCTAGCCGAAGTCCTGCAGCCAAAAAAGATGTGGTTCACATCCTCCACGCCGTCCTCGCACCTGTCACACCTCGTATCCGTCGCACCCAACAACCTTCCTCTTCTCACTTTGTCACAGATCCGGTCCCTTCTTAGGCACCAAAGAAAGACCTTAACCTGAGTAGGGATCTTAGCCGCCCAAATCACCTTCAAGTCAGCACAAAGTAATTCGTCACACTCCACCAGCCCAGTAGTCAGTCTCCTGTAAGCTTTCTTCACCGAGAACCTGCCGTCTTCCCACACAAAATGATCGGGGTCACCGGACATCTCGCCGATAGGTGGAATCTCCAACAGCAACCGCAAAAAATCCTCCGTCCTCTGATCTGAGAGAGCAGCAGCGAACCTAGGCGCCCACGACCCCGAGTCAGCCACCTCCGCCACTCGCGCCCCCCTGTCAATGGCTAATGCCATCAACCTAGGAAAGCGGTAGGCCAACGCCCCCTCCCCCGTCCAGTCGTCCTGCCAGAAACGGAAACGGAACCTATTCCCCAACTTCGGCCGAAGAAAAGACCTGAGCCCTGGAATAATGGCACGAATCCCACTCCATAAAGAGGACTCGTGGCGCTTCCTCCCAGCCATCAAGTCCCCCGCAACACCATAAATCTCCCTTAGCAAACGCAGCACCATCGAGTCGGATGGACCCCAAATGCGTACCACCCACTTTGCCAACAAGGCCTTGTTCATTGCATCCGCATCTCTTATACCAAGGCCTCCTTCCGAAACAGGCACCGCGATATCCTTTTAGGCCACCAGGTGCGAGCACCTCGTTGCCTGCCTTCCATCTGACCGGATCAGTTGTACATTTTTTATATTATCATAATGAAAGAGAAGGAGTAATTGGATTTAAATATTTGGAATAAGTTTTCTTTAAAAAACAAAAAAAAACAAAAAAAATGGTATCTCCAAGCAAAAATCGATCGACTAGTTGGTCTAGTCGGAATTAGTCAGTACTTGGTCGGCCACCCAATCGACTAGACTAGTCGGGCCAGTCGGGGGACTTCTACAACAGTGACAAACTAAGATCCTTAGGGTCTGCTTGATTACTGGGATGAGGTGGGTTGGGGTAACCTCCTGTGAATAGTAGCTGTTTGGATGGTTACGAGGACGGGAGAATGTTGAAATAAGGAATGTGATGTGATGTCACATTGATTTGTGATGGAATTCTAACCCAAGAATGTCAGGGGGTAAACCGGGTTACCTCGGGGTAACCCAGTAACCAAACAAACCCTTAGGGTGCGTTTGGTTCGTGGGTTATCCAAGGGTGGATAACCCGGTTTTGTGTTTGTGTGTTTGGTTGGTGGGTTAAGGGTTGGGAGGGTTTGTATGATGTGATTGTATTGGAATTTGAAAAAGTTGGTAGTTATTATGGTATGATTGTATTGAAATTTGAAAAAGTGGGTGGTTGTTGTGATGTAATTAAATTGAAGTTTGGAATAGTGAGTAGAAGTTGAGTATTTTATGATTTTTAGATGATATGATGGTATAATATATATTTTTTTGGTTGGAAAGAGAGTGGGTCCCACTAGTGGGTTGGGAATATGGGTTTTGGGGGGTAACTCACCCAAAGTGGAGGGTAACCCCCCAACCAAACGCACCCTTACGGTTTGTTGGAGTATTTGTTATATGCGTCACTTGAGTAGATGGGTAAATGGATCCCTACAGGATCCATTTACCACATCCTGTGGTTTAGTCCCACATATACCCCCTGTGAGATGTGGAGACTCAGTGAGGGCTTTATAAGAAGCCCCTCACCTTCTGTATCCAGCGAGAAAGTTCAATGAACAAATCAACCCTTTGAGGCGTTCTCCTATGGTTTCATCCCGCTCCTTAGGAGTAGGGTTCGATGTTAAATCTCGTTGTTCTTCATATTTTTATCTTTATTTTTTTGATACGCTTCCGCATTCTATTTTCTAACTTGGTATCAGAGCGGGTTTGATTCTCGAGGGTGCACTTTATATATTTTTTTGAGATTCGATTTTTGGTTCTATGTTACTGGAGATTATTAGTTGAAGATTGTTATCATGTATTGATCGTTCAAGTTTCAGATTTAATTCTAGGGTTTCATTCTGAAACCCTAATTTTTGCACGCATCTCAAGGGGGTCCTCTGCATCCGTACATCTCTGCCGCACTGAATGACGGCGTTGATGCGATCCCAGGCCGAGCCCCAGACTTCCAGGCACACGTGCTCCAAGCATCTCTGATCAGTCCAACCCTTCTAGGATTTCTCTCTGAAACCCTACTCCTTCCAAGCAACCTTCTGCTCCAATCAGCTGTACGCGTGGCGTGCTCCAGGCGGAGCCCCTTCTCTTTTCCAGAAGGATCTGATTCCATTGATCTTCCGCATCTAGGAGCTCCAGCCCTAGCTGCAATTCACTAAAAAAAGGGTGGCGGCAGCAACGGTGCGCACAACCATCTCCAACGGATGAACTCGAAATGCAAAAAAAAAAAGATAAAAGGGCAACAACATTGCTGCTCTTCCTCCCGCCGCCTACAACAATCCCATCGATGACATTTCTCCAGGCACCACGCAAGGCGACGGTGTCACGCCCATCCAGGCTCACCTCGAGGCCCCTTCAGGGCTCGCTCCCTCCCTGGCGGAGCTTAATGGTTGCTCCAGGCCGCAACATCTCTCCCCTTGTGCGCATCTACTTTTCCTGTCGATTCTCCACCTGCGGCGGCGCGCGTGCTTCTCCCGCACCTTCCTCCAGGTTGCTGCCGAAGAAGGCGTAGTATCTCCCTTTGCGCGAAGTTCGTGCCGCACCTCCCGCGATCCTCTAGGTGATGAAGATGCCATCCTATCCAAAGGGGGCGGCGACAAATCAGGATGGGTTCCCATTGAGGGAACCCTAAAAGGGTTGAACCTAAATAAGGGTGGCCCAAATGCGCCAAAGTTTAAAAAAATGTTTTTTAAAGGCCCATGCATGTCGCTTGTTAATTTTTTAAAAAAAAGGGAAAGGAAAGATGCTCAAGGGACATGCGACTGCCATGTTAAAACAAAAGAGGTCCGTACAACAAAAAAAAACAAACATGAAAAAAATTGCAAAAAAAAGAGAGAAGTGAAAAACTGTAATTTTTTTATTGAAACAACTCAAAAAAATGATGAAAATAAATTTAAAAAATGTGAGCAGAAAAGCCGAGAAAAAAATGATATCGACTTTATGTGATGTTTTATTCTCTCCATTCTCTTGTCTTCTCCCAACTTTGTCGATGTCATTGTTTTCCTACAAGTATGGGAGAAAGTGGGAGTATTGTATAGAGTCATGTCAGATTCCAGGCCAACCGGTTTTTCAGACTCTACAATTCAGATGTTTAGACATGATGATTGTTATTTCGAGTCTTATTTTTGATGAGCACATGTTTGCCATCACTTTTTCAGTGGTCCCATCTTTTGTTTCCGGCTCAGAATTTTCAGATGTTCCATAGGGACTTCATAGTGAAGATCCCATTCCCTATGCCATGTGGTCTAGGGTTTTCATGTGGTTTCATAGGGACTCCACAGTAGAGATTCCATTCTCTGAGCCAGTATGGGAGAGACCCAGTTCTCCAACGAGAAGACTCTTCAGACTCCATTCGATTGCTGGCCTACATGGCCATTGATTTTTTTTAATGAAGATAGGGTAGAATCCAAAGTTGGGACCCACCACATTGTATATTAATAAGAATTAAACAAAAAATGCAAAAAATATAGGACATCGCGCTATGTTATATTGCTCCATGACATGTACAATACCCTACAATGCTCCATTACATTTTCAGAGTAGAAGGTTTGTCTACAAAAGATGGCCTCATTGCCGCCACTCTAGATTGCCCACAAGACCGCGAATGGGTAGGAGCTTCCCTCATGACCATTGC
Source organism: Ottelia alismoides (assembly GCA_037367405.1). NCBI lineage: Eukaryota > Viridiplantae > Streptophyta > Magnoliopsida > Alismatales > Hydrocharitaceae > Ottelia > Ottelia alismoides. The sequence goes on from JAZKJV010001591.1 coordinate 68,121, forward strand.
CACACATCAACCGTATGCACCTCCAGAAGGTATGACCGTCATCCGTCGTAAGAAAAGGAATGTTGGCTTTCTTCCAGACTTGCGTCGAGTGGGGACACGAAAAGAACAAGTGATCTGGATCTTCCTCTGCCAAACCGCATCTGTCGCAACAACAATCCTATAGACGTAACATCTGGCCTCAATGACATTTGGTTAGGACTGCCCAGTCTGACCAGCCACATGAACACCTTGACCCTATTCGGTATTCTACTCCTCCAAATGATAGTTGTATCGAGTCTGACATCCCTCGACACCACCATTCCATCCTCCACAAAGAAACGATATGCCTTCTTAACCCTGAATCTCCCATCCCTCCATACAAAATTGTCACTGCTAGCAACCGGTCCCTCCATGGGCGCTAACTCATTCTGCAACGTCAGGTTCTCGTCCAGTCTTTGCTCGGATAGTCCATAATCAAATGTAGGGGTCCGCGTGCTCTGATCCCACCCGAACCATCTCTATTGCGAGCTATGACAAAGAGCCTCGGGATTCGCTCTCGTAGAACACCGTCTCCCGTCCAGTCATCAAGCTAGGATCTAAATTTATCACCACTCCCAAGGACGTATCGCATCTTATCTGCCAATATTGGAAGGGTCCTAGCCACATCTTTCCAGATCGAAGAAGGAGCATGCTCTCGGGTGCAGGTAAGCCATATCGTGAGGTGACGGATATATTGGTATCGGCAGGTGATCGATATATCCTTGATATGGCTTGCCCTTCCAAGACCATTTCCTTTTTCACAAAATCGGGTCGATTTGGGTGATATGATGTCGATATATCGAGGATATATCGTATCGACAAGTAGCCGATACCGATACCGATACTACCTACCTTGCCCGGGTGGCCTCTAAGGAACCAAGTATCCCATAGATTTTCCTCAGTAGGCGACAAATAAGATCCTCCTAGTTCCCCATAGTCGCACCGCCCACTTTGCCTAAGTGCCTTATTCATTTCCTCCACGCACCCCCAATCCACCCTTTTTCTTTGCACTTGTAACATTGCCCCAATCAACCGGGTAAAAACCCTTCTTCTCTTGGCAGCCATCGAACCAGAAAAATCTTCTCATCAAGGCCTCCATCTTTGTACACACACTGTCTGGTAACAATCTTGTGGAACAGAAGAAGATCGGGACAACTGATAGAGCATGTTTCAATAGAATCAATGCCCCCCTCCTTCGAGAGCATCATTGCCTTCCAGTCTACCAACCTCCCCTCCAGTCTATTTAATAGGTTTCCAATTAGAAGATCTCAACCACCCAACCACCAAAGGGAGCCCAAGGTAGGCAATCAGTAAGACACCAATTGGGCACCTTAAGATAGCCGCAACGTCCCTCATCTTTTGATCAGAGAAGCTAAAGATCATCACGACCGACTTTTCTCTATAAATCTGCAAGCTTGAGACGTCCCCGAAGATATCCATAATAAGAGACACCCGACGGATATGCTCTATATTATCCCCCAGGAACAAATATAGTGTCATCAACATACTGCAACAACGTAATGGAGACATCGTCTTTAAAAAAAATCTATATCTAGAGCATCAGACAACATTCGATGCCAAGCACATAATGACAGCAAGTGCATCCGCAATAATGACAAACAACAAAGGAGCTAGCAAACATCCTTTCCTGACCCCCCTATGTAGCTGAAAGAAGCCTTCCTTCGACCTACTAGTAAGAACTACATAGGACACAATCATGACACACCATGTCGCCATTTAACCCAAGATATCCACTCGTCAGGGAACCCCCTCTTCTCCAACGACGCCCATAGGAAGCGTCAGTTCACACAGTCATAGGCCTTCGAAAAGTCAACCTTCTACATCATACTTATGATCTTGCATCTCCTCCAATCCGATACCATTTCAGACACCATCACCAAGCCATCTGCCATGAATCTTCCTGGTACAAATGTTTTCTGCTCGGGTGAGATAATAGTGGGAAGAATACTCCGTGGTCTGTTGGCAAGGATCTTCACGATAATGAGATACAATGCATTGGAGAGCACTATAGGTTTGTAATCTTCCACCCTGACCGGAACATCCTTCTTAGGTAACAGAAAGAGCAAGGCCTTATTCAACATCTCAAAGCCCATTGGTGCGATGGGACCTGCTGGTGGTTTACTTATTGCTTGGAACCTAGACCATTTTGATGTCATTCATGAAGTGATGGGGAGCCACGTTCTCAAAGTGGAGCTTATGCATTGGTCTGATGGCATTTAATGTAGTTTCTCTAATGTGAATCGTCCCATGGATTTGCACCGATGCTCTGTGCTATGGGCGGGCTTGCGAATTGCTAGGGTGCTCTCTCCCCAGGTTTATTGATGGTGATTTTGTTGTCACCCTTGTTGCTCAGGATCGCATGCTAATGCAGGATGACCTTGATTTTAGGGGGTAGATTTTGCTCGGTTGATTGGTGATTTGGACTCAGATGCGATTGATGCTCTGGATAACAAAAATAATTTAAGGAACTTTAGTTCTTGCTATCATGTTTCAAAAAAGGTAGACTCGAGGCGCAAAAAGCGGTAAGGCGAAATGAGGCCGGTCATATTAGCCTTGAGGCACATGCCTCAGACTCCTTTGGAAAGGCGTACACCACACTTGGTCGAGGCGATCGAGGTGCGAAGGAGAGGTGAGGTGTTCTCTGAGTCTTTAATGATTTTCCGAGCATTTTCTTAAGAAAGTCATTTGTCGTATTGGTAGTTTCAGATGTTTATAAAGGCCTAGTTGTTTAGGATATATTTATACAATACGAATGCTTAAATTTGTCCGTGTTCATGTTTATATTTACCATCAAACATGTCCAGTTATGTCAATAAACTCTTAACATTACACCCTTGAACATACGAATCCGCAAATCTTATAGAAAACATTACTCATAAACTTAATTTTAAAGGAGTGGTCACATAATGAGCTATGTAATGTTCAAAACAGAACAAACAAGATATAATTAAATGTATTTCGGTATTGTCATACTATATGTAAGCCACATAAAAATAAACATTTCAGAGAATTTTATTTTATCCTAATTTTTATATAATATAATTAGTTTAGCGACATGAATGTAATCTCGGATACTCTAAGATAAATATTTTAGTGACAACTATGTAATATCGGATTCTTTAGCGACAATTATAGCTAATGATTCTCTCTCTCTTGATTGTATGAAAATTTAGTAAAAAGACATATAGAGTTGTATATCTTTTCTTTTGGTGTCCTATCTTTATAATTTCATCATATGTAGCAGTGTTATATATTATATGTTAGTCAATATATATATAATTTCATTAACATATATTATTATAGTTTTTTATGTAGTTTTTTGGATCTAAGTCTGAGAATGACCCAAGATAGATCTGAATGGAGGCAAAGAATCCATGTAGCCGACCCTAGTTAATGTGGGAAAGTCTTTGTTGTTGTGTATAGTTTTTATGAGTATTTTCCCTAATAAACTGATGCTTATGCCTCGATTGCCTCGAGGTTATGCCTTGCCTCGATTCCAGGGAAACCTCTTCGCCCTGCTTTTCATTTTTTCAAACCTTGCTCGCTATCATCTTGATCACTTCCTAGACTTGCCTGAGCTGTTATCTTTATTCCTCTTGGCCACAACTTGGTCTCTGTCCATTCCAGTTCGTATTAAACCTAGATATCCTAGATCTACAGTAGCGGTGTTTATCCTCGTTAGACAACTTTCGGTGTGAGTGTTCTTGGCTTATGGAGGATGATTTTCGTGATTTGATGGGCCTATACTAGTCCTCCGTGCTCCATGATATGGCTGCCACTGTTCGCATTTTCTTCAAGGTTTTTGATTTGCGAAGAGTGCCAGTGGATTTTAAGGAGCTGAGAGAGAGTTGCAACTGGAAGTGTTGGAGTATAAGTTGTATGCATCATATATGAGGGGGATGGGTAAATGGATCCCTCCAGGATCCATTTACCCCATCCAAGAGTTTAGTCCCACATCTACCAGTGGTGGGACTTGGAGGCTCTGTGGAGGCTATATAAGGAGCCCCAGACCTCCTGTATCAGATGAGAAAGTGCAATAACCTGGTCCTTTGAGGCCTTCTCCGGTGGTTTCATGCCACTCCTCACGGAGTAGGGTTCCACGTAAAAATCTTTGTTCTTATTGTTCTATCTTTATTTCTCTGATTCTGCTTCCGCTTCCTATTTCCTAACAGGAAGCACACGAAGATGCAAGAGTGGATTTCCAGACTTAATGATTTAGAGGACGATCACAATCTTTTGTTGGATAATCACTTAGTTAAGCAAAAGTTGGTGCTGAAGGAGTATAATTGTGAGGTAGGATGTCGATTAGGGTTTCGTTAAATGTGGATCCGTGAGGGGGACATGAATAGAATTTTTTTAAATGTTGTGGCTAGTGGTAGGCACATGAGAAATCTTATCCACTCTCTGCTAGTAGGAGGTGAGCTGATGGATGGTGAGGAGGTGGGTTGGGTGTTGGTGAACCACTTTTGAACTTTGAGTAGGCGAAACCCTAGGGGTGGTTGGTAATGGTTGGGTAGTGGGGTCTTTTGTCTGTAGATGGACCCTGTGACTGGCCCAACCGGGCCTTTTGTTGCGGAGGAGGTGCAAACTTGCAATCCATGATCTGAATGCAAATGGGTCGTGGGGTTCATATATCTTTTATGGCTTCTTCTGTGAGTTCTGGGGGGTGGTTTGTGATGATATTATGGCGTTGTTGTAGGAACTTCTCGGTGAAAACACAAGGGGTTGATTGCATTAACATGTCCGTTCTCTTTCTCCTTCCTAAGAAGGTCTCACAACGCGTTAAAAAACTTCAAATTGTCTTCAACGTAGCTTATCTCTTTGTGACAAAGGTTCTGGTCAACAAACTGCATTTGGTCACGGATGACATCAACTCCTTGGTTTAAACTGCTTTCATCTCTAGTAGGAACATGCCGGTTAGTTTCGTCGTGGAAAATGTGATGATGGTCGATTAACACATGTGTGTTGTGAAGGAGATTCTTTGGACAATGAAATTTTTAAGGCCTATGATTGTGTTGGTTGGCGTTTTCTACGGGCATCTTTGGTGAGGCGTAGCATCCTAAGGTCTAGATTGTCTGGATGAAAAGACGTGTTATTACGACCTCTTATTCGAATTTTGGTGAATGACAACCTGAAATGTTGATTATGGACAAGTTGACTAGTTACATTCATGATGAGATACCTTGGTGTATGCTATTCGCTGATGATATTGTATTGATTGATGAGACTGGAGGTGGAGTAAATGAGAAGCTTAAGGTCTGGAGGCATGCATTAAAGACTAAAGGATTTCGTATAAATAGTGCTAAGACTGAATATTTGGAGTGCACTTTTGATGGAAGTAATGGTGAAGGTATCGAGATGAAGATTGGTGAAGATAACATTCAAAAGGAAGACTCTTTTAGATACTTGGGATCCATTTTGCAACATGGTTGGGATGTTACTCGCAGAACAAATGCAGGTTGGCGAAAGTGGAGAGGAGCGTCTACTGTTCCATGTGATAAGACAATTCCTTTGAAAATCAAAGGAAAGTTTACAAAGCAGCCGTGAGACCTGTTATGCTCTATGGATCTGAATGTTTGTCTGTAAACCATAGACATGTGCAGAGAATGGCAGTAGTAAAAATGAAATTGCTAAGGTGGATGTGTGAACTTACATGCAAAGATCATATTCGGAATGATGCAATCAGAAGAAAAGTTGGTGTAGCTCTGATGGAGGATAAGATGCGAGAAAACTGCATAAGGTGATTTGGCCTTTTGCAAAGGAGGTCGGTTGATGCACCGGTTAGGAGATGCGAGTTTGGGATGTTGAGCCAGCTAAGAGAGGGTGATGAAAGCTCAAGAAGTGTTGGAATGAGACTATCCGAAGTGATCTTTAGTTTTTTGGATCTAAGCCCGAGAATGACCCAAGATAGATCTGAATGGAGGCAAAGAATCCATGTAGTTGACCCTACTTAATGCGGGAAAAGCTTTGTTGTTGTTGCAAGCCGAAATGTGGCCTCTTCCAACCTCGTCAGTGTCTGCGCCAAGGGTGCCCCCTCACTCTCCTTTCGTTTGTATTGGTCGTTGATGCGCTATCTTGCATGATTTGGCAGGTTTTTTGGAAGGAGGATTGTGATGGTTTTCGGCTTGAGGACATTTCTATCCCTTTGCTCTAGTTTGTGGATGATATGGTCCTCTTCATCAAGGGTTGTGTTCGTGTCTTCGTGATATGTGTAGGATTTCTGCTGTCTTGGAAATCTTCTGCGAACTATTGGTTCTTCGGATTTATCAGTGGAAGTCTGTTTTCATTTGGTTGGCATGCCTGATTCTGAGGTGGCTACATGTGTTGGCCACACCACCGGGGAGTTTCCTTATTATTTATCTGGGTATGCTCCTTACTCCAAGCTTCCGGGACAGTCTGATCAATAACAACTAGAAGATGGATGAATAATTGGCGAGCTTGAAAGCTTCTTGATTTCTCATGGGGGTAGGATAATCCTCCTGAACGATGTGCTTTCTGCGACCAATGTTTTCTTTATTACCACTTGACTCATCCCTCTAGAGGTTAGTCGTCATTTAAAGTCCATCACGAGGAGGTTTTTCTGGGGTGGTAATGATGGCCAGGCCAGAGGTATCCATCTGGTAGCCTGGGATTATGTGAACTTTGCCCAAGTCACTTGTCAGTCTCGGTGTTTGAGAACTTGCAGGGATGAATAGGGCTTTGCTTGTGAAGTGGGTACTCCGGTTCTGGGGGAGTGGCGATCGCTTACTTTACTATGTGGTTTGTTCAATTTATGGGATTGGATCCAAGATCCTGCCTTGGTGAACTTTCCCCTCTTCGTCGAGTCCTTTTGGACGGGGTTTGGTTTTGCAATCCTGGACATATACATTCAGATATTTCACGTTTTTGGTGATGTCCGCTCGCTTCAATTATGGAAGGACCCTTGGTTGGGATGACCCATTTTGGTCTCGATTCCCCCAAACGCTTTGTTCTTGGCCACATGAATGGTCCTCAGAGGATTTCTATTCCCACGGCGGAGGTGGAAACTTATTCGAGAATATTGCGCTGCGCAGTGGGCTCTCTTCCTCTGGATTACCTTGGCCTTCCGTTGTCTGTTGGCCGGGCTCGTTTAAGGGATTGGCAGCCATTATTGGACCGCATGGCTGCCCGCTTGGCTGGCTGGCGTGCCGCTATCCTCTCTCGAGGCGGGCGTCTGGTTCTCCTTAAGTCGGTCCTCTCTTCTCTGCCGATCTACTTCCTTTCTGTTAAGGGGATGCCCAAGGGAATTAGTCGGCGGGTCGACTCTTGCTTGCGGAAGTTCCTTTGGGGTAAGAAGGGGGAGGTGCGTAGCGGCGTTCCTTTGGTGGCTTGGGATGATGTGACTAGGCCAAAAAAGGAGGGGGGGCTGGCGGTTAGGAGATTGGCTCTTGTTAATGAGGCGTTTCTTCTTAAATGGGCTGCGCGCCTTTATGGGCCAGAGAATAATTTGATGCTTAATTTCTTAAGGTGGGCCTGTTGGTATTGACCGGTCGCTGGCCACGGTTATGGATGCCCGGTTTATGGCTTCTTCCTCTCAGTTCGCGCGTGATATTGGCAACACTTTTGTTCGTAACCGTGCACTCTTTGTCAGCAAACTGGGTGATGGCTCCCTGACTCGTTTTTGGGGCGATGATTGGACCGGTAGGGGTCCCCTTAGAGATGCATTCCCCCGGCTTTTTGCGTTGGTGGATGATCCTGACGCTACGGTGGCTTCTTATTGGGATGGCGCTGCTTGGGGGCCGAGATTTATGGCCAACCTCTCCGAACAACGGCAACTTGAGTTTATGTCCCTCCTGGAGATCCTCGCGGTCTCGCCATCGCCGTTGGGGGGTCGTGATCACCTATGCTGGAAGAACGGCTCCTTCTCTGTCCGTGACGCTTACAAGGCCCTTCTTCCGCCCTTGGTCGTGGTTGATGACTCGCTGCTCAGGGATTGCCAATTCTTTTGGGGCCTAAGGGTTCCAGAACGGATTGGCATCTTCTTATGGCTTTTCCGTCGTGGGCGTCTTCTGTCTCGTAGTAGGTGTGCCGTGTTCTTCCCTGCGGTCTCGCCTATCTGTGGTCTATGCAATCAGGAGGATGAGACTATTGACCACCTATTCTTCTGCTGCGGTTCTACGCGCCGTATTTGGTCGGACCTGACTTGGCTTGACGCTTCCAGCTCTGCTTCCTTCTACGACTGCTTGGCTCGTTCTCGGACAAGGAGCAGGATCGACGTTCTCTCCTCCATCGCTCGGTTATGGTGCATCTGGAATGCTAGGAATGAGGCTCTGTTTGCTGGCCAAAGATTCTATTCGGAAAATGTCCTCATTTCTGCTTCACGCCTGGTTTGTGATTGGTCTAGCACTTAACTGGTTCTTGGCGTTGTCGGGGTATCATCTTGTGATGTAGTCCGTTTGTGATTTTGTTATCTTTCCTTCACTTTTTCTCTGCGTTTCCCCCCCTGTAAGTCTCTCTCTTCTCTTTTACTCTTCTCTCCATTAATAAATTTGGGGCGAGCACCATCGAGTGCGTCCCCCGTTTTTGAGTTTCAAAAAAAAAAAAAATGAATGGTCCTCTCTTAAGGGATCACTTGGAGTGTCGGGATGGTGGTTCCTTTGTGAAAATGCTTACATGTTGCTGACTCACCATTTCCCTATTGTGCCAAACTTGAACTGTGATTGTTTCATTTGGGCCTTGAATGCTCCTTTGCACGCCGAGCTCTTCTTTTGGTTGATGTTTTAGGGGTCGGATTATGACTCGTGTTCGCAGATCCCACTTTACTTTGGATGCCGCGGTTATGTTCCTTGTGTTTCGGTAAGACTCCAGAGGAATTAGAAAACCTTTTCTATACTTGTGCTCGGATGCAGGAAATTTTGGTGTGAAGCCTCTTTCCCCTGATTGGATTCCTCTTCCATGGAGCTATTTTGGAGTTTCCTTTCTGCAACGAAGTTCTGTTGCATGGGCGAGCAACTGAGACTGATTGCTTGGCTTTGGGCAATCTGGGTTACGAGGAATGGGATGGTCTTTCATGATGAGCATGCATGTAAAAATGTGGTTCTTCATGCCAAATATCTTGCAGACTTGGGGGCTCTCTAATCTTTCTAATAAAAAAAGGCGAAGCCTTCTTCCACTTTAAGTATGGCTCTGCAATCTTTCTAATGATGATATAAAATGTGGGGGTGCATGCCTTCTCTTAAAAAAGAGTTAAAGGTTGTAATTTCAGACACAGGTTCTCCATGCTGCACTTCTTGAGGGAAAGCTGCAATGTTTAGATAAATAGTTACCGATACAGACAATACGCTAAGATAGAGAATTAACGGTTCATATCTTGTTCGATAGGGTTTCACAAAACCTTGAGGTGGCAGGCCCACATAGCACACATTTGAAAAAAAATCAAGCAACAGAATTTTTCTTGTCCATTTTGAACATATTATTCTCCCAAGATAGGTAAAGCATATAATTATGATTAATTTCCAAACTATTAAGTGTTCAAGATCAAACCGTCCCCCCCCCCCCAAATTATACATTTTTCATGTGTGTGTGTGTAATATAGGTTTTAGACTGATTATATTTAAGGCAATGGGATTTACTTTTACTGGGCTACTTAACTGGAGTTCTCTTTGTGCCATGATTTACGGCTTTCCCATTTTCCTTCAGATCAAGCATTTCTTGCCTCTATAAAAGAATGGGATTTCTCGGTTTTTTCCCAAAAGAAAGATTCCTCAAAGAACTTATGTTAATGCCCTCTAACTCAAGTGTCTGAGCAATATTGATTAGTTTCACAACTGCTTTATTGTATGTAGCATGTCCTTTTGCTCGGTAAGAAATCTTCTCATGTGCATGCTGATTACATCAGGTGGTAATCGTACCAATCTGGAAAACTGCCGAGGACCGATCACCAGTTCTTGATGTGGCATCATCCCTCGAAAAGTCCCTGAAGCAAGTTGGAATAAGAGTTAAACTGGATGATTCGGAGCAGAGGACCCCTGGATGGAAATTTAACTTTTGGGAGATGAAAGTATGGATCAATGTGATCGTAGTTAGTATGCTCTCTTTATTATGATAATCTAATTCTTCGTAATTTCAGGGTGTCCCTTTGAGAATAGAGATTGGGCCTCGTGATGTATCCAGTAAGACAGTGGTTGTTTCGCGGAGGGATGTCCCTGGGAAGAATGGAAAAGAGTTCGGGATATCCATGGAACCAGCTGTCTTGGAGAACTTTATAAGGGAAAGGCTAAATGATATTCAGTTTTCTCTTTTAGAACGAGCTACGCTTTTCCGTGATAGGTATGCATTCCACAGTTTTTTCACAGGAATGAGGGTAATTTTTAAATATAACCGGACAATTATCTCAGGAACTTTTGATATTAAGCGAATGATGTCTTCTACTGATTGCATTTTCACAAGATTATCGAGATTCAACAATTTCTTTAACCTGTGATTTGTCAATGGTGTTATCATGTCCACTTATGTAGTTAATCTGGTTTTATTTTCATTGCTTTCAATTATTTATGTTTGAGGGTTTGCTTTTTTTTTCTCACCGGCTCATAAATGACTCTTTCAGCAACATCGTGGATGTGGGATCCTACGAAGAGTTAAAGGCGGCAATCTCGCAAGGCAAATGGGCAAGAGGACCTTGGTCCGCCAGGTATTGAGTCGAACAACTCAGATAGGATTTTTTACATCATTTGCTGATTCATTGCTATAGTTGTAATCTATTGTATGTCATACATGTGATTTGAGCATGTGGTGATCGCCACCCATGTGACCCTAATTTATTTCACTGCCTTCAGTTGAGGTTAAATTAGTTTCCATCTTGTTTAACTTAAAAAATTATCCATCTAGCTCAATATCTAGTGACCGATCCTGGACCTACTACCATGATTCCAGCTTTGTTTTGTTTGATTGGATTAACAGTATTTACTAGGGATCGGACTTCCATGTATGGATACATGGAATAGACATTACCATGTCCTTATCTATTTTAAAATATGACTATAAAGATGTTAAAACACCCTGTGCTTGGAGAAATTATTCACTTTGCAGTCATTTATGAAGTAATTACCCCATTTAAGCAAAAATGAAAACCGTCACTGTTTCCGTTTTGATGCATAGTCTGAAACTAGGGAAGCTAAATCCTCTGCATCAAAGCTTATTTGGGTCAAGGTTCGAAATCTCGATTTCGATTTCGTTTCGGTCACCATCAATACCAAAATTTTGCCGAAATTTCGATAATTTCAGTGGAAATGTCGGAAATGGCTCAAAAGGCTAATTTTTTTTCAATTTTATTGTAAATTATGTTCTTCCAAGTTATTAGAACAATAAATAACTTATAAATACACAATTATTTCACAGATATTGCTCATCTATACCCCTTATATTGTACATATCGGTCATATCGGCCATATCGGTCATATCGGTCATATTGTACAATAGGTTATATATTGCAAATGGAGTTAATCTGAGTATTTCAAACAATGAAACAATAGATATACACTTATAGGCTTATAGCATACATATCAATCATCTTATCATTTATGACTATGATGGTATATTGGTATGTCACACACCATATCGAACATATCGTTGTTAATACTTAATACTTAATAACAGAGTAACAGTCTTACAAGTTACAACAAGTGAAAATACATATATTTCATGTAGAGTAATAAGAACATGCACATTAATGATCAATGCAATAAAAGATTAAAATATATTACCTGGTGATATGTTTGGTTAAGAACCAAGAGTTCCGCGGTGGATCTGAATCGCCCCCTTCCTTGTTGTCTCTCATAATGCATCACAGATTCAATGAACTCGCAGTAGTTCTCCCATGTCATGTACGAGTACATGGCCTTGTAGTGCATCACATACTGCATGTATTGGTGGTCATCGATGCCTATGAGTATCTCGAGACGAGGATAAGCAGCACTAGATCCGGTAGCACGAGTGGCACGACGAGGCTGCGAACTATGGCTTCAAATCCTCGGGACGACGACGATAGAGTAGGAGAAGATCTCTGTGGAGGAGGAGGAGGAACTGGCGTGTACTTTGGGAAGAAACTATAACTGTCACCGCCAAAGAAGCTGCCCTGGCTCTGCTCAGGTTGGCTACCTTGGTAGTTCTCACCGCTTTAGCTACTATATCCCACATACCCAATGTAATCATATGAATATGATGGAGGTGCATACGCTTGAGGAGGGGAGGTCCTAGAGGAGGAGCATGAAAGTATTCCGGGAAGACACCAAATAATCTCTCATCGTGCGACGATCCATATCCGCCTAAGGGACTTGGTGTTCTTCCATGATATGGGCTGTCATTGTCCATGCAGCTCGAGGAACCTACAGATGATATCAAATCGTTCATGTAGTTGTCGGTTGGACGATGGCCACGACCGTACTCGTAATCAATAGATCCTGGACTCGGACTTGGAACAAACTGTCCATGTGTGTTCCTCTGTCGCTCCATATATTCACATCCTGCATGTAGCCCTTCCTCAAATCTTGTATCTTGTAGTCCACGACCACCCCCTCCTGACCCACATGAGTATGTTTCCCCACCATCATCAGGTCCACCATGACCAACATCATCATCATCATCATCATCTCCACTGTCATCCTTTGACTTCGATTTGGATATGGAGCTAGTGGAGAGAATTTCATCAACAATCGCATCAATCTCAGCCGCCAACCCTACAAGAGGGTCTGTAATCTGCCCGGATCTTGCCAGATAGTCACATACATCTGCTCCCATTTGCTGGCTTATATTCTCATTTGATCTTCCACCTGGTTGATCGAGAACGGGAGCACCATTGGAATCCATCCACCTCAGGAGAACATCTTCATCAGCATCGTTATCGTGCATCTTGAAAATGTATGCAAGATCAATAGGGTCTGTGTAGTCCTCTTTGTCTTGTCTCTCCCTTGCATGTTTCAGCTTCAGCCTCAAGTTGTAATGCACGTAAACAAGATCATTGAGCTTATGTTCTCCCAACCTGTTCTGTCTCTTCGAATGGATCAAGTTGAATGTGCTCCAGTTCCTCTCACCACTGTTGTAAAAGTCCTCCGACTGGCCCGACTAGTAGGTCCGACTAGTCTAGTAGGTGGGGTGTGCGACCGAGTACCGATTAACACCGACTAGGTCAACTAGACGATCATTTTTTGCTTGGAGATACCATATTTTTTTATTTTTTTTAAAAGCAAACTTATTCTAACGCGCTTAATGTTTTATTTAAATTCAATTACTTCTTTTCTTTCATTATGGTAATATAAAAATTGTACAAATCTATGTAAATATATAAGAATATACATATAAAAATGATTTATATACTTAAAATAATTAAAAATCCAAATCCGATTAAAGTCCGACTAAATCCGATTACTCGTCCGACTGCCGATTAATCCTTAACCAGTGACCCAACCGACCGAGTACCGACTACCGTTTTTTGCAACCTTGCCTCTCACAACCACCAACAGATGCGGTTTGAGACAACACTTTCACTACCACTTTTCGTAGGTTGGAAGCTTCTATCCCGTATAGTAACCACCATTCGGCTGCAAAAAACCAAAACGAGATAAATCAATAGTAGGAATAAATGACCACACAATCAATGGACTTATTTGTCTTCATCCCTACCAGGAAGAGTATTTCTCCGCCCCTTTACCGCAGCAATTCGACCAAAGGAACCCAAGACATCCCTGAAATACTTAACCTGCACATAGAGTCATAAACTGTTACATAATACTCTTAAAGAATATTTTTGTGAGTCTTAATCTAGCTTCAAATTTAAGATTACCTCGTTCATGCACAAGGTCTGTGACTTCTCGTCCTTATCGAGCTTCTCCGTCATAATTTGTATAACTGCTAGAAGGTCAGCATTTGTACCAAGTTTATTCTTATACTGGTAATTAGGATTGAAGTAATAAGCTGGACACAAAGTCACGAACAAGCACAATTCTCATATTCTAAAGAGCTATAAAAATTTAAAAAATGAAAAACAAATTAGATTATTACATATTACATACCGGCCTTGTGAAGAAGATGTGAGATCATCTTGGACCAACGCTCGTCTGTGATGTCCAGCCATGCTTTGGATCCTTTTCCAACCGCTTCTCTGACCTTCTCTCTCATGCAGCGCATTGCCTCGTAGATCACTCCCATGGTGGGCTTCTTATCGCCATCTACGATCCGCAATGCAGAAATAACTGGATCCATGATCTTCGTGACCCGAGTCACGTCATCCCAAAAGTAGAGATCATTGATCAATGTCTCCACTTTCCGTCCTCCTTTAGTTCGAGCTTCAGGTATCTCAAACCATTCACCTTGGCAACACATGGTTTTCAACCATGTCTTTTGTTATTTGAGGCTTTGCAACGCTATAAAATTGGTTGCAAAGCGTGCGATGTCATACCTCACCAGCTTACCATTGCACATCCGCCTCATCAATGCCGGCACTTTGCCATGGTTGTAAATGAATGTGATGACCGTTCGTGCTTGCTCCACCATCTTTGAGACGAGCTTCCTCTTGTTGAAATCCTTTAGAATTAAATCAATGCAATGTGCAGCACACGGTATCCAAAAAATACCGTAACTGCTAGACTTCATTATTGTTTCTCCTGCTTTCTTGAAGTTACTGCCATTATCCGTCACAATCTGGACAATGTGATCTTTCCCAACCTCTTTAATGACGTCCTTCATCAACTTCAGCATGTACTTGTGGTCCTTCACATGATCAGATGCATGAACAGATTTCAAAAAGATTATCTTCCAATCGTAGTAAACGAGGAAGTTGATGATCTGCTTCCTCGTGTAGCTCGTCCACCCATCGCGCATCAACATCACCCCGTACTCTGACCATCTCCTCACCTCGACGATGTACTCATTCATCTCCTCCTTTTCCATCCCCAGATATTTGTTCATTATCTCGTAGGAGGTGGGAGCCTTCACTCTCGTTCCCACTACAGCGATCTCATCAATGGCATGCTGCAGAAATGGCCCGCTAGCAATGTTGGCATGAATGCTCTCCCTAAAGAAGAGCTTGCTGATGGCTTTTCCTACCCTTTCTCGTGCATTGGTGAACATACCTTTCACCGTTTTCTGCCTCGGATTCTTTTGTTGCCTTGTATTAATGGATCCGCTCCTCGTCAAGAAGGGCTCAATTCCCTTCCCCTTGTGTTTTTTGGTGGGTGGTGGTACTGGTGCGCCTCCAGAACCACTCCCACTACCACCTGCACCATAGAAGCCGCCTCGTGCACCACCGAGTTCTCTCCTCTCGAACTTGCTCCTCATTGATTCTTTTGTTGCCCTCATGTATGTCCTCCTCTCTGTTGTAGTCTGAATGTCAGCGGGGTAGACAAAGTTATCGTTGTCTGAATCTGAGAGGACGTTGAATTCTTTCTCAAACATGAACTCCTTCAATTGTTCATCCCTTCTTACCCTCTCTGTATCCCTATCCTTCTTCCCGTCCAAGCTGACCTTCACCTTGTCCCTCACATCTTGGGGATAACGCATGCACTTGGCAACATTCTTGTTATTGCCAACAAGATGTTGCTTCATCCTCGTGATCCAGCCTCCTCCTAACTTCTTTCCACAGAAATTGCATTGTGGTTTCGCTTTATTTCCATCAGGAGCAGAGGCATACCTCCAACCAATGTCTCCACTGAAATCACCCCTCTGATCCTCAGAACTGTCAGATCCTGATCCGGAACCGGAATGTGCCATAATGATGATCACCGAAACATGCGAGAAAATTGAAGAACAATCATTCAAGAGGCATACAATGCGACTGATTAAGAATTTGCTAATTAAATTATGTTTTAATTTTCGGATTTATTATATTTTTAATTTTTCAAACACCTAATACACAAAAGTTGTAAACAAGGCCCTAAATGTCGGTTTCGGTCACCATTTCGGTGACTGCTGAAACAGAATTTCGATGGAATTTCGGTCAAATTTCGACGGAAATTTCGGTCATTTCGGTCATTTTTTGAACTAAGCCCCCCATATTTCGGTCATTTCGGCCATTTCGGTCGAATTTCGATTTCGACAAGATGTCGACATTCGACGGAAATTCGACTGAATTTCGCTGAAATTTGAGGCCATGGTTGTAAATACTTGGTGTTTGAAATTGAAGGAATACTGTTAATATTCTGATTTTTAGAAAAACACCTTAGATGTATACATTATGGCCTTAGATCTAGCAATTACATGACCATTTTCAAGAAAGACTACCTAAGTGACACAAAACATGTCAAAAAAACGATAGATCTAAGATTTGATTTTCGGATTTACTCAATTTTTAAATTTCATTTACCAAAAAATCCGAAACATGTTTTCTACTTCCATAACTTAAGATCCGAGTTTATCATTGAAGAACTCATCATCATTCCATATTAAAACACAAAAGCCCCAATTTCCTCTTCCATAGATCTTACAAAATGTTCACAAAGTATGCTTTACTACATGTTATACACAAGATCCGAGTCAATACATTCATAACTATCATTATTGTGCAATTAAAACACAAAACCCCTAATTTTGGTCTCCAAAAATAAATCTAGATATTGGAAATCTCTCAAAAAAACACTAAACCAAGCTAGATCAATATCTTAAGAGTAAAACCCCTAAAAGATTGAAGAATTTGATGAAGATTTGGCCAAATTTGGCTTACCTTGAAGCAAGGGGCGAAATAAGTCCTTGGAGGAAGTTTGGATAAGTTGTCTGCTGAAACTAGGTCGAAATGGGCGAGTTTCGACCGAAATTTCGATCCATATCGCCAACAGTGGGTATTTTTTTATTACAAATTCCCTTTTTCGGGTGAGATGACGAGATGACCCGAAATCTCGCCGATATCTCGCGAGATTTCGGGTGAAATACGGGAAATTCACATGCATATAAGTTTCGAGATACCCCACCCATCGAAACCGAAATTTCGACGAAATCTAGTCGAAATTTCAAACACTGGACTCGATTGGGTTAGAGGAAAAAGGAATTCATCAATATCAGCACAATGGTAAGTTGTTGCCGATTAACCACGAGGTCATGGGCTTAAGTTTCAGAAACACGTTTTGATGTATTGATACTGGCTAAACTGCATTTAGACTCTAGGTCTAAACTCCTACGAACCTTGCACATATGTGGGAGCTTCACATCAAGCTGTTCTTTTATTGTATGGTTAAATCAATTGCAGATTGACTTGCAGATATAGAATATGCATCCCTGCTAACTCTTACAACACTTCGTGCTTACACATGATCCATATCAACATTTGTTTGCTCTTGTCTGTATCGAAAATGTGTCTTGAAGAGTGTTAGATCCTTAGTTTTGCACCCTGTACATCAGTACACATGACCATAGTTTGATCGATTATGCAGCGACGCAGAGGAGCGGCGGGTGAAGGAAGAGACTGGAGCAACGATTCGGTGTTTTCCGTTTGAGCAGACTCCAGGGCCGAAGAGGTGCTTAATGACCGGTAATCCTGCTGAGGAAGTCGCAATATTTGCAAAATCTTACTGATTCTTCAATCCATTTTTCATACTGTCAAATAGCTTTGAATTCTATATCTAGTTCTTCATTTGTGAAATTGTGTAACACTGTTAGTTTCTCCAGTCTTACTTTTTGTATACTTTGTAAGTGTAACAAAACAAGATCACAGAAAATCGAATAAAGATCTGCTTATTGTCCGAATATCGTAACCGACGACTGCCTAAGAAATTCATCGAGCTTCTCGGGTTTGTACAGTAATTTCTTTTCACGAAAGAGGATCCTCTGTCGTCCGCGACTGCGATCAGCTAGATGCTGCTGGATCAAGATCCGGCATTGTCCTTGTACAAATATGTTTGACTAACAGATTGGGTTTGGAATCAACATGGGTCTGCAGAAAAAACTTGGATCTCACCCTTCCATCTGAGGGGAAGACAAGACCTATGGATATGCACAAAGTATCCAACTCCTTTTTCTGCATGGCCCATGCAGAGGTGAGCAACCCTCGAGATTATCCTTTATTTTTCTTACAGAAAAAGCCAACAAGGGAAGGAAGGACCACGAGAAGAGAAGGGATAAATCCATCACAAGGAACCCTAATTTATATATAACATCAAGAATACTGTGCTTCCTGCAACAGGTAATTAATTTTCCATACAATATCATCAAAGTGTGATCTAAAGAGGATTGCTTCTGTTGCATCTGATGGCTTCAGGTCCTCTTCTTCCTTCCGCCGCCCCGCGCACGCAGCAGAGTTTCGAGCCTCCGTTCGAGTGGGTGTGCAGGGACGACCGTGACACCCTCCTCCTCGACGTCGCCGGTCAGCTAAACCCCTTGTCCGTATATTCATACGGATATCATGTACAATCTTAATTAGACTTAAATAAATTATCGGAAATGACTGGCATTTTGCCTCGATTCCTAAGGCTAAATTTAATAATCTAAACTATGAGGTATAATTAGCCACAAATGGTCGTGATTAATATCCTTCTCATTATTCTTGTTAATACATGTATGGATGTGATGGTTAATTCGCAATAATTACATCAAAATCGAGTATTCGTGTAATATATTATGGACGGTCTATATTGAGATTTATGCATTTTTTACTAAACTTTTGGATTTTGATATTGCGCTCTTCCGAGACTTTGCAGTATAGTTATTCCGTTACCTTTTTTGCAACAACACTTTTTACAATTGTATTCCTACAAAATTCATAGTTTTGTCCTTTTATAATTACAATTATGCCCCTATTTTACCTTAGCGGAAGGTATAACTGTGATTTTTGCAAGAATATAAGAGTACCAAGTATTATTGCAAAAAAAGTATAGGCATAATTGTAATTGTAGAATCTTCGAGGGGCACAAGTCTAAAAAACCTAAACTTTTCTTGCAAACTTAATTACCTCCTGCGGCATGGCAATCATAAGTAAACATGTATATTTTATCATAGGATTCAAGAAGGAACAGCTTAAGGTTCAGGTCAGCAGCCATGGCAACCTCAAGGTAACCGGCGAGCGCACCATCTACGGGAATCAACGCATCAGATTCGCGAAGGAGTTCCATGTACCGGACAATTGCAGTGTCGGCGAAATCCGTGCGAAATTCCAAAACGGCGTCCTCTATGTGATCATGCCGAAGTCATCCATGGTACCGCCACCGCCTCCACCTCCACCACCTTCAATAATGACGACAACAACAACAACAACAGATGCCAAATCCTCAGCAGAAATCGAACCTACAAAGTCTTGGCACGATGAGGCAGGCGACCATGCAGGAAAAGAGATGGAGCGGAAAGAAGAGCGAGGCGATAACAATGGCGATGGGAATTCGAGGTTTGCGTTCGAGGCTTACGAAGCCAGGCGCGAAACCGCGAGGTCGAGAAGATTGATTGTCAACACATTGGTGGTGGTGATGGTAGCTCTGGGGATATGGATATGGATCTATTTCAATTATGGATTTGGGTCCTTGCTAGTCGAGAAACACGAGGCGGCGAGCGAGTAAGTTGAATGAAAGCCAACGAAAAATGTTGCGATGATTATAATGATGTTTCATATTGTAATTAACAAGAGAAAAATCGATCACACAACGAAGAAAAAATATGCGATCGAATTCTCATGTAGTTGATCCTCAGTTATGATTTCCTGTGCCAAGTATTGATACAAACATGTTCAAGATCCAATTCAAAAATGTTGTTTGATGTATAAGTTCATGGGTCCAATAAGAATTTGTTGGGGATAATAGATGTATTTTTCTGGTATTTGAAGTTGGAAAACATCATTTTCGCGCATTATTTAAATAAAAAGGGCAACTGAAAATCAGGTTTAAAAAATACTTCTTAATTATATTATTGCTGGGAAAACTTGTTGAAAAAAACAAACGGGAAAAGGATATTTACACCATGACCCCTAAAATCAACCCCTTCGCCTCGCCGCCCTCCCCTCCGTACTCGCGACGCCTCCAGCACGCGCCGCATCTTTACGCCCTGCAAACGCTGCAACCGCCACCGCCACGCCGCCACCGCTCCTCGCCGTCCCTGTCCTTGATCTCTTACAGGTCGCTGCACGCCTCCCCCGGTTGGTTGTTGTAACGAGTACTGCTATGCCTATGTTTTTTTCAACAATTGGTTTCGTGGAGAGTTATTTCCCGTTGCCTGACAGTGTCAGATTAAGTTGCCTAAATTCCAATTAACTTTTGGTTTGAATCATCTGTGAAATCTGCCGTGCTTATTTTGCTTCGTTGAAGTGCATGCTCATCATTTGATTTTTGAACAGTGCATACAGTTTTATAATACTTTTCAGTTTATTTAATTATTCGGTGAAGGCAGTAACAATTATACATACTAATTCAACTTTCTGAATGCCTTTATTTTCGATTCCATGCCATCTGATATCTACATTGTTTCTATCTCCTGAACTGAAATAAAAACCAAAGAAATAGGAAAAAATCCTTTCTTTTCAATGTCATTTTTTGCACGTAGTTTGCATCAAGCCATCTCCCTGCCGCCGACGGCCACCGCTGCCGTTGCCATCTTCACTGCTACTTGTGCCTTGTTGCCTCTGCGTTAACCCGAACCAGTGTAGCACGTTCTGCAAAGTCCACCTGCTGCCGTGGGTATGGAGAGCTCCATTCCCCCTCTTTCCCCTATTTTTTGATGGTAACAATTGGTTTGGTGAAGCATTGAAGTACGTTTTTCTAGACCTAGTTAAACTATTTCCGATTGCCAGAATATCATGGATGATAAAATCTGCCATGAAATTCAGAATTTGACGTGCAATTACCTTGATTTCAATTCATATGAAATTCATTGTTTCCAGTACCATCAATAATAGTCCTCTTAGTTAGTTCAGCAAATTCTATTCATTTTGCATTGTTGGTCCATCTCGTGTCGGTTGCATCCCTTGTGTGTCCCATGTCTACCTGATAAATGAGGGGTTTATCACTTTTGGTCGAGTTTTATTTAACCATGCTTCCTAGGGATGTCGACGGATCAGGTTTGGGGCATGTATCAATATTCCAAAGTCATACCCGTTTATAAAACTCTAACCAAATCCGCCTATTTATTAAATGGGTAGTTCTTAGCAGGTACCCATCTACCCAATGGGTTTCCTCGTACCTAATAGGTGCCCATGTATCTAGTAAATGGCATAATAAACATTCACGTCAAAAACAAGTTATAGACAATGATAGGCAATATCTAAACTATTAAGACATAAAATCCATCAATATAATTTATAATGAACAATACTATGAAATCTTGGATGGGAAAAAATTACGTGTTTTATCATTTTTTGACGATTTCCCGATTAATAAATTGATAATCTACTATTTTAATCAATAATCTGTAATTGGTCAGTTCTTGTATTACATGCTTTCTCTAATATTCAAAAAGAAACAAACAACTCCTCACATGTTAAAAAAATAACATCTGCTATGAAAAAACTTTATAGATTAAGTAATCATATAAACATCTTGGCATTGCAAAAGTAAATTAGAATTAGTAGAAAATATCACAATTGCAATTTAAAAAAGCATCAAAATATTGTGAACAATTATGCTAGATAGTGTATGACCTCTTGTGTTGTATGAACTGTCTTTGTCTCTTGCCTACCTGTAAAGAGAAATTACAAAATAAAACACAATTCGATTAGATTAAGTAAGTCAAGGTAAAAAATAAACTTGATAATATTTAAATAATGATACCTTATTATGATAAAACATGCTCCAATTAAACTCTTCAACGAACTCTGAGAATTGATATCCACCTAAAAATAGAAGAGTGATCACATCATTTTGTTCAAATTTATTAACAATTATTTTAGATATTTCAATATAAAAATTACCTCCATATTATCATCCACGCTGTTGTAAAAATCCACCAACTAGCCCGACTAGTAGGTCCGACTAGTCTAGTCAGTGGGGTGGCAACCGAGTATTGGCTTATTCTTATTAGGCCGATTAGTCGATCAATTTTTTCTTTGAGATACTATTTTTTAAATTTTTTAAAGCAAACTTCTTCTAATATACTTAATGTTTTATTTAAATACAATTACTTTTTTCCTTCATTATGATAATATCAAAATGTACTAATCTTTGTAAATATATAAGAATATATGCATAAAAATGTTTTATATATTTAAAATAATTAAAAATTCAAAACCAATTAAAGTCTGACTAAATCCGATTAGTCGCCTGACTGCCGGCTAATCCTTAGTCAGTGACCCAACTGACTGAGTACCGACTACCGATTTTTGCAACCTTGATCATCCACATCATCACCAATAAGTTGACAAAGGTCAATAGCCTTCGATGAATCTATAATCACTCAAATAGGTTATATAATTTTTAAATAATAAAAATTAAATCATTTAAAACTATTTAGAGATTAAATTTCTCACCTAGTTTGTTGCTCCATAACCAACTTTATGTGCACATCGAAGTCTCTAAAGTTGATGGCTTTAGTCTACTTCTACGAGTTCTTAAAACTATTCCGTTTGTACTAAAAGCAAACTCGGAAGCGACCGTAGATATAAGAATTATAAGAAAATCTCTATCAATGGATTGTAAAATTGGAAACTTAATACCATTGGTCTTCCACCATACTAATAAATCAGAGGTATGAGATCTTGGTAAAATTCCATCCTCCATATAATGACCCAATTCTTACCTCACATTTATAGTAGTTGATTCATTGCTAACAAACTTGTCCAAATTAGAGAGGGGATTTAAGTTATTATCAAGATCGAAAGATTCATTAATTTGTGATAGCACATCCTTAATGTTATCATTCCTTGATCCTTTATGATATGGATATCCTAAAACCAAATCACAACACATTTTATGAATTCTTGACAATTCATTAGAAGATTCAATCCCATAAATTAAAGGAAAATACCATTCCAATAGTTTGATCTTATATTGAGGGTCAAGTACAACTTCTAATGCCATAACACACAAGCGGTCCCTAAAATATTTATTAAGTTTCTCCGTCGTCCTTTAAGTCATTGCTCTAATCACATCTCTTGGATCGATGAGCCACTGTTGTAACTTGTAATGCAACTTTTATTTCGTGAGCTTTTAGAAATCAAATATTAATGGTGGGATATTTTGTTCCGAAAAATAATTCCATCACATTATAAAAGATCTTCAATTTGTTGCATACTACATTTGCCATCTCCCATTTTTCTTCGCTAGGTAAACATTTATACATAGATTCACGTTGTATTAATCTATGAAATACATTTTTATATGCAATTGCAGACTGAAGCATGAAAATGTGGAATTCCATCTAATTTTACAATCAAACGATAACTTTTTAGTGCATGTAATTTGTAATTGCTTCAACCCTTCCTCAAACTTCTCCCTTTTTGGTGTAGCTGTCCAAAATACAACACTATCTCTGATTTTCTCTATTTCGTCTGATTAGTGCTTCATTTGTGAAACAATTATCAAGTCATCAAGTGTAATGCAACATAGAAATATGTCAATATTGAAGTTCAATAAAGATTTCATTAGGACATTAGATAATGCTTTTGAAGTATGCATGCATGAAAAATAAGAAAATCTACAATAAAATATTATAAAAAATAACCATCATCTTAAATAGACATGAGCAAAAAGAATAACTTAAGCAATTAAATAATTAGTAATTACCTCAAAATTTTATTTTCAAGTGTCCAAAGTCATCAATAAAGTGACAAGTAATAACCATATATCCATGTTTTTTTGTTACTCGACGTCTACATATTTTGAAGTAATTGCAATTCAACTTCTATTATTATGAATGAAATGCGTCAGTTTATCCTTTTCCTCTGCATATATCTTGAGTATATCACTAGCAATTGTATTTTTTTTGACGCTCCACTAGCAATTGTATTATGAGAGATAAGCTTGAAAAGTGGTTGAAGACCTGCAATATATTTTTTAAATCCCACATGTTCGACGATATTTAATGGATATTCATGCATGGTAATCATTCCTACAAGATATTTCCTTGACTTCTCTTGATCAAAATAATAGTTGTTAATAGCATTGTTTGGCTTCTTTTGATTTGAAACAGGAAGTTGTCTAATATCCTTGTTTTTTTTCTTTTAGGACATCTGACTAGATTGTGTAAATATTTTGTCCCATTGTTTGATTTAGCTCCTAATCGTGTCTTGCAATACATATATAGCAAAATGTTTCGATACTTCATATGTACGTTTCCTTTTCCTTGTTGTAATCTTAAACGATTCAATAGGATCTTAGCAAAGAGGTGTCACATTTATCTCTTCTAATGGTGATCCACCATCATTTTCAAGTTGCATAGGCATCTCCATATCGATCAAGCCAACAATATAAACAATAAAATGAAAATATTTACAACACATGTAAACATTCAAGTGCATAAACAAATGCAAATATTATAAATATACATAAACAAACATAATCAAAATTTTTAAATTTCGAGAAAGTTGTAATCTTAAATGCATCTATATATCTACTACAACCTTATTTAAAAGGTAAGATCGATCAATGGGATGCTTAACTTAGATGTAGAGAAATGAATGGGACATGAAGTAGGTTAGGCCGTTGGAGGCGTGCAATGTCGGTACTGCACATGAGAACAGAGGGCATACAAGTAAGGTTGGCACAGCTGCACGGCAGTGCACAGAGGTTGCCAACGTATGGGACGGGGCTGTCGGGACTTGGGACTGGCGAAGAGCACTTCAGATCGGCTATTCAGAGAAGAGAAGCCACGCTGATTTGCTGAAGCGGGAATCGATTGACTAAAAGATTATGATGTACGGCACCCTTTTGGTTTCCAACTTTCCCTAAGTGTCACAATCCATACTCAAAATTCATTCATGTAGAAATCTTTTTAAATATTTATCTCACCGCCCACCGACGTGAATCATAGATCGTATTGGCAATTAAGCAGCATCATTTCTTATTTTATATTCGAAGTTTCATTACATGTTTTCTTTTATATTCTTGCTTTATATGATCCTTATTAATATTTTCTATTGCAACCGACATTTCCTTATCCATAAGTGCCAAGTCTTTAGCTGATGAAATGTTATGTGATATATATATACTAGAATCGAGACTCGCGCTTCGTTGCGTCATGATAAAACAAAATATGATGTTTAATTTGAATCATTGTAAAAATGATGTTAAATTTAGCCGTGCAACGAAATTAGCACATTAAATAAAAATTTTACACAATATGAAGATATATTTTAATAATAATGATTGCAATTTAGTTATCAAAAATTCATTTTGTATTCGCCCACTGATGTAATTTTTTTTATATGTAAAAAATGGAGGAAAGCAGGTGTAAAATATGGAATGAACATATGACAATGGCAAAAAGTAGATAAAAGTCCAACATAAGTTAAAGCCAATAACAAAATAAGCGTGGATTGAAAAAAGACGTTGATTTTTCTCTTGTTTACAATTCATGTTGCATATACCTTAAACCTTAAAGTTTGCAGGACAATTCCTTAAAAGACATTCTAAATTACCTTAAAATTTCAAAGCTTGAAGAATCATCTTCATTGAACACGATCCTAATAAGAGTGAACAACAATGACTTCACCATGCCACCATTATTGTTATATATCATATTAAAAAAATACATTAACTCCTAACCGAATTTATCAGCATACAAAGAAAGATGAAATTGTTTCGAAAACAAAATGCAAGATATAACAACAAAGCACATAATTGCAAAATATATGTAGAAGATACCATTATTTTTAATAATAGAAAATGGATATACAATGGGAATCCAAAAGCTCCGGCCTATCTTCGAGGCCTTAAATATGTCATAGAAGGCGCACTTTTCTTCTTTCTTATGTGCCCCCCTTTCCCCCCTTCTGAGGCTGCTGAGGCGGATTATTGTAAGCCAAGTCGGATGTTGCATTTATTGACTGATTTCTTCTCGATTTCCCACGTAGTTCGTCGGTCTAACCAACGATTCTCCTCTTCGTGAAGTCATAGAGAGAGTCTTCGCTTTTTCTAGTATGACTTCTAGAAATGCCATGAAAGAACCATCCCTTCACTCCTCAGAGAGAGAGAGAGCGAGGAAGAGGGGAGAAGGCGAGCGACAAAGCGAAGGTGAGAGGTTAGTTTTCTCACAAAAGGAAGTCAATCTATGCACTGGCTTGCTGACTTTTTTGAATAGTGTGTTTTCTGGCTCCACAATGCTATCATGTCATGACCCTGCGAATAGTGTGTTTTTGAGTGCGAATTGGGATAAGCTTGTTTATGTATATGTATAGATGTGTATGAGGAGACCCATATATCTTCCTTTTCATAATCGTGATGGTTGACAATGCCTTTATCCAAATCCTGAGCGCGCCTCCGAGTTGCTATTGTTCGGATGGGGGTCTGTGTACTTTCGCAGTGAGAATCGTTTCTGGTCTTGGGATATATTAGTAGGCCTTAATGATTAGCCATTTACGAGAAGGTCTCATAAACAAAATATCAAATTTTCTAAAGAAAGGAATAGAGAGGAGAGAGTGTGTATGTTACAACTGCTGAGAGGAAGGAGAGGAGTGGGGGCGTAGGCATGGGATAATTGTGCTTTACTACGGACGGATGAGAGAGGGAAAGGACTTTCGTATGGAGAGAACAAAGCATGCAACTCTCGCATAAGGATGAAATGGGAGCGTGACAGGTGTCGCTGGTAGGAAAGGAGTTGAGAAGAACCACACTTTAGTATATAGTATAGATATATCGGATTTGGGGTGGATTCGGGTTCATATACCTACGAGGAAATCCCAAACCCATACCCACGTGAGTACGTAATGTTAAAACCCAAACCCGTCTAACAATAATTGGGATTGGTTTCAGGTTCTTAAATGGGATGGATTCGGATGGGTACCCAATGGGTAGACCCAGATTGACATCCCTATGTTTCCATGTCCATCTGCATTGGAAAATGGTTATATACGCAACAACCCAAAACATAGTCCTGCATTTAATCCTCATAAAGTATGAGAGTGGGCTAGAAGAGTGAGGGTTGCTAATTGACAACTTGATTTAAACATTTTGGTTGGTTGTCAACAAATCCAATTGGGCCCAAACCGAATAAGTTGTTAGTGCTAGTTTTCTCTAATAACTGCGTGGGTCTGATGTTACAAGTGGTATTAGAGCCATATTTCCAATAATAGTTAAATGGCTACCTGAGAGGTGGAGCCAACACTACAAAGAGATAGAAGGAAAAAGCTATTGGGAACGTGCAACTGCTACTTTTATTGGGAATAAGTGAGTTCATATTACAGACGTTGCAAATATAAGTGGAGAGGGTATACACACTCCAAACATAGTCCTGCATCTAATACTCGCAAAGCGTGAGAGTGTGTTATAAGAGTAGGAGACTGCTACTTGACAACCTGAGCTTTTAAACGTTTTGGCGGTTGTCATCGAGTCAACCTCAATAAATTGTTAGGCTTAGTTTCCTCCGACCACGGTTTGGATCTAGGCTCATGACATTATAATATAAGTTCCTCAAACTCTAGGATTATGGTTTTTACAACTATCATCTCAATAGTCCTATGTTTCCTTTTCTCCTTGTAGTGAAGGTCAATACGTCGTTGTCTAAGGACATGACATTATGGATGTACCTTGTGAATCCATGTATTGCGTGCCATAGTTTTATCTTTGTACACCATATATTTGTAACATTTTTTATGTAATGAAGATTCTTGCTAAAGTTATCGTTCACACAGGTGTTTGAGAGTCTATCCCAGGGTTAAAATTCTATCCACGACTTCATGGGTATCTTTCTTCTCCTTTCTTTTCTGTTAGTTTTAGCTATTACATGGAATATTGCATAATTGCAGTTTTTTCCTTCCATTGTATGTGTAGAGGATCATAAAGAGCTAACTCGCAGGGAGTCTCGTAAAGAGATGCGCAAGGAATCTCGTTTGCTGAAGAGGAAAAATCGTTTCTTGTCCTGGGTCCAACACAAGGTTTCAACTTTTAGCATTCTGGTTGATCTTTGCTGCTTTTTTATATAAGATGTGCATACAATTGTTGAGAAATTGGGAAAAAATCATATTCTTTAGTAAACAAAAAAGTAGAAAAAAGAGTGACTACAAGGATCTATAATTGGTTGATCGAGCATTGCATTAGTAAATCAGATATGCATTATTCAGTTTCCCCGGGAAACTGAATAATGCATATCTGATTTACTAATGCAATGCTCGATCAACCAATTATAAGATTCATTCACATTAATTGGTTGTTCAACTTGCATAACAAGCTCATGGCATGAAGCTTCCTCTACATTTTTTCCCAAGAGTGCACAGTTTCCTTGACATATCTCCACAACTCACTTTGATGGTTTATCATGACTTGTGTATTTGAGGAAACAGAAGAGCACATCCATGATTTTGTTGGTTGTCCCACACGAATAATATATTCATGGCATGCGGCTTCGTCTAAGTATTTCCCAAGAACTGTGGTGCAAACTGCAAAGCTCCTTTGATTTGATTCCATATGTTTCTTTGATTGTTGACGGTGACCTATTTATTTGAAGGAAACAGGAGAGCCCATGCGCACGTATATCATCTAAATAGCTTTTCTAACAGTTTATCGTCTGAATATCAGGACTCGTGACAGTCCTTACATCTGGGCAAACAAGCAAGAAAATAAATAACCCTGCACAAATCTATTCACATAATCTTTGTAAAAAAAATCTGTCTTAACAATCGACCAATATGAAAAAGTGATATTATATTAACTGTTGTTCGTTACTAAGAAAAAGATGAAATTGTTTGGTTTGGAAAGTAAGTTAAATGTGTAGAAATATTCAGGCAATTGATCCAAAGAAGCACAGAACAAGGCTGAAATGTCTCTAATCTTTTGTTTAATGAAGTTGCTATCTTTTATTTGGGTGATATAGAATAATGGGAAGATGAAAACTTCCGATTTGGAAGAGACTCCATGCAAAGAATTGCACAAGGAGGACCCCGACTTGTCAGATGATCCAGTTGCCAAGATCGGGCCAGTGAAGAACCGAAAGAGGAAGGCTTCAGTGAAGCCATCTAAGAAGACCAAATTTCAGGAATACTTGGATTTGGAAATAACTAAGGACAAGGATGATCTAGAAATGGAAAGAAAGCTTGCAAAGAAGCTTAAAGTCAGAGGAGGCAAGCTGGGTGGAGTGGATGACGGACTCAATGACTTTCTTGGTATTATTTCCATGCAAGAAGATGCCGATGAGATCGCATCTGGTGAAAAAGAAAGAAACAATGCAAAACACACGTCTTCTCTTAGAAAGAAGCGTGGAAAGAAAAGGTGTACACCAGGAAAAGAAACACAACCAGTTGAGCGAGGAGATGATCCAGGGAATGAAGAAAAAGAATTAGCAGTTGAGGCTGCTGAACAGTTGAATGTTTCTGAAAAGAATCTTCCCCAGGAGGAAATAAATGCAAAATGTGCAAAGTATGTGGCTCCCCACTTGCAAACTTGTTCTCGTGCTGAGTCGGAGGAGCTTGTTCAGTTCCGCCGCAGAGTAAGAGGTGCACAACTGTTTGTAAGCAGAAAAGGAAATTACTTGTCATGGTTGATATTAATATATCTAAATATGATTTACTTTTTTGGGTTAGGTTTGCTTAACAGACTTTCAGAATCAAATGTGGAGCCTATTACTGAAGAAATAGCTGCAATTTTTCGAGTGAGTGTGCTATTGTCTTTTCTCGTTTGCTGCTTAAGTTTAGGACCATTATCTGCATCATGTTTATGAACTATCTATTCTAATTCCATTCATCATCATGTCCCCTTTTTTGCAGACTATCGCTCGCAGCGATGGCTGTCGTATAATTGGTGAAGCGGTCATGTCATCATGTGTTAACGGGCCTCGTGGCAGTGAACAGTTAAGACCTTGTTATCATCAATGTATGCTCTGTTTTCATGTGTGGAAACGTTATTGATTAGATTCAGAGGACTATGTTCACTTACCTTGTTATCTAAGATATTCATCTTGCTTGTCAGTGGCTATATTCGTTCATATTTGAATAGTCTAACACAGTTGCATGATTGAAATCGAGTTTTGAACCATTGAGAGATGGCTCCAGTTTGAGCAAATGTAGACCTTTACTGAGTTTGACTGATGCTGACAACAGAAATTCTGCAACATGCTTGCTACTCGTCAAAAGATGACCTTTGTTTTATTGAGACTTTTTTTTTGAGTAAGGAACGGGGGAGCCCTCCCGAGGCGGGAGTCACCACACCAAAGCATTCATTAATAAAGTAAAGTAAAGTGTACATCAGTTAGTTGAGAGTATCTTTTCAGGGCTGGTTAATGAGAGTATCTTTTCAGTCTTAACAAATTCTAGACCAGTCATTATGGTTTTTTTACTATCGAAAAACAGACCCCGAATTTTTCATCTTGATTTTGTCATCTTAGAACAATTTCACATTATTAGACGAGGTTCTAATCAAGTTACATTGGGAGTCTCTTATAGTGCTTACAGTAATGTTGCTTTTGGATTATTTCACCATATGAAAGTTTCTTTACTTTTTGTTGAAATTGGCGCTTCATATTCCCCATACCTATTTGGCCACCCACTGTATCTATTGCAGGGAAAGGTAGATCCAGCTGATGATTTTTCTGCAATTTTTCAGGCATACGTCTGTTTTTGCAGCATTTGTAGCTGGCATGGCATGCTTAGTTGGGATTGATTTCAGTGCAAAACTTATTGCTTCCCTCGCTGTGGCTTATGAGGTATGGGATCATTTTTCTAATTGACTTTTTATTTGTTTCCATCATGTTAGAAATATATTTTTTGAAGAGCATATATACACCTTCTTTAAAGGCAAATGTTGCTGGTGTTAATTTGTTTTATCACAATTGCTGATTGCTTTCAGAACGAGTATGTCAAGGAGGATAACCTGTCATTGAGAAATATCACCTTGCTTCTCTCTTATTTGTGCATCTTTGGTGTTTGTTCCAGGTGAACTCAGTACTCCTTTATTCTGTTTGTAAAGTTAATTTACTGTTCCCTGCAAATATGAATATGTATTTACGTTCTTCACAGTGATCTGATTTATGACTTTCTATCGGTATTAAGCAAGCGGATGACAGAGTCTGATACCTCTACAATCTTGGCAGTTCTACAATGTAAGTGTTGTGATCAGTGATTTATTCTATCTAAGGTTACTAAATTTCTTACATTACACAGGTTGTGGAATGAAACTAAGAAGTGATGATCCTACTGCAATGAAGAATTTCATACTCAACATCCAAAATAGAGTCAGTGAATTGAAATGTCCAACTGGCACCGATGCCCAACCAAAAATAAATAATAAGAGAGTATGCTTTTATGACAACTTACGCTTATCATGTTTCTCAGTCCTAGTAAATTGATTCCATATAGAATCATAGATTAATCTCTGCAGATGGAATTTATGCTTGAAACAATTTGTGATATAAAAAACAACAAAAGGCGTGAAAAAGAAGACCCCGCTCATCATACACGCATAAAGAAATGGCTACAGAAGGTCTCAGGAATTAATTGTGATTTTTCATCCTTTTCTAACCTATAAGATATCGATTGATATTTTGTCATTTCAGTTGAAAGCCGAGGATATACTACTTCGGGGTCTTAAATGGAGCAAGCTTCTAGATCCTGAGAAGAAAGGACAATGGTGGCTGTTTGGAGAAATTACTTGCACAGATG
Source organism: Ottelia alismoides (assembly GCA_037367405.1). Lineage (NCBI taxonomy): Eukaryota > Viridiplantae > Streptophyta > Magnoliopsida > Alismatales > Hydrocharitaceae > Ottelia > Ottelia alismoides. The sequence continues at coordinate 99,814 of JAZKJV010001591.1, forward strand.
ACACTGTTGAAGACGTAGCAGTTAGAATTGATAAAGAAGTTCTTGAAGCACAAAAGTTGATTCAACTTGCATCTGAACATAGAATGAACACTGATTTAAGAAGGGCTATCTTTTGTGTTATAATGAGCGGGGAAGATTATCTTGATGCATTTGAGAAGATTTTGAGATTAGATTTGTCTGGAAAGCAGGTGAGGGTGGGTTTCGATTGTCGTGGCACCTTGTACTCTTTTTCTAGTTTATTTGATAGTCCTTTTGTGCTACTTCCAGGATAGAGAAATCATGCGAGTACTTGTTAAATGTTGTCTACAAGAGAAGATGTTCAACAAATATTACATCTTTTTGGCGTCTAAGTTGTGTAGCCATGATAAAAATCACAAGTTTACTTTGCAGGTGAGCTTTGATGTGTTTATTTATTAATATATATTTTGTTCTTGTGCTAGTTTCTTAATATGTAGATGCATAAATAGGATGTTATCTTTTGTTATATTAGATCATTAGAATCTATGGGAATCTTTTTGGGAGATGAAATGCAATTAAGAGTCAAAAAATATGGCAATCAAACATAAGCAGCAATTGAGTTTTCAGAAAATGTTGTGGAAACCCCACTACACTTTTTTTTAATAGAATAGACGCTTGAAATCTCAATCCCCAAATATATTTAAATCAGTTTTCGTTTGTCTTGTTCATCAAGCAATAAAATTTACATGTTTACTGCCAAATGTAGAGTTCTCTTGGTACGAAAGCTTGTGGTTGTGTCATGTCGGCATCTTTCGAATTCGAAATATAATAGAGAAAACCATGACCGAGAGTAGCAGTTGGAATAGTGTTGAGGGGTGACGTCGGAGGGGTAGAAGGGTGGCACAAGGTTCTGTACGTGCTCGACGATGGGGAAAGGCGACACACTTCAGGGGAAGGTGCCTTCGATGTGGTGGTTTGGGTCACCAAGCGGCGGAATGTTGTGATCCGGTGCAATGCTTCACGTGTGGGAGATGTGGCCATCATAGATTCCATTGTTCAAGGGTCTGAGGGACAACGATTTCAAAGCCTAGCAGCAATGGGGGTGCTACCGAAGGTGTTGCGAGCAGGCTGACGAGTGGGGGTACTGCGAACGATGCTGCGAGCGAGCAGACGAGTTGGAGTGTTGTGAATGATGCCTCGTGGGCATCATCGAGGGGGAGATGTCTCGTCGGGATGCAGAAGAGAAGGGAAGTGCTTAGCGGATGCGATGGAGGACATTGGCGCAACGATTGGAAGCAGCTTCGAATGAGATGTTATCAAGTCCAATGGATGTGTGGGCTGCACGCAGGATCCTTCTGAGGAGGAGGTGTTGTGGCTGCTGGAGCTATCTCATCACGCAGAGGGGTGTGTGCGTTGAAGGACCCCTTTGTTGCGAGATGGAGCGTTGGGTGCTCGGAAGAAGTGTGGAGGCGATTCGTGTGATGCTCGATCCGGTTCTTCATGCTGAGCGTGTCATCTTCGATGGGCTTCGGCGTGGACAACCACTCGAGGTGCTAGTGGCGGGTACACTGTTTGCTAGGCCGTTGTTGTTGTGGTTCGATGCAAAGTTCAGAGGCCGCGTCTTCCGTTTGGAGGTGCGAGAGGCTGGGCCGATGGGCGGGGCCTGTGCGGGGACGCTAGGGATGTTCCATGCATCAGAGGTGAGAGCTTTTTCGATTTCGGAAGGAAGCCTTTCCAACATTTCAAACGAGGTTTCCTTTTTCAGATAAAGTTGTGCCTTCGGGAAGAAGCCAGGATGCGTCTCCCAAGACACCACTGAAGACTTGGGAGGAGGTCCCTTCGTATGTTGAGGTGTTGGCGGGAGTGGATCTTGTGGTGGATTCGAGAGGCATCTTCAAGGCAGATCCGGGAGGTGGTTACTATGCAGGCGAGTGATATTTTGGGGATCCAACAGATGGCTCGGATTCGAGCGGGTAAGAGGTCGTGGATCTAGCTGATCGAGTGAGTGCGGATTTGATTGTGCATTCCGCAGCGAACCCGATTGGAAGCTGCTCTCTGGATCTGGATGGCATTCTCTTTGCGAACTCGACTACGCATCCGAGTTTTGATCCGCAGCGGGATCCGATGGATCATGAAGGCTGCTTGGGGTAGTCTCACGGGTCTGTTCCTCTAGCGGACCCTTTGGTGGAGTTGGGAAGCGTCCGTGCGTCGACCTCGTGTGACGAGGATCCTAAGGTGATATCTGGCTAATGCTTGTGGTAGAGAAGAGTTTTGGTAATGGTGCTTGATCAGGGTACATGTCCTTTGGTGGTAGGGGACCTGCATTCTCTACAGGGGGCTATGAGCAGGGTGGATGGGCTGGGATATTAGGAGGGCAGTAATGGTGTTTCATTTTGGGCGGCAGATGGTCAGATTAATGGTTGTTTTGGCTGGAGATATTCGTAGCGTGGGCTCAGGCAGCGAAGGAGGCAGAGGCGGTTCGAGATATACAGAAGCTTGGGATGCTTGACGATATTTGGGACCATGGGTGGGCGGCGACAAGTCGATCTTGGGGTTGGGAGGGCGGATGATTTGAGGGAGTGGGAAGGGGTTCATAGGGGACCTGGTGATTTTGAGGGGGTGGTGCAAGGTGTTGGATAAGAGGAAGAGGTGTTGTGGTTGCTTGGTCTAGTTTCGCCAAAGGGGTGGTGTATATAGTGCTTAATGAATATGATAACTCGGAATGTCAGGGGACTATGGTGGGAGGAGAAAAGGGCAGCGGTGTTCAAGCGGATGTGGCATTCTTACAAGAAAACAAAAATTTCGCAGGGTATTGAGGTAGGATGGAGAGAAATTGGGGGCTAAGCTAAGGGAATGCAAGGCGATTGGGTCGGAGGGGACTTCGGGCGGCTTAATGACTGGATGTGATGGCGATAATTTCGAGTTGGATGCGGATGAGATGTGGGGCAGACTTTCTCTTTCAATGGTGCTTCGACAAAAGGCGGATGGGGGTCGCGTTTTGATCTCGAACGTTTATGGCCCATGTAATGGGGTTGGCATAGCTTACCTGGTGGAAGACGTTGTTTTGGCAAGGGTTGCTTCTCCCGATTTGGCATGGATCATCGCTAGTGACTTCAACATGACCTTGCATCCAGATGATCGCCTTGGAGGTCGTGGGGGAAGAGACAATAGCTCGGCAGAATTGACGAGGATGGTGAAGGAGCTTGGTATTCAAGTTGTTAACGCAACAAAGTGGCTATACACATGGAGGAGTGCGAGATCCAGATCCTACATCGACGGATTTCTGATGTCTGTTGAGGCATTGGAGATGTTCCCTCTAGCTGTGCTCGTGCTATGCTTAGGGCGCACTTGGACCATACGTCGCTAGTGTGGAATTTCGGGGAGGATGTGCTCCCTAGGATTTTCTTACGTTTCAAGCAGGCTTGGAAGCTGGAGAAAGGTTTTTGCGAGTTGTCGCGTCGTTCTGCGAGGAGTGCCGACCTGTGTGGTCGGGGACGAGCAGGCTCACGAGCAAGCTGGCCTCGCTTAGAAGACACCTGATGGAGTCGATAGGGGCAATAGGGCACAACGTCATTCGACGAGCGAGGGCCCATGAGGAGGTCAGCGAGCTTGGTAGGTTGGAAGATAAGAGGTTGTTGACTACGGAGGAGTTGGCAGAGAGGAAATTTCATGGACGAGATCCTAGTTGAAGATAAAAAAGATGATGTTGTATGGAGACAAAGATCCAGACAACGGTGGCTGAGGGAAGGGAATGCCAATACACGGTTCTTCCATGTCATGGCTAGTGGGAGGAGGTGCAGGAATCTGATTCACTCGGTTGAGGTAGGGTGGAGGGAGATCGGGATGTGGGAGCGATGTTGCGGTCACACTTTCAGGCCTTCGGCAGATGACGTGCTCGTTCAGGATGGGTCTGGCAGGGGTAGGGATTTTCATGGCTTTTTGAGGTAGAGGCAGGCGCATTGGTGAGGGGTTTCACAGAGGTGGAAGAGAAGCGGGCGCTCTTCCAGCTAAATGCAAATGGGGCGTCGGGTCTAGATAGTTTTCTGATGTGCTTCTATAGGGAGTTTTGGGAGGTGGTAAAGCTTGAAGTGATGGAGGTACTGAAGGAATTTATGTGAACCCCTTAGGATCCGGGTACCTGTTTACGCTACCTTCGCAGCTTTCCATTCACTAGAGATCGCATAATTTATAGAATAACAGGGGATTTTTTTTTTTCGTTGCATCATTGGCATCTGACATTCACATTTATATTCATAACTACAAGTTAATACAGACAATTGGCACCAAAATCTTATTTCATTAATTTCCATATGATTTTACAACATGTACAATGTCTGTTTGTACATACAACATCCCAAAAATTTGACTGAAGAGAAGAAGCATTTACAATATCAATTGAACTAAAAACTGTAACAAAAACCACATACTGTCTGATATAGACCTTGTCTCCTGGAACCATGTATAGCTACTAAACAGCAGACTGTTTGCCTGCCAAACATGTTAGGAAAGAAGAGGCGTCAGCGGGCGCTAGTACCTCCCAAAAACTTATAAACATAAACAAGGATTTAATATTTTTCAAAAGTAATAAGTAGAAAGGTGGAACAACTCAAGTTAATTTTATTTCTACTTGCAAATATAAAAGGTTTCCAAATTTCTAGTAAGCACATTTCTAGTAAGCACCTCTCATGATTAGCCATTATCCCAACATTTCCCACATACGCATATTTATATTGTAACTAATTGATCATAAGTAAGTATATTTTATTCTTATATTACTTAGAGATCATATTTGTGGATTTTGATGATGGGGAAGATGGGATAAGAAGATATAATGGTTTATTAAATTCTTAAGTCTAGTGGATAGTCTGTGGTCTTGGTTCGTGTGAAACCTCACACTATGACTCTAAGACTTGGGAAAAGTCTCAGGGTTGGGGTACCTCCGTAGGTATGCGGTATTGTATAATGCATCCTAACTAAGTTCCCAACACGTCCACTAGCTTAATGAGATTTCGAATTAGATTATAGTCTTTTCCATTTACTCAACTTTAATTGTAATCCCTTAAAACCTTAAGTGCAACTGTCTCACATGTAACTCTAGATGATGTGGATATAGAGATGGATGATCTGGATGTAGAATCAATCCCTTCAAACCTCAGTGCAACAGTCTCAAATGTAACTCTAGATGATGTAGATATAGATATGGATGATCTGGATGTAGAATCGCCAAATCTGTTGGCGAAAGAAAAACTCAAGCGGTGAAGAAGCCAACAAAAAGGGCTCTTCCGTCTCGCCCCCTAATTGGAAGGACGGTCCAATAGAGGGATAGGTCTACTCCCAAACTACGCCACTGAGACGGGTGAGAGGGACTTCTCGGAAAAGTCACTCTAGAAAAACAGCCCGACCGGTAACGGGCAACCGAGCTCATACGAAAAACTAAAACCGAGGATCCCCTGCCTGGATATCCTAAAACAAGGGTCAGCGGAACTGGTCTAAAGTCGGGATCCCAACGAAGCGTAAAAACACTGCGAGATCGCGTAAAAACCGAAAGAGGACTGGGATCATAGACCCGCGCACTTGGCGGCGCTGCCCTAACTGGGCTTCCTTTCCTCCACCCAGTTGAGGGTCACCGCGCCCTCGCACGGTTAGGTGTAAAGGTCACCATGACCGGCATCATAATTTTATAATTCATTACTGGTTCACGATCATCATCACTTACCAATTCATCTCCTTCCCAATTCTTTATGTAGTTAATCATACATATCTAGATCTCTTAGTCATTGATGGTTATCCATAGATAGCAACGCATACCTAAGGAATGAATTCATGAAGATGATCTAACAATATGGTCATAGGTCATTGTGATGAAGTAATCATATCTAAGATATATATATATATATATTTATAAAAACTTCATATATATTAACTAAGTTATAAGCAAAGTTTTATCTATTTGGAAACAAAGAATTCCTATAGCATGGGAAAAATATATTTGATTTCATGGTCGTGCTGGGTCATAAAAGTATATATTATTATTAACATCAGTAGTGGCATTGTTCGTTCTTCATGATTTCATTCTAAATCAATGTGATTAGTGGTATTATTAATGTAAAATCTAATAATGATAGTTCCTGTAGAAGATCCATGCCAATAAATAGTCGAATGTAAAAGATGGACGAGAGTACATAGGTACCTCCGAATTATACATAGTGGTCACTTGAAAGTCCTGGGGCAGATGGACGATATGTATGTTCATATGTGGAATTATGATGAGCCATATGATCACTACCTAAACCACTCAACTGGTGACTGCTTGGCGGACTAGATATCTTCAATAAATTTCCTTAGTGTTGAGATAATAAGTTCTACTACATAGAGAATGACACAACCTTACTGTATTCTCATTCAAAAGAATTTGTTAAAACGTTTTCAGTGACAGAATCCCCCCTTTTTCCAGTGACAAGGATATTTCGTTGAATCCTACTTATGCAAAACAACTTCTTAAATGGACATGGCATAAGCAAAGATTATCATCAAATCAATTGAATGTAGATAGGTTAGATCTTCTGGAAACTTCAACTCTATAATTTCTTCATTTAAAACTTAGTTTTCCTTCTTAAAGTGTAATACATAACAGATGATTTTATCCTTACAATAATATCCAAGCTCTTTTCACCCAAATCATGTGTGTGTGTATATATATAATTACAAGTCTTAGAGAATTTAGCATTTTAAAACTCTAAATTCAATATTTGATAAAAACAGTAGCAGAGATTCATATTACCCATATATATATATATATATTTCATATTGTCCATGTATATAGATAAATATATATCAGTAATCAGAAGAGCAGAGATTTCATGTTTTTTTTTTCATAACAGAAAATAACATAAATGATCTGATGAAATTCAAATATATCTCAACTAAACTGCAATTACAGTAATAAAAATTTTAATCTTCCATATTGCAATTTAGCAAATCAGGAACTGAAAAATAGTGATAGAATAACAACAAAGCTTATAATCCCATTGGAAGTAACTTTTATTCTTAAATTTTTTTTTATGTATATACTTCGTAATTTGGTAAAGCAGGGAACAATACAATAACCGTACAGGACAATAGTAAACAACTGTAAAAAAAAATTTCTGTAACTCAATTGAGAGATTTATGATCTGGTATCTAAAACAATTGGTTATATATATATATATATACCCAGGGTGAAAATAAAAGGCTGGAGATGGTGCATGCAGGACAACAAGAAGGAAAAAGGATGGAATTGTACATGCAAGGCAGCAATTTGGAAGGGAAAGGGATTGTACCTTTTAAAAGATCTCTAGATTGGTGAAGATAGGTTTTCATGCAACAACAAGGGAAGAGAAGAGATCTTCCGGCAACTGAAATGGTTGTTTTTCTGAGCCTCACACAGCAACGGACCTTGGTTGTAGAATCAACAGTCATCTACCTTGCTGCAACTCCAACCAGTGCTTGCAGCCGCCTAAAGAGCAGCAACGGAATCTCTGGAATTTATAGGAGGGAAAAGAGACCTTCGGCTGAAAACGAATGTAAGCTTTTGAGGAAAATGGGGAGAGCAAAGAAAGGATGGTGTTGGTATTTATAGAAGAGGGAAACGTTGTGTATCTGCCAAATGGAGAGGCATAAATGCCAGCTGCTATCATCTGTTGCAGCCTGTAATTAAGTGAAATAAATTATATATATATATATTAAAACAAACAGCCGACTGCTATACAGGAGAACAGAATTTCATATTATATTATTTTTTTATACTTGACAGTAGCTACTGCTTCCTGGAATTTATTATTTTTTTTTTGACATACTTAAAATGAGGCATACGCGTACATCGGGTCTCGGATTTTGACGCGAAGTATCTTGTTTTGACCGTCTTTCAACAACGATCAAAATGAGTATAATGATATACTTTCGATCGGGTTTTGAATACCCGAAATTTTTTGATACAATTTTTGTTTAAGGTTAAATTTTGTGATTTTAAAATATCAAACGAACTCCGATTGATGAACGGTCGATTCCGTTGGTCTTGTTTCGTCGAATTGGATCTAATGACGGTCTCGATTCGTTTTGCGGTTTTCAAATTTACGTCACGGCTTTTTCGCAGCGCGCATTACGAAACGACCGATTTTTGGTTGATTTCGCCCGAACGACTTTTGATTCTCAATCAATTGATCGTTTTAGGTTATCTAATATTGTCAGATAACTTAATTGGGTTATCCGGACCTTATTCGGGTCGAGTTCGGATTTATGCAGATCCCGGATGTTACAATTTAGGGTTAGGAATATGGGTTTTTAGAGATTGAATAAGGCGCTCATTTTTCTTGCTGCCAAAGAAGGGCACTCTGACCATGGTGGAAGATTACATGCTATTGCACTGTCTAATGCTGTGTATCTTATTATTTCAATGATTCTTGCTAATCGGTTGAGGGAAGTGTTGCACCGAATCATTTCACCTGAGCAGACAACATTTGTACCTGGGACATCTATAGTGGATGTGTTGGTGATGGCTTCGGAAATGGTGACAGGTTGGAAGAGAAGTAAGGCCAAAGTGTGCTTTCAAAGGTGGATTTTCCAAAGTTTACGATTGTGTTGATTGGATGTTCCCGTGAGCTTCTTTACAGAAGAGAGGAATTTCTGAGTTGTTGATTATGTGGATCAAGCGGTATTTTACTATTGCATCCCATGCTGTGCTTGTCAATGGTAGATCGGAGGGGGTTTTTTCTAGCCTCAAAGGGGAATACGACATGCCTGCCCGCTGGCGCTGCTTCTCTTTGTGATTGTGGAGGACACGTTAGTTGTTCTGATGAGGTTGGCGACAAGTGGGGAATGGTGCTCTAGTTACAAGAAAGATGAGATTTCCATCCCGTTCTTGCAATATGCGGATGACACTGTTCTATTCCTTGGGGCGGAAGCGGAGAAGATATGTTGGGCATCGCGTATCATGGACATTTCAGAGAGGTGTTTGAACTCCATATCAATATGGGCAAATCGACGGTGGTGCCATTAGGGATCTCGGAGCAGGAGCTGTGGGATGTGGGGGCAGTGTTAGGGTGCCCTTTCGCTTACCTTGTCGGTGACGTATTTGGGCTCCCTCTAGTGGCAGGGAAACCGAAGTCAAAAAAAAGGAGGATTTTGATGAAGAGATTGGAGGGGAGGTTGGCGGGTTGGAAGGCGTCGATGCTCTCTAAGGGAGGGAAGTTGGTTATGCTAAAGCATGTTCGTTATGCAATTCCAATTTCCTTTTGCTCCACGAGGTTATTGTCGACTGGGGTACATACTAAGATTGAGACATTAATGAGACGTTTTTTTTGGGTCTGACGGTTGGCATGTTAAAAAAGGATTTCACTTGGTGTACCGGGCCAAGGTGTCTACATTTAAGAAGATGGGTGGTTTGGGTGTGCTGCAGGCAAGGTTTAAAAAGCGTGAGGCAGTCCGAGGCGTTTTCCCGAAATGTGAGGCGAGGCGTAAGCCTCGAGGCAGTCGAGGCGTAAGCCTCAATTTTTTGGAAAGAAAAATTAAAATTAAAGCAAAATAAATTGGAATAAATACTAACAACACAAAAAATTGCAATATATTGTCCTAAAGTTCAATACAAACTACAAACTACAACTATGACTGTCTAAAGTTCAAATACGATTGTGAAAGTAGAAAAGAAAACATAAAGTAGGAAATAAAGTTTCACACAAGCATGAAATTAATGCAACATATGTTCCATCACTATTGTGTGATACATCAAAATCGCAAATCATCAAAATTGATTCAACGAATCAACTTCAGTCATCTCGCCCCTCAGCAGTGTTGTCGCCGCCATCGTCGTCGTCACTGCTACTCATTGGATCGTCATCGGAGTCATCCATAAAATTCAAGTGCACATCATCTTCAGCTTCATCCTCGCTTCCATCCTCAGAATTGGAGTACTCCTCCTCGTCAACATTAATTGGAGCTTTTCCTTTACCTAATCAAGAAAGTAATATGCATATTGCATAGTCAACCATTTGAAACACAATTCAAAAAAAAGCATCAAACATTCTTTTAATTTATAAGATTGTATTGCACCTTTGTCATTTTTTTCCCCTTCTTTTTAGGCCGAGCGACTTGAGCTCCTCCACCTCTTTCACCTCCTTCCTCCTCAAGAGGATCATCGTCAAGGGGTATGTTTGCATCAAGATCTTGATAAGCCTCGACATCTTGTGCTTCTGAAATCCATTCATCACCGGAGTCAATGTCTTCCAAACATAATGGATCTTCTATTGTTTTCTTCCTTAATTCTCTATGTTTCAATTTCAAATTGAACATGATGTAAACCAGATCATTGAGCTTCGCTTGTGATAAACGATTTCTTCTCTTAGTGTGGACCTATATAGACATACGTAAGGTTTAAGTGATTAACATGAAACAAAAATACTGTCATAAAATTAAATAATGCTTTAACCACTTACTTGATTAAAGGAGCTCCAATTAAGTTCACACCCAGAAGCACTACAAGTCAAGCTCAACACCCTAATAGCAAATGCTGCCAATTCAGGTGTTTCATCACCAAACAACGTCCACCAATCCGCTGGTAAAGGTCAACCACACATTTTAGTAATTATGTAGTATATGGAAAACTCTTAAAATTTATTTACAATACTCACCAGGACTTCTTGTTTTCCTTGAATTAACAGCATTTGCCCATCCAAAAAATCCTCTTGCATGCATGAAGGAATCAAGTTGTGAATCTGCTTTCATCCTCGCATCTGGATCAATGATCAATCTTTCCATGCATGAAAACAATCCCATTTTCACCTCTAAGTGGTTGGAGAATGTCGGTTCATAATGAAAGTGGGGATTGAGGAAATAAGCAGCAGCATGTAAAGGCCTGTGAAGTTGACGATCCCAACGGCTATCCACAATATCCCAAATAATCTTATATTTGGTCTCGTCATTTTCAAGATTTCTAGCTATCTCCTCCTTGGCCCTATCCATGGCTTCATAAATAAATCCAATCGGTGGAAATTTTTCAGAATCCACCAACCTCAAAACGGTGACCAAAGGCTTCGTGGTGTTGAGAACATATGCAACATCAGGCCAAAAAGACTTGCTCTTCACAACAATGTTCACCACACTTTGCCCCAATGGGCGATTCACATAAGAACCGTTCTTCCATGCTCTGGAAGTGAAGAAGGATTCAAGTGAATCCTTGGCTCTAATCAAGCTTTGCAATGTAAGAAATGCAGTGGCAAATCTTGTAACGGCGGGTTTCACCAAATCACAACCTGCAATTTTTCTCACCATTGCCAAAACCCAAGCATGAGCATACACAAAATTGATATTTTTTTGCTTTTTTGAACACCGATGCATGAAGTGGCAATTTGAGGATATCCTCCAACATCAAATCTATACAATGCGCCGCACAAGGTGTCCAATAAAGATTCTTCCTTTTATCCATCAACATTTGTCCAGCAGCTTTGTAAGCGGATGCATTGTCCGTTATGACTTGGACAACATTCGTCTCTCCGACCTCCTCAACAACTTCATCCAACACTTTAAAAAGCATCCTAGCATCTTTAACTTGATCGGATGCATCAATCGACTTCAAGAAGTAAGTGCCTTTGGGATTATTCACCAAAAAATTAATCAATGTGCGTCCTTTCGTGTCGGTCCAACCGTCCGACATGATGCTACAATCCGTGGCAATCCAAGAAGCCTTCGCCTCATCAACAAGAGTGGTAATGGCCTGCTTCTCTTCTTTTAAAATCCAAGTTCGGAGTTCATGCATGGTTGATGGCTTGAAACCCCTTCCATATCCACATACATCAGTCATCATCGCCAGATAAGAAGGACTATTGGCTATGTTGAATGCCAATGAATTCTCAAAAAAAAATCTCCCAATGCTCCTGCAAATCCTCCTTCTCTCATCTTTTTTCCAGCTTGCATTTAAAGTGACTTGTTGAGAGGGAGGATCCGAACTACCTGTACCCCTACCTCCATGTGCAATGAAAAAATCCATCGGTCCTCGAGCTAGCTTGATACCAATAGAATCTGTCGGTGCTCTTTGTGTCGGTTCATTTTCATCACCTCCAGACGGCCCTTGCATCCCAACTCGGCAAACTTCTTCCATTTCTTCAAACCGTCTTCTCTTTTCATTACCCTTGTTGTCCATGAACATCTTCATCTCTTGTTGAACTTCAATAGGAACGTTTGTACAAGCTCTCACATTCTTGCGTGTCTTTGCAAGATGGTCTTTTAGCCGCTTCACCCCACCGGTGATCTTCATCGAACAAAAATTGCATTCAACATATACATATCCTTTCCCTTTGTGATGCTCGTCCATTTCAAGTTCTCGACAGTATCTCCATCCGGGATCCGATCGCCCCCCACTTTGGCCTTTCCTTCCCATATCTACAAGTTATACAATAACATACACTGATACACATATTGATAATGATATAAAAATCAGAAAAAAAACACAAAAACAATTGAATAAGGTCGCTTATAACAGGCCAAAAACTAACAAATTGAATAATGTCGGGCCTTATTTCTATACACATAATGTTCTCCTAGAAAAAGCAAATCCACATACACAACTTGCTCTAGCTCTCTGTATAGAAGCATCACAACAACAACAACAACAAAGCCTTTTCCCACAATTAAGTAGGGTCGGCTACATGGATTCTTCGCCTCCATTCACATCTATCTTGGGTCAATCTCGGACTTATATCCAAAAAGCTAAGGTCCCTTCGTATAGTCTCTTTCCAACACTTCTTGGGCCGTCCTCGCCCTCTCTTAGCCGGCTCAACATCCCAACACTCGCATCTCCTAACCGGTGCATCAGTTGACCTTCTTTGCAAATGACCAAACCATCTTAAGCGGTTTTCTCGCATCTTATCCTCGATCGGAGCTACACCTCTCTGTATAGAAGCATGCCTCGTTAAAAGTATACCTCAGTTTTTTTTGTACAAAGTACCGCTGCCACTATGATCAACAAAAAATGATCAAAACCCCGAAGATACTTCTTCATCTAAGATATAGTTATTAGTTATTACTATTAGACATAATATACTTATGTATGATACACAACAACAACAACAAAGCCTTTTCCCACAATTAAGTAGGGTCGGCTACATGGATTTTTCGCCTCCATTCAGATCTATCTTGGGTCAATCTCGGACTTATATCCAAAAAACTAAGATCCCTTCGTATAGTCTCTTTCCAACACTTCTTGGGCCGTCCTCGCCCTCTCTTAGCCGGCTCAACATCCCAACACTCGCATCTCCTAACCGGTGCATCAGTTGACCTTCTTTGCAAATGACCAAACCATCTTAAGCGGTTTTCTCGCATCTTATCCTCGATCGGAGCTACACCAACTTTCTTTCTGATTGCATCATTCCGAATCCGATCTTTACGTGTATGTCCACACATCCATCTTAGCATTTTCATTTCTGCTACAGCCATTCTCTGCACATGTCTATGGTTCACAGGCCAACATTCAGAACCATAAAGCATAGCAGGTCTCACGGCTGCTTTGTAAAACTTTCCTTTAATTTTTAAAGGAATTTTCTTATCACAGAGAACAGCGGAGGCTCCTCTTCACTTTAGCCAGCCTGCATTTATTCTATTAGTAATATCTCCATCAATTTCCCCATCATGTTGCAAAATAGATCCCAGATATCTAAAAGAATCTCTCTTCTGAATGTTATCGTCACCAATCTTAACCTCGATTCCTTCACCATTGCTTCCATCAAAGGTGCATTCCATATATTCCGTCTTAGCCCTACTTATACGAAAACCTTTAGTCTCTAATGCATGTCTCCAAACCTCAAGCTTCTCATTTACTCCATCTCTAGTCTCGTCAATAAGCACAATATCATCAGCAAATAACATACACCAAGGTAACTCATCCTGAATGTGACTTGTCAACTCGTCCATAATCAAAGTAAAAAGAAATGGACTTAAAGTTGAACCTTGATGTAAACCAATGTTGATATCAAAATAGTCAGTCTTCCCCGTCGGGGTCCTTACACAAGATAAAGCCCTATCATACATATCCTTTATGAGATTAATGTATAGGACAGGTACTTGTCTCTTCTCCAAAACTCTCCACAGTATCTCTCGTGGGACGGAATCATAAGCCTTCTCCAAATCAATAAAGATCATATGAAGATTCTTCCTTTTAGCTCTATAAATCTCCATTGTTCTCCTCAGCAAATGGATGGCTTCAATAGTTGAGCGACCTGGCATGAATCCGAATTGATTTTCTTTTACTTGGGAAACTTGCCTCAACCTTCTTTCGATCACACGTTCCCAAATTTTCATAGTGTGACTCATCAGCTTGATACATCTGTAATTTGAACAATTTTGAATGTCTCCTTTGTTCTTATAAAGAGGCACCACGATACTCCTCCTCCAATCTTCAGGCATTTTCTTGCTTCGCCAAATAACATTGAATAGATTCGTAAGCCAAGTCAAACCACGCTCACCTAAAACTTTCCATACTTCTACAGGGATGTCATCCGGTCCAACACCTTTCCCAGGTCTCATAACCTTCAAAGCCTCCTCTACTTCTTTTCTTTGTATTCGTCTATAGCATGCACGATTCAAGTAACTTTCACTGCTAGCTAGATCACCCAAAGTGATCTCTCTATTTCTTTCTCCAATGAAAAGTTTATGGAAGTACTGCTCCCATCTAGTCTCTATATCCTTCTGAGTAACAAGCACGTGACCTTCCTCGTCCTTAATGCATCTCACTTGAGAAAGGTCTTTGGTCTTTCTTTCTCTTGCTTTGGCCAACCTGAATATATCCTTCTGGCCCTCCTTAGAGTTGAGATTTTTATACAAAACCTCATAAGCTTTTGACTTAGCTTCGCTTACAGCCTTCTTTGCTTCCTTCTTTGCTATTTTATAGTCTGTGACAGTTTCCTCTGTTCTATCCTTAGACATAGCTTTAAAGCAAGCTCTTTTAATTTTTAGCTTCTCTTGCACCCCTTCACTCCACCACCAAGCCTCCTTTTGACCCGGAGCTCCTCCTTTTGACTCGCCTAGCATCTCTTTGGCTACCTTTCGGATACAAGATGCTACTGCCTCCCACATCTCGTTTGCACTACCGCTACAATCCCAAGATAAGTCTTCTAAAACCTTCTCCCTGAAGCTTGATTGCTTCAGCGGAATATTCCATCACCTAGTTCTAGTGATCTTAGGAACCTTCCTTTTCTTTACCAGCCCTTTTATTTGTAAATCCAAGACTAACAAGCGATGCTGGGTTGTCAAACTCTCTCCAGGGATTACTTTGCAATCTTTGCAACACAACCGATCTCTTCTCCTCAACGCAAAGTAATCTATCTGTGTTCTAATTGAGCCACTCTTATAAGTAATTAAATGCTCCTCCCTCTTCTTGAAAAGAGTGTTTGCTATGAAAAGATCATATGCAGTTACAAAATCCAGAATGACTTTTCCCTCTTCGTTTCTATCCCCAAAACCATGTCCTCCATGCACACTTGCATACCCTGAAACATCTTTTCCCACATGTCCATTAAGATCTCCACCTATGCAAACCATCTCTCTCTGTGGGATTCCTTGTAAAATCTTATCCAGATCCTCCCAAAAAGCTTGTTTAGTCCTTTCATCTAAACCAATTTGCGGTGCATAAACTGAGATGATATTCAGAATTTCTTCTTCAAGCACCAACTTTAGCAAAATAATCCGATCCCCAAATCTTTGCACCTCAACCACACAATCCTTCAAATCTTTATGAACAACCACTCCAACACCGTTTCTGCCCTTATCTTTACCTGAATACCAAAGTTTAAAGCCTGTCTTCTCGATCTCCCTTGCTTTCTCTCCAACCCATTTAGTCTCTTGAAGACATAATATATGGATCTTCCTTCTTTCCATTGTATCCACTATCTCCATCAATTTTCCCGTTAAAGTACCGATATTCCAACTACCAATCCGTAACTTCCTTTGCAATCTCTTTTGGACTAACTTCTTTACTCGCATGCGTCCATTATGCGAGAACCCTTGTGAATTTTGGACTGCATCCGGGCGGTGATGCAGCGGAACTAGCTTATTTACCCGCATGCGTTCCTCATGCGAGAACCCTTGTAAATTTTGAACTACATCCAGGCTGCGATGTAGCGGCCCTTGCCAATTTTTCATTGCATTCGGGCGATGCAACGCGTCGCAAGTAGGGAACGCCCCAACGAAATCTGTATGTTTGCTTAAATCCATGTTTAAAAGATCCGAACGGTTTCGAGATAAATTCATAAATAGTGTTCTTAGAAGAACTTTAAGAACACTATTTACGAATTTATCTCTCCTGCGCTGGCTGTCGGCTACCTAACGCGCAACCCTCCTCATTTACCCGGGCTTGGGACCGGCCATGGCTGAGTTTTATGTATGATACAATAATGATATAAAAAAAACACAAAAACAATTGAAAAAATCAGAAAAAAAAAATAGGAGGTCTTGGCGGTGCAGACCTGCTCCGGTTGGGCGGCGAGAGGGTCGGCGGTGTAGAAGAGGGCTGGGCGACGACTCCGGTCGGCGGCGACCGCTCGGTTGGGCGGCGAGAAGCACGTCAGGAAGGAAGCTCCGGGCTCAGGCGATGGGCGGGAGGGTTTCTGTCGCACAGAAAGACCCTTCCCCCCGCGACCCTTCGGTTATTACGAAAAAAAGGTCACGTGCTTTGCACGTGACCCGGAAAATTTAAAAAAAAAAGCTTTTTTGAGGCTTACGCCTCAGCCTCGCCTCGAGCGCCTCAGGCGAGGCTGAGGCGTACGATTCTCGTCGGAGCTCTGAGGCGTGCGCCTCGGGGCGCTTTGGGCCTGCCTCGCCTCGAGGCGTACGCCTTTGCGCCTCGAGGTGGTGCCTTTTAAAACCATGGATGCAGGTGGAGGAGATGAATAAGGCTTTTATGATAAAGTGGGTGGTGCGAGTATGGGGGAAGTCTGAAGACTTGGTGTGCCATTTTATGAGAAAGATATATGGGATATCCATGCCAATTGAGGTCCTCTCGGGGTACCTTTCGTCGTCCTTGTAGAAAGGGATTACTAAAATCGTTTCCGAGGTGGCAAGCGAATTGAGACCGATCTTTGGGGATGGATCGGGATTCCATTTTTGGTTGGAGGAATTGACGGGGGATGGTGCGATGGAGGATCGTTTCTTGTGCCTCTTTCGGCTGGCAAGGAATACAGAGGCTCATGTGCGACAGGTTTGGGATAGGGGTTCATGGTTTCCAAAATTCTCATCTGGTTTGTCAGACCATAGGGTGGAGAAGCTCTTTCAGTTGCAGGTGGAGTTGACACAGATTGTGGTCCCTAATTCGGGCAGGGACCATTTTGTGTGGGGAGATGGAAGGTTTACAATAAACAAGGCGTATCAATTTTTGGTGATGGATGGGTTTGAGGTACACGATGAAGTTCGTGTGGTTGTTGGCCTTATTTGAAGAAGCAAGGTGTCAAACTGTGTTAAGGTTTTCCTTTGGCTCCTCAGACTAGGGAAGATTCTTACCAAGGTATGTTGGAGTCAGTTGCTTGATGTGGAGTACTTGTGACATATGCGAGCAGATGGTGGAGGACATGGACCATCTTTTCTTCTCTTGTCATGTTTCCGTAGGGGTGTGGAGCATGCCCAATATTTCGTGGCTCGTTAGGTTGGATTGTCCCACGTTCTGGAGAGATGTTAGAGCGGTATGCGGTTTTGGGTACAAGGACATCGTATATCCTTTTGCGTTGATATGGCAATTTGGTGCGTCAGGAACATGGCCATTTTTGGTGGGCACGTTTTGTACAGAGAATGTACTTGAACATTGTAGGGCTCTTTGTATATCATGGTGATGGTGATATGATGTAACGTATATCTTCTTTATATTTTTAAATAGGATAAATTACAAAAAAGGGTCTCAACGATGCCTCAATCCCAATTAAGGGACTCATTTTTCAATTGTAACAAAGAGGGGCCTGATATTATGTTTTTGTCTCAAATAGGGGCCTCTATAAGCTTCAACGACCCGTATATGTCGACGTTAAACCCTTAAGTTGACGGTTCAAACCCCTATTTGTTACAATTAAAAATGAGGCCCCTAATTGAGAATCGAGGTATATTTGAGGCCCTTTTTTTGTAATTACCCTTTTAAATATATACTCCTTGGTGGATCCCAGTTTGGGATTACACCCTTCATTTCTCTAAAAAATGTAGAGTTCTCTTTGCTGTAATGTTAAAGATTATCCTTACATAAAGTATAACTTTTTGCACTGAGCTTGGCAGATAAATGGTACCTTATGGTTGGATTATTCATCAGATGAGTTTTTCTGGAGAAGGTGCATGCGAGGTCAGGTTTCCCTGGGCCCAATGCCTTGGGTGGGAATGATAAGTTGCATATTTGGCACTGACAGAGACATTTTTGATGGGGTGTAGTAGTGTGGGATTCAGCATTTGTTATGCAGAAAATGATTTTCATAAAATATCACATAAACTGTTGTCATCATGGGGATCCTTCAAACGGATATATGGATGATTTGCTTGAGGTTCTTGAATGTGTTCGTTTTTACACTAGTACAATATATGTATGATTGCTGAACTCTGGTTCATGTTTCACTGTTCAGAAGAAAACATATGAACCTTCCAAAATAGTATTTGGTGTGAGGTATAACGCAATACAAATGCTCAAGTGCAATTTACATATTGAACTTTGAGGGTCTGTCTTTTATGTTATTTTCGGTTATGAGATAAGTTGGTGCCTGGAGATTTTTTTTAAAGATGAAGTTTGTAGACATGTGGGGATACTCCATGAAGGAGAGAGTGAGGAATGGAGCTAGAACTGGGGGGAGCATGGATGAGGGAGGGTGAGGCAAGCAAGTGTGAGGTTGTTTGCTTTGAGTACAGGAGACGAGAGTGCTGCACCTGGATGAGGAAGTGTCATGAAATAATTTTTTTGAGAAAGTGTCATGAAATATTGACAGGGTTTTGGGCACCATTGGGCCTTTTGGCCGACATATGTGAATGTAGCTCCGAAGGGGATTGTGCTTGGCTGGTGGATTTGGTTTGGGGGTGGGGGCAGCATAAGAGCATGCGGATCTTTAAGGTGGTGGGCATTCATGTCTTTCTTAGGATCATGGTGGAGGTATAATGCAAGTGCTTCAGTGCAATTCACATGTTGACCTTTTAGATTCTTTCTTCTAGGTTATCTTTGATTATATGAGATAAATTGGTGCCTAGAAAACCGATTTTCAGACGAAAGTTTGTAGACATGTGGGGCCACTCTGTCCGGGAGAGAATTGGAATTTGGGGGGGGGGGGGGGCAATGAGCCTAACAACTTGCGAGGTTGTTTGCTTCTAGTACATGAGAATGGTGCATTGGATGATGAAGGGTCATGAATCCGTGTGAAATAGTGGTAGGGTTTTGGGCACCACTGGGCCTCCTGCCCGGCACGTGGAGGTAGCTCCTAAGGGCATTGTGCTCGTCAAGGTTGCAAAAGTCGGTAGTCGGTACTCGGTCGGTCGAGTCACTGACTAAGGATTAATCGGCAGTCAGGCGATTAATCGGATTTAGTCGGTCTTTAATCGGTTTAGATTTTTTAATATATAAATCATTTTATACATATATTATTATATATTTACATGGATTTATATATACATTTATATGTGTTTTTATTATCATAATGAATCAAAAGAAGTAATTGAATTTAAGTAGAACATTAAACGTATTAGAATAAGTTTGCTTTTAAAAAAATAAAAAAATATGGTATCTCCAAGCAAAAATTGGTTGACTAGTGGACCTAGTCGGAATTAGTCGGTACTCAGTCGGCCACTCCACTGACTAGACTAGTCGGACCTACTAGTCGGGCTAGTCAAGTGACTTTTACAACATTGGTGCTCGTATGATGATTGGTGGGGGGGGCAATCGGGTGACATAAGAGCTGATGGATCTTTAAGGTAGTGGGCATGCAGATCTTTCTTAGGACCTTGCTTGGTGGTGGAGGCATTGTGTGTGTTGTCTTTGTTGATGAAGTCCAACAAGAGTTGACCGAGCTCTTTCACAACTTCTTGGTGGGAGTTTGCCTCTACTCGTTGATGGTTCAGTCGTTGTGAAGGATTGGGAATGCAAAGCTGGAGGCTATCTGTGGGACGATCTTTTACCTTCTAAAGGCATACATTAGCGAAGTTCAACAATGATTGATTGAGCGCTTCATAGCTTCTGGACAGGAGCTTAATGTCGCTCCCTCTTGCTGATGGATCTATTGTCATGGAGGATTGGAACGACAAAGCAGGATACAATATGTGTGATGACCTTTACCTTCCTAAGAGGAGGGCAATTGTAGTGGTGGCATTCTCTGGGCAAGGTCCTTGTGGCAAGCATATAAGAAATATCTTGGTTGCTATGCTTGGATTTTTTTTGGGATTGTGGTTGCGGGAGGGAGTTGAACCCACTCTATTGGGACAACACATTAGGTAGTTTTCTTGTGATTCTTCAAATGGGATGCCTATGTGGTCAGACTGCGAGTCTTGGTGGTGGTGAGAGGTTGAGGGACATTCATCGTGCCTATTTGGACAGTTGACTGTGGGGATAGGAGGCGGGGGTAATGGGGGTTCCCTCATGATGGGAAAGGGGGGAGTGTATGAGGTGATGCGTGTGAGGTGGGGTGCCAACAATCTTGGACATGGAGGGTGGCATTAGTGAGAATGATCTTGAAGAGCTTTCACTTGGGTGTTGTCATGAGCACAATGTTGCAACATTGGTGATGGAAGCAACATAGAAGGGAAGAGTTTGGAGGTAGCAATGGGGTTGTGGAGGGTAGCTTTCCTATTTGTTGAAGGCTCAAAGGTTTGGGTAGGAAAGAATAGAAGGGGGGATGGGTCTTGAGGGCATGAGAACTAAGGTGAGTTTGTGGTTGGGCCCTTCGTGAGGGTGAATTGACTCTTGCTGGAGGTTGGTCGGACGTGGAGTTTTGATTTGGGTCATGGTTCTTGCTGGAGGTTGGTCGGACGTGGAGCTTGGATTTGGGTCATGGTTCGGGTTTGAGTGTGTTTTCTTGGAAATGGGTTAGTTTTGAAGGGTGTGTTGGTGACTTTGGTAGGTGGAGCAGGTTGTGGTTGGTGGGACCCGTCCCATGACAACCATAACTTGGGAAGGTAGGGTCAGTTGCAATGTAGGTGATAACGAGGTCGGGAGGAGTTCAGATCCAATCAAGTTGTCTCTGCATGAACCTATGGGGTTTTCGAGGGTCTCGGGTGGGTGGAGAGGCTTCAGATGGCATGGTTTCAATTGGGGAGGATCCAATGGGACATTAGGTCTAATCTAGCATCATAGATCGATTTTGTCATTGTTGGAACAGAGGGTATTTCAGTTGCCTGAAGGCAGTGGGCGCGGTCCTTGGATTGGGAGAAGGTATTAGCAATAGTGGAAAGGGGTTGTGCGGGATCATCTAGTTAGTGGAGAGAGGGGGTGAAGGAGGAAGAGATTGATGCTGGTGGGTGTTATCGACTGGAGTATGCGCCCATATGCAAGAGGGGGAAAGAATGGAGGGAGAGATGCTCAGGTAGGTGATGCCATGATGGTAGAGGGTATGTAAGAGGGATGTGGGATGAGATTGGGGACTTTGGTGAGGGAAGGGTGATGGATTATGGTGGCATTAATCTTTTGTAGATGTGATGGTTTCAAGTAGGAGCTGGGGGCTACGATTGGTGGGGGAGCTTGTTAGTTCTTGATTTTATCTAGGAATATGAGGGGCTTGCTGGTGGAAAGGGGTGGGGGTGATCTTGTAATGCGAAAGATGTCTTTTTTTGCTGGAATCACACCTTGAATTTGCAATATTAGGTCTAGGATAAAAAGGTAGGGGGTTGACTTAGGAAACTTCCTAGCGAAGGGGTCAATGGGGTGGTCAGTTGGTAGGCTTGGAGGATTTATTCTGTTTGGTCAGTCTTGGGAGGGGATTGCATCATGTCAACATGGTTACAAAGGTTGAATTTGCAATATTAGGTCTAGGAGAAAAAGGTAGGGGGTCAACTTAGGAGACTTCCTTGCAAAGGGGTCGATGGTGTGGTTGTATTCGATTTGGTCTGATTTTGGAAGGGGGTTGTGTCATATCATCATGGTTATAAAGGTTGATTGGTTGGTGGTTTAGGCGATGGTGGGGGTGTAGAGGGGAGATGTGGGAGAATCTGAGGAAGATAGGGGTATGAGGCGGGTGGTTCCCCTTACTTGATTGGGGTTGAATTATGTGCTACAGATCGGACGGTCGATAGGTGGTGATATTGGGGTTGGAGAGGTAATATATCAATTATGTTCAGTGGAGCAGATTTTTGTGGAGGAACTCATCCACAATGTCGAAGATTGACACCTTCTTTACCTCCGTGAAGTTTGTAGGGGCATTGTAATTGCCTTTTTTACATCCATGCCTAGACAATCTTTAGATCATACACCACTAGTGTGGTCCTTGTGTGCGGGCACAAGACATGGAGCCTACTTTAAGGTCAAGCATGCTTGGTTGCGCGAGCTAGGATCTCATCTGTTGGTAGAGGACCACTAGCAGGGGGTGGAGGTTGAGGATACAACTATGAGGATATTGAAAACAAGAGTTGGGTTACTTTGATTCTTCATGAAAGGGTTCAAGAGGACATAAAGGGAAACTAGGGTTGGATGAAGGTACGAGTCATTGCAAATAATTGAGTAGCTTCATAGGGTGGATGATGTGAGGATTTTGTCAACTAAATGGAGAGGAGGCACGGTGATGCAAGTACGGACTATGGATTCCTATAAATTAGGATTCTCTGTCTCGTATTCATTACTTTAAGCCGATCTTATTTTTGTGAAATAAATTGAGGTCAATTAGGATCTCAAATTTATAGGGTGGTTAATTTAGATTTTTTTTGAAGAAAAATAGGGTGGCATCCCAAAGTGGGATCCACCGCACCAAGTATGTATAAATATAATAATAAAAAAGGAAAAGAGGAAGAAGTTACATCATTTTACATTTGCCTCGACAAACAGAGCACCCTACAGTGGCCCAGTACATTGTCCACACTAAACGCTTCCCCTTCCCTCTAAAATGACCTTGTTCCCGACACACCAAATCGACCACACCATCGCAAATGGGTACATACTGTTTTCATGGCCAAAAACCCACAGACCGATCGTATATCCCTCCAGAATGCAGGGTAATCGATCCGCATAAGCCACGTGATGCCTGCCGGACTCCAAATCTCTTGGGAAAGAGGGCGAGAGAAGAATAAGTGATCTGCGTACTCCCTCGGCCCTCCGCACCTATCGCACACAATATCCTCCAGGCCCATCAAATGTCTCCGGTGAACCTTAGCAAGGATCCTCCTAAGTCTAAAAAACCATAAGAAAATCTTAATTCTGTTAGGTACCCTGCACCACCATACGAGCCTCATGTCGACCTGAACCTCCTCCTGCACATCCTCCATGTTCTCCACCAGAAAACGATACACCTTTCGCACCGTCAACCTCCTATCTCCCCAAACAAGATGATCTCTTCCCGAAGATGAGCGCTCACTCTAAAGCAGCTCGGTCTGCAGAGAAAGCAACTCCTCAACCTCTGTTCCGACAAAGTAGATAGAAATGTCAGGTATCATGCCTCGTGATACGCACCTCCCTGTCGGCCACCAACCTCAAAAGGCGTAGGTACCTGCTCCCCCAACACCCCATCCCTCGTCCACTCATCCCTCTAGAATTGAAAACTCGAGCCATCCCCCAGAGGCGGCCTCAATGTAAAAACCAATCTTCAGAACGATCTCTGTAATCCCCTTCCACAGGGATGATGGAAGTCGGCTCGGGGCCACCTTTAATGACAAGTTAATACCGTAGATCTTCTTGAGCAAGCGACACACTAGGTTCTGAGACTTCCCCCACATCCGCACCACTCACTTTGTCATAAAAGCCTTATTCATGTCCCCCATACGCAACACATCGAGTCCACCCTTCTTCTTTGTTGCTGTCACCCTGCCCCAATCCACTAGGTTGACGCCCTTCTTGCCTTTCCGCTCGTCCGACCAAAGAATCTCCTCTTCAGTACCTCAATCCTGGCGCAGACCTCCGCAGGTAAAGATCTAGTAGAAGCGAAGAATATCATGATGGTCGAGAGAACATGCTTCAGGAGTACCATCTTCCCATCCTTCGAGAGCAATGTCGCCTTCCATACCACCAACCTCTCCTCCGGTCTTTCCAGCAGCAACTTCCAATCTTCGGACTTCGACCTCCCAGCCACCAACAGGAGCCCCAGGTAAGTGATCGGCAAGGCTGCCATCGGACAACCCAATAACTCGGAGGCGCGTTGCATCTCGTCCACCACAAGGTCGAAAGGCACCACCATCGACTTATCCCTATTGATGTGAAGCTCCGAAATGTCCCTGAAGATATCCATAATAGTTGATGCTCTTCGAAATTTCTCCTCTTTAGCCCTTAGTCATAGTGTCATACGCGTATTGAAGAATCGGAATGGATATGTCCTCCCTACTATACCCTGAACACCAGTCCCCCTGCACTACCAACCTCATCATTACTGATAACGCATCTGCCATAATCACAAATAGGAGTAGAGCTAGCGGACACCCCTACTTGATTCCTCTCCGCGGCTGAAAGAAACCCTCCTCCGGTCTATCGTTAACGAGCACTGCATGAGAAGCCGTTGTAACACACCGCTTGATCCAAACAACCCATGCCTCTGGGAATCCCCTTCTCTCGAGTGAAGCCCAAAGGAATCTCTAATCCACCGATTCATAGGCTTTGGAGAAGTCCACCTTCCATAGCACGCATTTTGCCTTGCTTCTCTTCCAATCCGACACAACTTCCAAAGCCATGACCAAACCGTCCACCATAGCTCTCCCGGGAGCAAATCTCGTCTACGCAGGCGAGATGATCCAATGCAAAACTTCCCTCAAGCAGTTGGCCAAAATTTTTGACACCAGCAGATAGATAGCATTAACTCGGCCATGGCCGGTCCCGAGCCTGAGTAAATGAGAGTTGTGTTAGGTAGCCAACAACCAGCGTAAAACAGTCTGAGATAACTTCCTAAATAGTTTTTTTTTTTAAATACTATTATGGAAGTTGCCTCATGACAGTCGGATCTTTTCAAAATGGATTTAAGCAAACATGCAGATTTGTTGAGGCGTTCCCTACTTGCGACGCGTTGCATCGCCTGATTGCAATGAAAAATTGGCAAGGGCCGCTACATCGCAGTCTAGATGTAGTTCAAAATTTGCAAGGGTTCTCGCATGAGGAACGCATGCGGGTAAATAAACTAGTTCCGTTGCATCACTGCTCGGATGCAGTCCAAAATTTGCAAGGGTTCTCGCATAATGGACGCATGCGGTAAAGAAGTTAGTCCAAAAGAGATTGCAAAGGAAGTTGCAGATAGGTAGTTGGAATATTAGCACTTTAACTGGGAAATTGATGGAGATAGTGGATACGATGGAAAGAAGGAAGATTCATATACTATGTCTTCAAGAGACTAAATGGGTTGGAGAGAAAGCAAAGGAGATCGAGAAGACATGCTTTAAACTTTGGTATTCAGGTAAAGATAAGTGCAGAAATGGTGTTGGAGTGGTTCATAAGGATTTGAAGGATTGTGTGGTTGAGGTGCAAAGATTCGGGGGTCGGATTATTTTGCTAAAATTGGTGATTGAAGAAGAAATCCTGAATATCATCTCAGTTTATGCGCCACAAATTGGTTTAGATGAAAGAACTAAACAAGCTTTTTGGGAGGATCTGGAGAAGATTTACAAAGAATCCCACAAAGTGAGATGATTTGCATAGGAGGATGTCTTAATGGACATGTGGGAAAAGAAGCTTCAGGTTATGCTAGTGTTCACGGAGGACATGGTCTTGGGGATAGAAATGAAGAGAGAAAAGTCATTATGGATTTTGTAACGGCATAATGATCTTTTTATAGCAAATGCTCTCTTCAAGAAGAGGGAGGAGCATTTAATTACTTATAAGAGTGGGCCAATTAGAACACAGATAGATTACTTCGCATTGAGGAGAAGAGATCAGTTGTATTGTAAAGACTGCAAAGTAATCTCAGTAGAGAGTTTGACAACCCAACATCGCTTGTTAGTCTTGGATGTGCAAATAAAAGCGTTGGTAAAGAAAAAGACGGTTCCTAAGATCACTAGAACTAGATGGTGGAATCTTTCACTGAAGCAATCAAGTTTAAGGGAGAAGGTTTTAGAAGACTTATCTTGGATTGTTGCGGAAGTGCAAATGAGATGTGGGAGGTAGTAGCATCCGGTATCTAAAAGGTAGCCAAAGAGGTGCTAGGCGAGTCAAAGGGAGGAGATCCATGTCAAAAGGAGGCTTGATGGTGGAGTGAAGGGGTGCAAGAGAAGTTAAAAATTAAAAGAGCATGCTTTAAAGCTATGTCTAAGGTTAGAACAGAGTAAACGGTCACAAACTACAAAATAACGAAGTAAGGAAGCAAAGAAGGTTGTAAGCGAAGCTAAGTCAAAAGCTTATGAAGTTTTATATAAAAATATCGATTCTAAGGAGGGCCAGAAGGATATATTCAGGTTGGCCAAAGCAAGAGTAAGAAAGACCAAAGACCTTTCTCAAGTGAGATGCATTAAGGACGAGGAAGCTCACATGCTTGTTACTCAGAAGGATATAGAGACTAGATGAGAGTAGTACTTCCATAAACTTTTCATTAGGGAAGGAAATAGAGAGATCACTTTGGGTGATCTAGCTAGTAGTGAAAATTACCTGAATCGTGCAAGCTATAGACGAATACAAAGAAAGGAAGTAGAGGAGGCTTTGAAGGTTATGAGACTGATAATAATTATACATATCCCCCCTGTTCTCGATGGTTCGACCCCTACACTTGCTTGTTAACAACAACAACAAAGCATTTTCCCACATTAAGTGGGGTCAGCTACATGGATTCTTTGCTTCCATTCAGATCTATCTTGTGTCATTCTCGGGCTTAGATCCAAAAAACTAAGATCCCTTCGTATAGTCTCATTCCAACACTTCTTTGGCCTTCCTCGCCCTCTCTTAACCGGCTCAACATCCCAAAACTCACATCTCCTAACCAGCGCATCAGTTGGCCTCCTTTGCAAATGGTTAAGCCACCTTAAACAGTTTTTTCGCATCTTATTTGTAGGGTATAATATATTTTACCCCGCATCTTCTACGCTTGCTTGCTATACACAATTATTTGTAGGATATAATAAATTTCACCCCGCATCTTATTCATTGTTATTCATTATTGTGGGTTTATTGTTGATGATTTGACTGTTCGCGTTTTGAGTACATCGATCGATCCGACGATTGTCGGATCCAGCTTGTCGGATACCGTAGGCCCTCCAAGACCGGGCATTAGGAACCCTTGTCCAATTCCATCCATCACAATGCATGTCATCGCTAAAGAGATGGTGGCGAAACTCGTGCCACCACCACTCGCTGCCAACGGGTGGCTCCCAAACCGCAATCATTGCATTGTCATCATAGAATCCCGTTGTGGTTTTTGCAATGACCATCGCCATGGCTTCTATTACAACCACCACTATGGCTATTGTCAAGGGCTCCATCATTGGGCTTCCGAAGTTGGTGTTATCACCCTCCCAACAAAGGTTGCTAGCGTCGTCGCTCTCCCCTCAAACACAATCACCGCCACCATCACCATTGTTGCTACCACTCCCCCAAATGCTGTCACTGTCGTCGTTATTGGGATTGTTATTGTCGTCCTCTTCGAGCCCTTTGTCACCGGCACTAAAGCCCCTAATGCAGGTGACGGCAGCTCGTTCAGGTCCATGTCTTTGTCATTGTTGGTGGGAAGAGTTAAAACACTAACAAGGGTTTTGGGGATATGTCTTTAATAAGAATTGGAGCCCTCAAAATAAGGGGTAAAAAGATGGTCTAAAAAAATTATATACAAGTCCCTCACCTAAAAACCTTTTATTTAAAGGTTAAACAAGAGAAGCATATGTATGGGAGGATATTTAAGTGAAGATGTAAAATAATTACGTTCATGCTCATTAGTGGGAACTACAAGAAGGGTGCTTAAGAGAAGAGAAAATATACCAAATTAAGAACATTCTTCCAATGAAGTATGATGGACTCCTCCAATATTGTACCTGATGATCAAGGAACTCGTAGGGAGATGAGTTTTTTAAAGAGGAAGAGAATCGTTGCAAGCCGGATTAGGGATTTCAATTAGGATTTTTCGTTTGTTAATCGTTATTTTATGTCGGTCGTATTTTCATGAAATAAATTGAAGTCAATCAGGATCTCAAATTTATAGGATGGTTGATTTATATAGTTACCTTGTGAGTAATTCAAGGCATCAATTAGAGTTTGTAGGTGATTATTTTCTTTCATTCGTTTTAAATTGTAATCCCACACCTCCCAATATAAAGGGGTCAGTAGGTCGTTCTTAAAAACAAGTTATTAAATTGTGAATTTGATTATTGGGTTTGGAGTTTGCCTCCATCTTTATCCCCTCTCACCCTCTATTTTCAAGGGTTCCACCTCGCATCCCTATTCTTCTTTCACTCCACGAGCCTTGTCATGCATCTTCTTCTTGTCTCATCTTTCTTTGATTTTCCCAATGCAGTGCATGGCTACTTTGAGGTGGTTAAGAAGAATGATTCAAAGAGGGAGATTCGGTGGAAATAGAGGTCTTTTATCATGGTTAGCAAAAGGAGATGTTAATACTTGATCCTTTCACATGGCGGAATCCAAGAGACATAGAAAGAATGCCATTAAGAGGTCAAGGGTGGGGAGGAGAAGATTGTGGGTAATAGGAGGTTGGTATGTTATGGCAAGACATTTGTTGGAGTAATTGATATGTGCATCACATGTATGGGAGATGGGTAAATGGATCTCTCCATGATCCATTTACCCCATCCCAGAGTTTAGTCTCACATCTACCAGTGGTGGGACTTGGAGGCTCTATGGAGGCTATATAAGGAGCCCCAAACCTCTTGTATCTAATGAGAAAAAGCAATGAAGCATATGCCCCGTTGAGGGATTCTCCCGTGGTTTCATCCCGCTCCTCACGTAGTAGGGTTCCACGTAAAATCCTGCATTCTTATTGTTCTTTATCTTTTTTCCATATTTTCGCTTCCGCTTCCTATTTTCTAACATGGTATCAGAGCGGGTCGATTCTCGAGGAGTTTAGTTTGCGTTCATTCATCATTTATTCAAGATTCGATTCATTGTTTGTTCGTAAAGATTTTTCTTTGTAGATCATGTTCATGTTCAGAAATTCCAGCATCATCAATGATTCCAGTACGTTCTTAAGAGCATCTAGGGTTTCCCAAAACCCTAATTCTGCATATTTGGGAAGATTCAATATTCTGAAGAATTCGTTTATCACACGAGCGGTCATCTTCGGCAGGATCCATAAACCTAATTAGGGGTTTCTCAGGCGACATCCAATCATCAACATCCGTGCAGCATCTTCGTGCGGCAATAGTGCTGCCATCATGTCAGCATCTTCATGCCCATCGCATGGCGGCATATACTCCAAAAGTAGCCCTCCACCCATCTTAAGGAAGAGACCTCTGTGGCGCAGGTGGCGCCCAAAACCATCAGGAAAGATCTCCCCTCGACTCCATCGCGCACAGGGCATGCAAGCCCCATCGCTCCCATCCAGCCGATATGCGCAGGTGGCGCGCATCTTGATCTTCGTCTCCAGGCAGCCAGCACACGCACCCGACGAGGAGGCGTTTCAGCCTCCAGTCCTGCCGCCCCAGGCGGCATCGCACAATCCCAGGTGATCCTCTGTTGACGGCGGCGGCCCCCAGTCGCTCCAAGCGACGCGCACGGCTCCAGACCAACTCGCGCGAGATCGGCCACCCGCAAGTTCTTTTGGGCAGCATCTCCCAGGTGGCCCCAGGCGGCGGGCCCTTGCCGCCAACCTCCAGCAGGCGAAGGACCCCCTGCGCGTCTGTCCAGGTGGAACCTCCCCCGTGACAGCTCCTTGGCGGCGATCCGCCTTCTCCTCCAGGCTCACAAGCAGCGAACCGCCAGCGACACCCCTTCGTCGCGTTCTTTCTGGCGGCGCACGTCTTCGTAAGAGAGGGTTCCCAAGGAACCCTAGTGGCGGTAGAGAGAAAAATCTGATGGCCTATTGGTTAAAAAAAGGAAATGTTGCTGTAAGGGCCGAGGGGGCCATTTAAATGAAAAAAAAGGGAAGCCCAAAAGGGGCTGCGAGGAGAAAGTTGGGCCTAAATGGGCCACGTTGGTTGATTCATTAAAAAAAGAAGAAAAAAAGGCGCGTACAGAAAAAAAAACCGTATAAAAAAATTCAACGGCTTATTTAAAAAAAATATTGTGGCTATAAAAAAATAGAAATAGTCGGAAAAAAATAAATGATTTTGGAAAAAAATAGTTTTCTCCATATCTATGCATTTGTATTGTTCTCCCAACTTGGTCAACGTCCATGTTTTCCGACAAGTATGGGAGAAAGGAGGAGTATTGTGTAGAGTCACAGGTCTATTCTCCAGATCCAGATACAGATATTTCAGACCGTCCAGATTCAGATGGCAGACTCCATACCAAGCCAGCTTTTCAGACTCTACAGTGATCAGATATTTCAGACTCGACGTCAGGTTCCGAGTCTCCAGTTTCAGACACGCACATGGATGCGGTCTTTTCAGATGAGCACGTGTTTGTCATCATTTGTTCAGTAGTCCCTATCATTCTTCTTCTTCTTGTTCGGCCAGAGTTTTCATGTGAGCTATAGGGACTCCAGAGTAGAGGACCATTCCCTATGCCATGTTGGCAAGGGTTTTCATGTGGTATCATAGGTACTCCAGAGCAGTGTACCATTCTCTGTGCCAGATGGGAGAGACTCAGTTCTCCGACGAAGAGACTTCTTTCAGACTCCATTCTCCAGCAACCGTGGAATCCGACAAGGATTGTATTTCCACGGCCTCTTTTCAGTTCGTCCTTTTCAGAGATGGAGCAGTTGTCCACATTATTGTGGCGGGCCAGAGTACTCTGACGAGGAGACTCATTTTCAGTTGCAATGACTCTGAGAGGCACTGTTCAGAGCGTATGCTCTCCGACGAGGAGATTCAGCAGACTCACACTCCAGCCCGTTCGTCCTCCTCACCTGCACGGCATGAGAAGCAACGTCCTCGTCAGCAGCAGTTGTGCACGTTGGGTTGATATTGTCCGTAGTGTCTTGTAGCGTGGGTTGAGTTTCTTTCTGTTTGTCCAAGCTGAGCATTGCATGCTCCAGCTTGAGGGAGTATTGGAGTAATTGATATGTGCGTCACATGTATGGGAGATGGGTAAATGGATCTCTTCAGGATCCATTTACCCCATCCAAGAGTTTAGTCCCACATCTACCAGTGGTGGGACTTGGAGGCTATGTGGAAGCTATATAAGGAGCCCCAGACCTCCTGTATCCAATGAGAAAAAGCAATGAAGCATATGCCCCTTTGAGGGCTTCTCCCGTGGTTTCATCCTGCTCCTCACGTAGTAGGGTTCCACGTAAAATCCTGCGTTCTTATTGTTCTTTATCTTTTTTCCATGTTTTCGCTTCCGCTTCCTATTTTCTAACAACATTCAACGAAATTTCATAGCGAGACGATCGTGAGGGATGTGATAGTGGTGTGACAGGTTTTTTTGCTAGAAGATGTCGAGGAGCAGTGGGGATGGTCTAGTTAGACCAGTTACAAAGCAGGTAAGGGACAGCTTTAGCAACCTTGATGTAGGAAGGTTCACTTGGCTGGATGGGTTCGTGTTCTTCCGCCAAAAGAAATTTTCACGTGTTGTGGGGGCAAGTTGTGTTGCCAGTGGTGACCCAGTTCCTCAAGGGGAACATCGGTTGTAAGATGCTTAACATTTTTTTTCTTGTTGTCAAAAAGAGAAACACCAGAGTAGGTTGAGGAGTTTCACCTGATTGTATTGTTCTATGCCTTCTATTTCATCGTCACAAGGTTTGGGGAGACTTGATGAGCCCAGTCCTTTTTTTTAATTTTTGGAAGGTCGTTGGACATTTTTTTGGTGGCAATAGAAGTAGTGTCTAGCCAGGATAACAGGACAGCACAAGCTTTCATGTTTAAGATGGACTTCGTGAAGGGATATGATAAAGTGGGCCTTTCTTTGGATCACATCGAGGATAATGGGTTTTCCAATGATATTACTTTCGTGGATGAAAAGTAGTGTCGTGAGGGTGTCCTTTTCAGTGCTGGTAAACAGTTGACCAGAGGGGACATGGGTGCAATCTTGAAGGGAGGATGAGGCAGGGGTGCTTGCTGTCGCCAATGTTGTTTGCGTTGGTTGGTTGTAGATGTGTAGGCTTTGACTATGTCCTGAGTTTGCAGTTTGGACCCTTTTTCCAATTTCATGAAAGGACGGCTGATTCCTTGCTGATTTCTCTGCTGTATAGGAGTTGTAAAGTGAGGTCCTGGAGGCATGTCATGGGAGGCGCATCGTCTTGGAAGGGAGTACCGGGTTGCAGAGGGCATTGGGTTTTGGAGGGGATTGGTGCACTTGCTACCTACTGTGGGACAACTAGGTATACGATACACTCAGAGAGACAGTCAATATTGGATCGGTCTCAAGCTTTGGATTGCTGGTGCTTCGGATGGCCAAGGTGCATCTCTGAAGGTGAGATGGCACGCTTGGTTGGTGAGATAGAGGAGGTTGGTTACCATGGTACTTGTATTTGACGTTTTTCATGGTTGAATCATTCCGAGCTCATTTCAAGTTTTTTCACAGCATTTTAGTCCAATCCTCTTAACAGTGAGTCAATACTTGAGAGGTATAACTTTGATGCAAGATCACAGTTGTTATTAATGATACAATTTGATGTTAGGATGTATTAGAAAGCTAAAGTTTCCTGGCAGAAATCCAGGGAGGTGATGCTTGCACTGTCATGTTGGGTGTTGAGCATTCGCCTTTTATTACTAATCTACCATAGTGCCTTTGGTGCTTCTTTTCTGTCTGAAGGTTGGTTTTCTTAAATATGGGGATGTAGTTATATCATTGCAGTTATACAACTCTAAGCAGGCATATAATACATCATTATGCTGTTCATGATTTTTCTATATATGAGTATTTGCCAGTATTTTGCGTTTTGTGGTTATTTCGTCAGTAATTCCATGTATGCTTATGTAAACTTTAATATGTTTTGGTGCCATTTTCAGTATTGTCTGTGGGATCACTACAAGACGCTTGATTCCATGCCGCCGCATAGTTCCGTGAATCTTGCGAAGTTTGTGGCCGAGATGTTGTCCTCTTTCACCCTCTCGCTTGCGTTGTTGAAATCTGTCGACCTGACGAATCCGGAGCAGCTCACTCCAAATAGGATACAGCATTTCCAGATGCTCTTCGAGGCAATATTTGAGAAAACAGATGCTGTCATCTGGAACATGTTCACGCACGTGGCTGCCCTTCCCGAACGTGAAGTCCTGGGTCAGAGCCTTGAGTTCTTCATCAAGAGGTTCGTCATCACACACGACCCCGAGAAATCCTTTGCTGCGAAATTTCGGATAGCGAAGAAGGCCCTCAACAACGTGGCCGGAGTTCTCATGTAGTCACCTGATCTGATCATCCGGTGGAGTTTTGTTGCGTACCACCAGTGTTCTTTTTTGCTCTCTAGCTTATATTGGTAAGTTATGTCCTCCAGCTCGTAGCCTTATGATCCTCGCTTTAATTTACATGTATATCAGTAGAGAACCGCGAAGAACATGTGAGATCTGGATTCAATGGACGACAGCTGTTGGCGAGTCCAGCTAATTTTTTGGTCCTATTTTTCATCAGATTAAATTCCTTTTGAGGAAGATCTTTCTTTATAATCGGTTCCGGGCATCTGTTATCTGATGGAAAAGTTTAACAGAAATACATTGAATTGTTTTGGTGGTCATTCGAGTGTTTAACATAACTGCATCTAAACTTCCACTGCAACCTTAGTATGTATGCATCCTTAATTGTAAAGGGTACATTCCAAAAGAGGAGTTAATGCCGTTGCTTCCTCGTTCTTTCGGGTGATCACTTTAACTAAGAGTGCTTATTGAATTCAATCATTAGAATTTGATTTTGATTTTGTTCGATAAAAAATTGAAAAAAGTTTGGTTTGAAATTAAAATGACTAAATATGAACTTGAATATGAACTAGTGAACTCGATTCTCAAATGAACTGACTATAATTTAGTTTAATTTGTTCAAAATAATCCGATTCGATGTATACATAGTACATACTTATATGCACAAATATTAGTTAAATACTAATGATCCAGTATTAAAAAACCTCTTTCTATCTAGTTCTAGTTTCTGTAGAAAGTGCTATTGCTAGTCTAGTAGGAAATAATATATCTCTGTCATTTTTTATATCTATTATCCATCTTACATTTATTTCTCAAGTCTCGTATTCTGGCTACACTAAAAGTCTTCATTTTCATTCTTTTCCAAAGATCCATCAACGCAGGTAGATAGTGACATTGCCTCTCCTTACACAAAAAGACGGTAGATATGTCGAGTTCCTCCTTGACGATTGTCGTGGTTTATGACTGTGAGATCCCTCGTAATGGGGAATCTTTTCTTAAAACTGCTACTATCCAGTGTTCAAAAAAATATGAATGAGCACTCCATCGCATAGTGCTTATCGAGACCTTTCCAATGAGTTCAAGAACGTTAAAATCTGGGTTCATGAGCTCGAGTTATGGTCGTTTTAACGAGACCAGGTCTAGGTCCATTTCAGATCTGAACCAGGATCTGAATCCACATTGGACCCTGTAAAAGCTACCTCATCTTTCCCAAAAATCCTAACCTGAGCAGCAGCTCTTCCTCCTCGTCGGAGCTCGCCGGAGTGGGACGAATCGACGATCCGAAGCCACCGCCGCATAGAGAAGGTCGAGTTTGCATCGTCAATAGAGCACTGAATCTGTCGTTCTCCACAGACGGAGAATTCGACTCCCTCCCTTGCTGCCGGATCCACATGTTTTTATCGAACTTGTGTGCTTGAAGTACCTTAGATCATGCTCTTAGATGGTCCATTAATTCCCTGGTGTTCAATCTACTCTGGGGCTTTTGATCTTTTACTTGTATTTTTGTAGAGGTTTGTGTAAACAATCTCGATCTCCATCTAATCGTGTTAGCTGCGCTTAGTATCCTTTTCTTTCTGCATGCAAATGTTGATGCTAGTTTTATTTTTTTACTGGCGAAGGATCCCTTCCTGTCAAGGTCTAGGTTTACGTAGTGATTAGAACAAGCATCATTTTTATGTATTGCCTTGCTGCCATATCTTCTTTAAACACTTGGTAGCATCCCACAGTTAATGATTGTGATCTTCGTGGCAGATCGGCATTGATATTGGAAATACATGGTTCCAGTTTCTAATGTCGTACAAAATACTGCTTCATTGCAGTTCAGGCAACAAATCATGAGTATATTTCCCCCTTTTAATATGGCTGAACATATACCATATATTTTTGTAATTTATGATGATGTTCTTAGATTCTTTGTTCTGTAGCAATTATTTTTCAAAGCCTGGGCTCAAATAATGAGACGATTTGGAAAGACTTTAATCAATGAAAACACTTGCCACTTAAATTCAAATCATGGAAACAACGATACGATCCTCCATTTGCTTCCCTTCAGCAGAACTCAAAGTTCAAATGTTACTGATTTGACTCTGTTCGATATAGACAGTCAGGTATTTCATAGTTGATGTTCAAACAGTGAATGAGTAAATCAATGTGAGTTGAACGTGAAGTCATGGAAGATGGATTTGAACTCTAAATCTGTAGTTAAACACACCTTGAATAGTTCTATTCTGAAAGGAAATTCTGATCTGAAAAAGGGACTAAGGAAAAAAAACAACAGTTCTGGAGTCTCCTATGTCATAACTCGTGATCAAGTGGAACCACCTTCATTGCGTTACTCTCTCATGACTATTAACTGCATAACCATCTGCCCATTGCAATTATGTGATTCGTTTTATATAGTCTGATTATCTACATCAAGTAATCCCTCAGTCTTGTGATTGAGAGAGTGAATGGAACCTGAATATACTGTATGGAATGTTTAACATGTCCAAATAGTATGTCCTGTATCCAACCATGATTGAATGTGAGCACAATGTTAGCCCATATACAACTAATCTATTTCGAAAGCAATGTAGATTTTTTATTACATAGTGGATGGAGAAACTACTCCTGTTGCTGGAGAAACTTCTGTTTGCTCTCAGAATGGAGTCAGTGATATTACAAAGTAGGGTGGTAATCATGCAGGGAAATATACGATAAGTTTCAGGTTCTTCTGTATTTGCTATACTTTAACACACCTGTTATCATCCATTTTAAATTGATGAACTGTCAGAGGTAGGTTATGCTTATTATTCTGATTAATTGCTTCTATGTTTCCAGAACAACCATTGTCATTTTATTTTCTGATTCTGTTTGGTAATTAAATCAAGTCACCAATGATCTTAGTTTAAAGATCCGTTATTTGGAGTTACAGATCAATTAAGTCACTAGACCTTGTGATAGTTTCAGTGGGAGCTTCAGTAATGTATTTCTTCCATAGGTGAAAGGACTGCAGACATAAATGGTTTTAATGGTTGCCATTAAATCCGTATGCTTGATCCCTTGTTCCTTTATAGAAAAGAATCTCTTGATTTAGTATAGCTGTGTAGCTATGGTTGTAAACGTCTGCTCGCATCTTATTTTAGTTGGACATAATCTTCCATGACCTGATCAAATAACTAAATGCATGGCCTTTAAATCCCCTTGAAAGAAAAGACAACAATTCCGGTGAGATGCTTGCACAAAAAGGATATATGCACTTTTAGGTCTGTAGGAAATAAGCAGGAATATGCATTTCAGTGAGTGACTGAAATTAGATAAATTCCAAAGATCCTAAAGATGGCTACTCTCTCTTTTTGTGTTTGCATTATTGCAAGAATTAGAAGAACTAACAGCTGACAGAAGCTAACATCTTCATCTCCTCCCATATTTGCAAATGTGTCCTTCTACCTCTCTACAATATACAGAACAATGTCGACAAATACATAGCTATCATCTACTCTTGAATTACATGTGAGGATATTTATCAGTTTTTTTTGGAGGTGCGTTGAAATTGTCCTTTTTATATTTAGAAGTCTTTCAAATATATTGTCAGGTAAGATTTGAATAAATAGGATATTATTAGATTCATGATCAATGGGTTTGTGCTCAACGGGAGCTCTTTCTGCAGGGTTCTCGTCCATGTCGTGGTGATTTGATCTTAAGTGGCATGTGGGTAGTAGAGTAGTTGTCGCTAAGGGAGGGGCATGCACCCTTGAGGTCTCAGGTAGAAACTTAGTTGTCACGAACCCAACAATTGTGTTGGTTATGGGACATGTTGCTTGACATATCGAGGAGTTGTCACGCGGTGTTTAGCCTCGGTACTTGTGTGCCTTCGACCCGTTGCTTCGACTGCGGACCAAGTAGTCATGATTGCTAGCCTAGTCTTTCGCTTGTTCATAGAGTTAAAACTCATGTACTGGCTGGTATAGGCCACGTCAGTGAGTATTCCGAGTGGGAGCGCTAAGAGGGGAGTTCCGAGAAATGTGGTTAAATAAAATTGAGAATGAAACACAAGTCTCCTATGTATAAGGAGGATTTGAGATGGTCGTGGTGATCTCGATTAGGGTACAAATGATCTTAGAAATCAGTGTCATGACTCGTGCCCTATGCCACCGTGAACTCTTACACATGGGTAGTGGACTTGGGCAGTTTGCGGTGATTTCGTTATTTGGAAATTGATTTGGGAATCGAAGCTACAGTTCAATAATTGAAGTTAATGGGCATGTTGGGGACTTAGTTAGGATGCATTGTACTCCACCGCATGCCTACAGAAGCATCCCAATTGTAAGGCATTCTTATTGCCTTAGAGTCATAGTGTGAGGTCTCACATGGATCAATATCACATATTATCCATGAACTAATGAAAATGATTATAATTTATTTCTTTGCGAGGATGAATTACCTAGTTGTTTCTTTTGCACACTTTTAATAGCTTACTTGTTATAATGTTTATATTTTACTGAGCAAATGTGCTCATAATGTACCCTTGGGTTGGATCTACAGGTTCTCAGAAGTAGCGGTAACAGTGAGTGGCTTGGAGCTATTTCTTTGTAGATACAGTTCTTTAGTGGTACAATACTTAATGTAGCTTTTATTGTCCTTGTACTTTTGAGAGACATGTGATGTACCATGAATGTATGGACAGTTTTGAAATGTATATAGATGATACGTTTTATGGACATGGATTGGATATTAATGTAAATGAAGGATGGATATGAAGTGAATGAAAAGAAATTTTAATTCCAGTCTTGTGTTCATGTTCTATTTTCTCTTGCTTGCAGTTATACAACTTATACTGTGTATTTCGAATATGGAATTGTATATGCATGGAATTGGTTTGCCGAGTACTTGGATCCTAGGGGGATGATTGCAACAATGACCTACATGGTATCCTTCTTCATATTCTCGATGTATTTTTTATCGTTGCATGACAACTCACAATTATGACTATTGTTGTATGGACAACATTGATCATCACATGAGACACCTGCAAGCTTTTCTTATCATCATGTAGATTGTTACTTTATATATCGAAAATCCTTTTTCATCAAAAAATATATCGAAAATCCTTATGTGATCCATGGATTTATTTTTTAGATATTCATCCTCATGATGCATGAAGTGATTTTATCATGCTAAGATATATGTTACCATTTATCATTGTCTTGGGAAAATACGAACAATTTTCATTACTTTTCTATATAAAATGGATTTTATCTTGCTTCAACATGCAATGATAATCATTATATATTCACTTTTCATGAATAATATTTTATCCCTTCATCAGGCCTTATACAATTATTACTTTTTTGATATATTTGCTTCATTAGTGGAAAAAAAAGAGGGAAATTAGAGTGCAAAAGACACAATAGCCGTAAAAAATAAGTATTTGTATACATTATATACTATATATAGGGTGTTTCTCTTGATCTTAGAGTTTTTACTCATCTTTATTATCTACGTTCAAAATTTGAATTATAAAATTTAAATATTCTAGATTTTTATATAAAATTATTAACTTTAAAACAACAACTAAATTTTAAATTGAAAATTAAACGAATCAAAATAAGTCAAATTTTAATTCAATTAGCAATTTTGTTTAAGATTTATTTTAATTCGCATTAATGAATTCCTTTAAAATTCGACTCAAGTTTGGATTCAAAACTTTTAGAATGAATATAATCTGAATACAAATGGATATGAATGTATTCAATTCGATTTGCACCCCCTACTTTAACCAGCACGAGATCCTGACTTGCTGTGAAGAACAACAAGCATGATGCTTCTCTGTTTTAAATTAGTTTTTTTTGGATTGGATTATCCCTTGATGGATTATTTAGATGGTTTCGATTTTTTAGGTAGTTGAAAGATTAACAGAGTTTTACCTTATTATCCTTTTATTTTTATTATATCATAGGACTTGCAAGGAAGATAGAGTTCTTTCACCATATAGTTCTTTCGCGACAAGATATTCATGTCCTTTAAGCAGCAAAGGCAAGCTGGCTCATGGGGGTTGGAAGGTGCAGATGTGTGAAAGGAGCAAAATGAGCGAGTGCTGGGTATATGTTTTCACCTCACCTTGTTGTTTCAGTGCTGGAACTCCTCACTGATTGAAGATACGAGTTTCCATGTGATCGCCGCAAGGTCTCTCCCTTGGAAAGGCGTAGACGTAGGACCAAGTGGAACCTCCGCATCTAATTCACATTAAACTCGAAGATGAGTGATCCTTCAAGACATGCATGAGGGGGCTTGTGTGAGTGGTTTGTCATGCCTTGATTCCCTGCTACATGCCTCATTATTTGAAATGTAACAAATAGAGATCCGGTCTTAATTTTTTGTTTCAAATTCATGCTGCTGTAAGCTTCCACGACCCCTTGATGCCGACGTTACACCCAAAAGTTGAAAGTTTAGTAAAAAAATTTCATTTCAAAAATACGGTCCATATTTGAGAATCTGAGTCATTGTTGAGAACTTTCAAATAGAATATCTTGAACACCTCCAATGCTCCAACACATTCAAGCAAATCTTCCTCCACTTCCATCAATTAAATTCACACAACATGCTGAAATTCGCAGAATTCGTAAATAAAATATCTTGAACAACCTCCAACACCTTAAAGCAAATCCTCCTCTACTCCCATCAGCTCCACAACCTCCAGTTCCTTTTATACAACCCCAACAGCCATTTGCCACAATCACAGATTTTCACAGAAGCCCCAGTTCCTTCGTGTGACACCCTCATTATCTCGACACCATCGTTTCCACAGAAACGGGGAGTGTGGTGAAGATCAATGAATCACACGGGAAGGATGAGAAGCACCAAGGTTCATCGATTAGTCGAAAGAGCAAAGGCAAAAAAAAGCGTACACCCTGTAGCTAAAAGTATCATATATGTGAATTATGCAACTTCACCAAGCTAAAATTGGCCAAAGCTACAAAGCATAATCCAGCATCATATACTTACAAAAGTCAGTAGCGGTTCCACCCTTCCACGTAACATGCAGACAGTACCATGCAATGCTACTCCAAGCAGATCGACAACACGCTGATACCAAATATATGTCCCGATGAACCTGTTAAATGCATGCTAATTACGCTTTACAAACGATTAATATCCAGAACTTGGTTACTAAATATTCAGTCGCATCAAACCACAATAGGTTTAAAATGGCCACAAAAGGCCAACTCCAGCACTAATCTATATTACCAAAAGGTCAGTGTATCGCATCAGAATCACATGCTTTTTTGTCAGCACCACTGTTAACCCAGTTACTTTCCTCTAGCTTTCTCTAGGTCAGGAAGATCTAGATGAACAACAGAATATAAGGTGAGAATGTATAGAAAAAAATCTGAAGATTTATGTGAAGAATAACTCACAGAGCATTCCATCGTCATCCTCATCATCCTCGTTTTCCTAAATGTAAAAGTTCAGATATAGTCGTGTATAAGATCGATATAAATGCAAAAGTTCAGATACAGTCGTATATAAGATCGACATGTGAGATACTGTTGAAGATAAGACGGAGAAACACAAGAAAAATGAACTCACCCCAGAATCATCATCATCTGAATCAGGTAAGTCGGCTGCAATAAGAGGGAGTGAATGAGTAAACCACATCCACGCGACACATTTAGAGGTTTTGGCAGTCACAAGAGTTTAAACTTAAATATTACGTGCCAATAGGACATGCGGCGGACGAGCAAAACAAGAAAACCCGTGCATAAGCCCCGCTGTATGTCAGACAGCTTTAAATCAATTGCATAATATCTTTATCTTGTAATTTTTTGTTTGATGATGTTTCAATGACTCATACCCATCTTTGTACGTTATGTAGAATAGGGAAGATGAACAAGTGTCAAAATAAAATGAAAGACTCCTTGGAGTGCACTGCTCAACCAAAAGCATGAAAAATCCCATGTAAATGGCTCTTACACTCTTCATCGTCTTCATCACACCACCTGTTCCAGTCCACCTTGATGTACGGAGCAGGCTTTTCCTCGGATTTCAAGAGCCGTGACCACCAGCCTTTCTTTTCCTTCTGGATTGTACAGAATATATTCCTTAAACCGACATTTATTCTACTCCCCTGCACAAAAATAAGCATAAATTTAGTACATATACAAGATAACCCCACACCAGATAGAAGTACCCAAGAGACCGATACTCCTATAATCCAAGCCGTTCTGATCAATGCGCATACTGCAGATTTTCCAGTAGGCCAGTCAGCAGGAACATTTAAGCTCGAGTTCTAATCTAGTTTTTTTTAATAGTAATGGTCTACTGGTAGTGCAGTGTGCCCACCACTCAAAAGATCAAGGTTCAAATCCTCCCCGTGTGGAGGTTGTGTTAGGTAGTCCAGAGCCAGTGTAAAATATAGTCGAATCTTTCAGCATGGATTTGAGTAAGAATCCATGTAGCCGGCCCTACTTATAGTGGGAGAAGGCTTTGTCATTTTTTTAATAGTAAGCCTGGTTAAGTTTGGGTTTGGGGGTACGGGTATCTCCTTTCATTCAACAAAGAAAGATATTACAATGATGCTCTTTTGAGGCATAGCCTCTACAAGAAAACACATGGCCCAAATGGCCTTTTCGAAAAGAAACAAACCAATGGCCAAAATGGCCTTCAAGCTTCATTAATGCTACCTCTAAAGTTCCTGAGAGCTTTCTCCTTGGATTTCCTACAATTAGGAGACAATTTATGAAGAAAATCCAACATAAAATCTTCATCATCTTCCTCTAAATCATCTTCAATATCCTCCTCAACTTGAGAGTTTGAATCAGTGGCAATTGTGGCAATCATAGCAGAAGGATTTGAGGGCGTGTTAGTATTCAGTTGTGTTTGCGGCTTCGATAATACCCAAGGAGGTGACATGAGTAATTCCCCTAGACCATGCGGTTTTGTTGACTCCTTCAATGCAATATGAGGGGCAGGCCCCCCTTCATGCAATTTTTCTTCCGCTTTTCCCATGTTGGAGAGGTAATGGAGACAACTTCGATCAGTGTTTATCATATCTAGACCGAGTCCTGAAAAGATGATGTGAAGTTAACTTGGCGCTCTCGTGGGAGAAGAGTCATTTTATGGTAACCGATGGAATTGTGCTAGGCTATGTCATCTCGAAGCGTGACATGGAGGTTGATCCCGTGAAGGTGGAAGCAATTTCTAAGCTTGAGTCACCAACAAATCGGAAGCAAGTCTAATCATTCCTAGGGCATGTTGGTTTTGATCGTCGATTCATCAAGGATTTCAAAAAGATTGCCCGACCATTGACTAAGCTTCTAAACAAGGAGGCCGATTTCAAGAAGCTAGAAGAAGGGGAAAAGAACTGGGAATAGACCAGTGTAGTCTTCATTCTTTTATGAAGCAAAAATTTTCTTTCTTTCAACTTAAAGGGAACTGGAGAAATATTCCCATAAGGATTTGTCTTCAAGCCCGAGTATTTCTCTCTCTGAGATGGTTTTTTCACCTTTGTCAGTCCTTTAATATAATCATCGAGTCTTTCATGTTCACGACTGCAGGTTCCAGCTTGAACAACGATGGAAGACACCAAAATTTCATCTCCCTCGATTGATTTTGCCTCATCTTCAATATCCATTGGATCTTATCCGTTGTTCATGAAGTTGATGGTGTGTCAATGGAGTGGAGGAAGCTACCTTCCCCGAAATAAATCCTCTTTTCAGCATTGAATTATTTCCTCAATTGGCTTTTGCTGTTGTATCTGAACCTCTAATGACTAAAAATTTCTGATGTTGTTGCTGTAACACCCCCAACTCCCGTTGTACGGTAAATACCGTGCGATAACGGTTATCGCACGACCGTGTGGTTCGGTGGCCACACTATGAAGTTCTGGAGGACTTCACCTTAGCTTACGGACGGCTAAGGATGGGGTTTACCGCATGACTGCGGGTTCCCCTTGGCACAACACAAGTGTTCGGCGGCACTTGATGAGCTTGACCTGCAACACCCTACGTAGGAGCGTAGGGCCCACTGATGACGTGGCATGATGACATGGCGTGCTGATGAGGCAGACGACATGGCATGCTGACGGAGCGGGTGACATTACGTCGGTTGCAAAAGCCAAAGGGATGCAAGATGAAGAGCCACGTGCACGAAGAGTCACCTCGGAAGACGAAGGGTCTCCGTAGAAGACAAAGAGTCATGGCTATTCATTGTACATGTAATAATGGTGTCCCTTCGCATACCCCCGGCTTGTCTATATAAGGAGGGGTAGAGCTCATTTGTAGATATCACACTCAGAGTGAGTCTCTTGCAATACAAAGAGGGTTTAGTGCCAAAGCTCCTGTGTCCTTGTGCTTGTGTGCTTGTGTACGAGCATTTTAGCGGCGTGGTTACTTAGCGTGCTGGTCTACGTCTACACGCAAGGGGAAGGCTGGTTAGCTTGCGGGAAGCTAACGCCGCACAGGTTAGTCTCAAAAATTAGAGTTTGAGATTTACCCCTGTAACAACTGGTATCAGAGCCAGAAATGGCGCCCAACACCGGAGATCGCCTTGTTTCCTTGGAGGGAATCGTGATGGAGATCCAGTCTCAGCTGGGTACTCATGCCCAACGCTTGGCTCGTCTGGAGGATGATGCAGGCGTGGTGTCAGATGTTGTTGGCGATAGCCAGCGTTCGGTCGACGTAATGAAGGCACTCGGGGAGAAGCTAGAGGAGCTCGAGTCCCTGGTGCAAGATCTACATGGGGAACTCTCCATCATCAAGAGAGCGATCGCGAACGGGGGCGGATCCAACGAGTCTCGAAGGCCGAAGGTCCCAGAGCCCAAGTCCTTTTCAGGTACGCGGAGTGCCAAAGACTTGGAGAATTTCTTGTGGGACATGGAGGTATACTTCAAAGCTGTCAAGACTCCTGAGGCGGAGAAGGTATCCTTGGCGGCGATGTACTTATCCGACCATGCAAAGCTATGGTGGAGGAGTCGTGCATCCGAAGGACGACCAGACATCTCGTCTTGGGATGAGTTGGTGAAGGAACTGAAGGAGCAGTTCCTACCCACCAACACTGCTTGGGTAGCGAGGGAGGCGCTCCAAAGGCTGAAACAGACGGGAACCGTACGGGAGTA
The DNA here is from genome assembly GCA_037367405.1 of Ottelia alismoides. Taxonomy (NCBI): domain Eukaryota; kingdom Viridiplantae; phylum Streptophyta; class Magnoliopsida; order Alismatales; family Hydrocharitaceae; genus Ottelia; species Ottelia alismoides. The sequence continues at coordinate 144,389 of JAZKJV010001591.1, forward strand.
CATGAAGCAGTTCTCATCACTGCTATTGGATATCAAAGGTATGTCTGAAGAAGACAAACTTTTCAATTTCATGGTGGGTCTCCAAAGCTGGGCTCAGGCGGAGCTCAGGAGGCAAGAAGTAAAGGACCTTCAGACGGTCATCGCTGCTGCGGATGCGTTGGTCGACTACAAAGTCCAACCCACTACCGAGAAGAAGGAAACTGAGAAGACCAAGAGCAAACCCAAGGAGAAAAGCAAGGGAAAGTTCAAGAAGTTCGGTAAGACCGACACTTCAAGGGAGGGTGCGGAATCCTCCAAGAAGGCCGAGCAACCCAAGGGGAAGGGTTGTTTTATCTGTGACGGGCCACATCCATGGTTCGAAAAGGCTAGCCTCGAGGCGGTCAAGGCGTACGCCTCGAGGCGAGGCGGTCCCTTTTAGCCTCGAGGCTTACGCCTTAGACCAGTCCTGTGAGGTGTGCGCCTCGAGTGGCCGAGGCGTAGTCTCGAGGCGGAACGCCTCGAGGCGGTCGAGGCGTTTCGTGAGGCGTTTTTGCTTTTTTTGAAGTATTTTTTATTATTTTAATGGTTTCCTTAGTAGTTTGAGAAGCTTATCAATATCTGTTTATTTAGCATAATGATTATATAAGATGAATGCCTAAATATGATGTTTATTTCATGCCCATAACTTCATATTTATAATTAATGTATCCAACTATTTTGGCAAACTCTTACTATTTCACTCTTAATGAATGAATTAATAAATATTAAATTAAACAATACTTGTAACTTAACAAGATTTGCAATATATCAAGCAAAACAAAATGGATAAAGTTCATGGTTTCTCATGTTGCCTTATATTATATATTAGACACAACATAAATTTCTTCGACATATATTTAATCGAACTTTTAATTACAACAATATTTCAAAGATTTGCTCGAAATGGATATGATTCATGGTTTCTCGTGCGATCATATATTATATGTTAGACACATAACACAAATTTCTTCGATGTATATTTAGTCATACTTTTAATTACAACAATATTTCATAGACATATATGTATTGTTTAATTCTTTCACAATATCTATAGTCAATGAATTCCTCTTTGATTGGATGAAAATGTGTAGAAATGTATATGATGTTGTTCTATCTTCTATTTTGGAGTTCTTATCTTTATTATTTCATCATATCTTGTAGTGTAAATTTTTATATATTGGGCAGAGAACATATAACTATATAGAGATATATATAATTGTAGTTTTATACATATTTTTCTATATAAACTGAGGCTTACGCCTCGACCGCCTCGAGGCTACGCCTCGCCTTGATTCCAAGGAGATCGCCTCGTTCCGCCTTTCGTTTTTTTCAAACATTGGCCACATCGGGCGCGGGAGTGTCCGAAACGAGAGAAGCTGAACTCCATGACCATGGAGGAGAACTCAGACGAAGAGGCGCGCATGACGAACCTCAAGTTGCTGCGCAACATTCGCTTGTGTCCGCTGAAGTCGGGCAAAGAGGCGAAAGTGGAGGTGGAGCGCGAGGATCTAGAGTTGGTGTACCTCGATGTCGTGGTACACAAGAAGACCCTTTCGGCCATGATCGATACTGGAGCGACACACAACTTCATCTCCAGCAAAGAGTTCGGGAGCTTGGGAGTTCCCTTGGAGAAGAGCCAGTGCCGTGTGAAGCTTGCCAACTCCGAGTCACTGCAGATCGAAGGTATGGCAAACTGCATTGTTCAGTTGGGTGAATGGCAGGGAAAGGTACGCTTCCTCGTGGTACCTCTTAACGACTTCCAAGTTATCTTGGGAGTCGAGTTCTTGAAGAAGGCGAAGGCGTCTATAACACCTTATCTGGGAGGCGTCTTCTTCGCGGCTGCAGATAGCCCCTGCTTCATCAGGGCTATCAAGAAGAAAGGGCAGACGGGAGCCATGTCTGCAATGCAAGTCTGCAACGGGCTGAAGAAAGGGGAGACGACGTATCTTGCTACGTTACGCGTCGAAGAAGATGGCGATGATAGGGGTGTAAACGGACCGAACCTGAGTGAACCTATATTTTTTAGGTTCGGTTCATTTATTTAATCGAGTCTAAACTTGTGTTCAGGTTCAGTTCGTTTATTTTCGAACCGAATCCGAATCGAACCTCTTTTTAAACGAATCGAACCTAAGCGAATATCGAACTTAAGAATTCTCTAATAAGAGGGAGTGAAAAGAAGAGAAATGGAAATAAATATATATGTGTCTACAATTAGAATAAATATTCATTTAGTTTGTTTCTTTGTCTAACCCATCTTCATCTTTTAAAAAATTTAGATTAATAAGGATCCGTCTCTTTGAAAAAAGTATAATTATAATATATTTTTATATCTGTTCAGATGGGGATAAGGAATAAAAATAATGTGGAGATATTCGATAGGTAAGGTTTATACTTGCTCTGTTGATTTGAAGGTAAAGAAGGGAAAAGTACTAGACACATAGATGATGGATGTCGTAAACACGATGTGACTATTTATTTTTGTATAGTTTATATCGAGATAAAACCTACTTATCCCGTAAATATCCAGTTATCTCTAGACAAAGTTTACTTATTCTGGGACAAATTCCACTTATCTCAAAATAAGATCCGCTTCTACGGATAAGGATTTGTAAATATGTATATATGTATGTTTATCGAGCTTTTGACGAATCGAACCTAAGCGAACCTATGATTTTTAGGTTCGGTTCGTTTATTTAATCGAGCCTAAACTCGTGTTCAGGTTCGGTTCATTTATTTCCGAACCGAATCTGAATCGAACTTTTAGCGAGCCGAACCTGAGCGAATATCAAACTCGAGAATTTTCTTACACCCCTAAGCGAGGAGACACAGCCATGTCCCAAGACAGTAAAGAAGATGCTGGGCGAGTTCAATGATGTGATGCCGAAAGAGCTGCCCAAGGAGCTTCCACCAAAGCGAGACGTGGATCACGCTATCGAGCTACTGCCAGGTACGGTGCCCCCTGCACTTGCACCCTACAAAATGCCCCCTGCGCATCTGGAGGAGTTGCGGAGACAACTCAAGGAGCTGGTGGACGTTGGTCTGATGCGTCCAAGCAAAGCACACTATGGAGCACCGGTGCTATTCCAAAAGAAGAAGGATGGGAGCATGCGGATGTGTGTGGACTACCACGCACTGAACAAGGTGACGGTGAAGAACAAGTACCACGTCCCTAATGTTGAAGACCTGTTTGATCGCTTGGGCCAAGCCAAGTATTTCTCGAAGATGGATCTCAGGTCAAGTTACTACCAGGTCCGCATCAAGGAGGGAGACAAGCCAAAGACTGCGTGTGTGACGCGTTATGGGTCTTTCGAGTTCCTTGTAATGTCGTTTGGGCTAACTAATGCCCCGGCAACTTTCTGTACGCTTATGAATGATGTCTTCCGCGAGTATATCGACTCGTTTGTTGTAGTGTACTTGGACGACATAGTAGTGTACAGCAGTACCTTGGAGGAGCATGTCAAGCATCTGCGGATGGTGCTTGAGAAGCTGAGGCAGAACCGGTTATACTTGAAGTCGGAGAAGTGCACCTTCGGTCAGGAGACCATTTCCTTCCTTGGGCATATCGTGGGCGGAGGCACGATACGTATGGAACCAAGGAAGACACAGGCGATTGAAGAGTGGGCAATCCCCACAAAGGCGACAGAGCTACGATCCTTCCTCGGATTGGTGAACTACTACATTAAGTTCATCAAAGGATACTCCAAGAAGGCGGCACCCCTGACGGACCTGCTTCGGAAGGATCAGCCTTGGAGATGGACGCATGAATGCCAGGAGGTATTCCAGAAGCTGAAGAGGGCGGTGATGGAAGAACCTATTCTGCGATTTCCAGACTTCGAGAAGCCGTTCGAAATACACACCGACGCGTCTGACTATACACTTGGAGGTGTACTGGTGCAAGATGGGCACCCCGTGGCGTACGAGAGCCGCAAACTAAATCCAGCGGAGAGGAGGTACTCCGTGCACGAGAAGGAGATGACAGCAGTGGTCCATTGTCTGAGGACATGGCGCCACTATCTTCTCGGATCAAGGTTCGTGGTGCAGACGGACAACGTGGCAACGAGCTGCTTTGCCACACAGAAGAAGCTGACTCCCAAGCAGGCGCGATGGCAAGACTTTCTTGCCGAATTCGACTTCGAGCTTCGCTACAGGCCTGGGCGGACCAACCAGGTAGCAGACGCTCTCTCGAGGAAGAGCGAACCAGAAGAGCCGAAGGTTGCGGTGATTGCATCAATCACCCACGTGTCTGGAGACATGCTGGAGCGCATACGGGAGCAGAAAAAGGAAGATCCGGCCACTTCACGCTTGGTGCAACGCGTGAACGATGGCGAAGTCCGGAGATTCTGGATAGAGGAAGGCGTCCTCTATGCAAAGGGCAGGAGGCCCTATGTCCCCTCGAGCGGCGGCTTGAGGAAAATGTTGCTGAAGGAAGCACACGACGCACAGTGGGCTGGTCATCCAGGAGTGGAGCGTACACTGGCACTCCTCTCCTCAAGCTACTTCTGGCCGAAGATGGAGGAAGACGTTGAAGTCCATGTGCGTACTTGTCTTGTGTGCCAACAAGAGAAGACTGAGAAGAAGAAGACGGCAGGACTGCTGGAGCCCTTGCCTATTCCTTCACGTCCGTGGGAGAGCGTCTCCATGGACTTCATCACTGGGTTCCCGAAGGTGGACGGGAATAATGCGGTGATGGTGGTAGTTGATCGCTTCTCTAAATACGCGATCTTCGTACCAGCACCCCAGGAGTGCACAGCGGAGACCACAGCGAAGTTGTTCTTGCAGAACGTGGTGAAGCACTGGGGGATACCATCGGACATCGTGAGCGACCGCGATGCCCGGTTCACAGGTCGGTTCTGGACGACCTTATTTGAGATGCTGGGATCCGATCTCAAATTCTTTACCAGCAATCACCAGCAGACGGATGGTTAGACGGAGCGGATCAATGCCTTGCTGGAAGAGTACCTTAGGCACTATGTGACAGCTAATCAGCACAATTGGGTGAGTTTATTGGACACTGCCCAATTTTGCTACAACCTGCAGCAGACCTCCACCACAGGCCAGAGTCCATTCGAGATTGTGATGGATAGGCAACCCGTGACACCGCACGAAGTGGCTAAGCAGAATAACCAAGGACGGTGCCCCGCTGCACATCGCTTTGCATTGGAGAGGTAGGATCGGTGGGAGGAAGCGAAGGATGCGTTGGCTCATGCTCAACGCAGAATGAAGAAGGCGGCTAACAAGAGCCGTAGGTCGATCGAGTTCCAGGTTGGGGAGAAAGTGCTGCTGAAGCTTACTCCCCAGATTTGGAAGAAAATCCTGAGGAAGACGGCGCACAAAGGGTTAATTCCTCGGTACGATGGACCCTTTGAGATAGTTCGACGTGTAGGACCGCTCGCCTATCAACTACGTCTTCCAGAGAGATTGAAGCTGTATCCCGTGTTCCATGTCAGCTTCCTGAAGGAGTACCATGAGGACAAAGAAGACAACGCTAGGAGAGCATCGAAACGTGCCCCTCCTAACGTCCGGGTTCAGCACACGAGGGTTGCTGAGAAGATTCTTGACAGGCACATGTAGGGCCAGAGCAAGAAGAACCGGAGGATTTTCTTCCTTGTCAAATGGAAGGGACTCCCAGAGGAGGAGGCAAGCTGGGAACGAGATACAACCCTGTGGCAGTTCGAGGACCTCATCGAGGACTTCTTGAAGACGCAGGATCAGTCGCGGACGCCTGATGGATCAGGTGGGGGAGGCATGTAACACCCCCAACTCCTGATGACATGGCATGCCGATGAGGCAGACGACATGACATGCTAACGGAGCGGGTGACATTGCATCGGTTGCAAAAGCCGAAGGGATGCAAGATGAAGAGCCACGTGCACGAAGAGTCACCTCGGAAGATGAAGGGTCTCCGTAGAAGACGAAGAGTTATGGCTATTAATTGTACATGTAATAATGGTGTCCCTTCGCATACCCACGGCTTGTATATAAGGAGGGGTAGAGCTCATTTGTAGATATCACACTCAGAGTGAGTCTCTTGCAATACAAAGAGGGTTTAGTGCCAAAGCTCTTGTGTCCTTGTGCTTGTGTGCTTGTGTACGAGCATTCTAGCGGCGTGGTTACTTAACGTGCTGGTGTACGTCTACACGCAAGGGGAAGGCTGGTTAGCTTGCGGGAAGCTAACGCCGCACAGGTTAGTCTCAAAAATTAGAGTTTGAGATTTACCCATGTGACAGTTGCCTCAATGGTGGTCCAGTAGCTTGAAGAGCAGTAAACTCTCCCTCTTGCTTTTGCGAACTTTTATGCTTCCCCTTCTTTTTCGAGACAACTTTAGTTCAATCATCATCCTCTTACTTATCCTTGGGCAGAGAAAAATGTGGTTTGGTAGGACATGGAGTAGCAATTTCCTTTGTAAGGTTTTGCATCTTCTCTACCCCCATCTTTGATTATCAGTGCTCCACTACTCCTAACCATAGGTGCAGGTGGCTCGATTCCCCCGATCATTATTTCTTTACCATTTGAGCTTTGTTGTAGTGCATCAACTTGCCTCAATTGAAGCCGCTTCTTCTTTGCTATGGGAAGTGGGTTCAATCTGCAAGCCCACCATAATAGTTGAACGATAGTTCTTGCATGAAGCAGCTGCTCTAATCAGGTACTCGCATCCATTAAAATATATCGGATGTAGCGAAACAGAACTTTTTCATGTTAAGATTCTTATGTTTTGTTATCTTTATTTATATTGTTTATTTCTCTTGTCCTGTTTATGTAATGTACCCTTTGAGATTTTCTCCTATATAAGAGAGCTCTAGGGTTAGATGGAATATAATTTTATCTTTTCCTTCCACATGGTATCAGAGCGACAGTCCTAGACCGGAGCCTGTGCCCTAGAGCCCTACCCCCACCGAAAACCCTACTGCGACGCCGGTCCTCGCCACCCACGCACCTATGCTGCCCACACGCATCGCCGCCGGTCCTCGCGCGCACCGGTGCTGCACCTGCGCATCACCGTCGGCCCTCGCGTGCGTCGGCGCTGCACCTGCGCACCACGCGCCCCTTCCTCCGCGCCATCACGTGCCTCCGCCTCTATGCCATCACACGTGTTCCTGGGCACTTAAGGTGTGACGTGAATATCTAAAACACCCTAAGTACCCAAAGGAATCTCCAGAAGAATGGAAGAGGTTGTGGTATGAGTCTACACCCACAACCATCTTCCTGTATGTCGGTGTAGACGTCGGTATTTCTTGTTGTTGACCCAGTCTTGGAGATAGTTGTCATCATGTCCCACAACAAAGCAGAAGTTCCATCCCTGTGTGCCTTCAAAGGTCCAGCACCCATTGTCAAAATGGATGGAACCAATTATGAACTGTGAGCCACGCGGTTCATGAGTTTGATGCAATGTAATGGCAAGAAGCACATCCTCACGACAGAGGAGCCACGTGACAAGACTGGGACAAATGCCTCATGGGAGGCAGATGATGTGTATGCACGTGTGTAGCTATCCGGGACTGTATCCATGGAGATAGCTAATGATATCCTGAGTCAGCCTACTGCAAAGGTTGTGTGGGACATTCTTGCCGCTACATACTCTCCAACGAAGAATGAGTCGAAGATACTACAGCTCCAACACGATATCTTCACATCGAAGCAGAATGGTCGCCCCCTTTCACACCCTCTATACTTCTTTGAGGGGTATGTTTGAGAAGTTACATGGCTACATTCCCTTGACTGCTACACCAGAGCAGCTCAAGGCATACAGAGACTTTGTGATGACTGGAGTCTTTCTAGCAGCCCTTGATCCTGAGTATGACGCAGCCCATGCTCAGATCCTCACTGATGCTACCATACCTCTGATGGAGGAGGCATATCGCAGATTGAGTAGACTATCTATATCCTCGGGTAGTACTTTACAGTCTCAGACATCTTCAGCTATGGCAGACTATCACGTGGTAGAGGAAGCCCTACACCATATCGTGGTAGGGGAAGCCCCAGCCGGGGCACAGGAGGGGACGGTCGATCCCATCAGCAGTGCACCTATTGTCACAAGTCTGGCCACTCAGAGGAAACCTGTTATTCTAAGCATGGGTTTCCTGCTTCAACCCGGGTTGCAGAGCAGAAACAACAGGCTGGGAGTCCATCACCTGCATCTGACCAGAGAATTGACAAGCTTGTGGCACGACTGAGAGAGATTATGCGTGTTACCTCTGGGTCAACCAACTCTCCTTCAGGGTCCTCAAAGGTAGCTGCTTCAGCATCAGCACCACATCATGTATAGAATATGCCTTTACTAGTTGTTCCAGGGCAGACTTGTCAGAATAGATCATGGATTCAGGTGTTTCTCGTCATCTTTGTGGTGACAAAGGCCAGTTTAGTGTGTTTCATCCGACTCAGTCTGGACGATCTGTTGTGATAACAGATGGGGCACACTCCTCCATTACTGGTCAAGGGGAGGTGCAGTTGACTTCCGCACTGAGGCTTCAGAATGTTCTTTATGCTCTTGAAATATATGAATTTATTATCAATTAGTTAAATCACCAGAGATTTACATTGTCGTGTCATATTTGATCCATCTGCTCTTGTGTTTCAGGATATACTAACGGGCAGGGTGATTGGAATTGGTTGTAAGCAAGGGGGGCCTCTACAGATTAGTGCAGTCTCCATATGCTGGTGCCTCTTCTCTTCGCACTAGATCTGTTTCTCCATATATGTGGCATCTTCGATTTGGTCATCTTCCTCTGCAAAAGTCGAGTCACGTTCTTCCACGGATTTCTCCTCGCTCTACTTTTCAGTGCGAGACCTGCCAGCTTGGGAAGCATCATCGGTCCACGTTCCAAAGTCATCAGGGTAGAAGTAGTCACAATCTGTTTGAGTTGCTCCATTTTGATATGTGGGCTCCCAGTCATGTCCCGGATCATCAGGGACATATGTTTTATCTTGTTGTTGTTGATGAGCTTTCGAGATCGTCTTGGGTATTTCTTCTTAAGAACAAGTCTGATGCAGGCTCTGTTATCCAGTCCTTTATTAATGAAATAAGGAATATTTTTTCTGCAAAAGTCAAGTTTATTCGTTCCAATAATGCATTAGAATTTTACAGTACGCAGCTTTCTCAATTCCTTAGGTCTCTTGGCATTGTGCATCAGACATCTTGTGCATATACTTCCCAACAGAATGGGGTGGCAGAACGAAAACACGGCCATCTGTTGAATGTTACCAGAACTCTTTTGATTCAGAGTCGTGCTCCTCATTCATACTGGGGAGATGTGGTTCTTACTGCTTGCTATCTGTTAAATCGTATGCCCTTTTCGGTGCTGGGAGAGAAGATTCCGTTCTTGATTGCATTTTTTGAGACAGATCTTTTCTCGCTAACGCCTCGTGTTTTTGGTTTTGTAGCTTTTGTTCATCAAATGTCTCCTAATCTTGACAAGCTCTCTCCCAGAGCTGTCAAATATGTGTTTGTTGGGTATTCCAAGATCCAAAAAGGATATCGTTGCTTTGACCATGTTCGAAGAAGATACTATGTTAGTGCAGATTTCACCTTTTTCGAGTCCATTATGTATTTTTCCCCCACATGAGACAGGCTTACTCCTTCAGAGGATGGAGAAGAGGTCTATATGCCTCTTCCTCCGTCATTATCACCTACGACATCACATCCACCACCACCTCCTCCACCGCCACCTCCACCGTCACCTCCTCCACTGCCACCTCCACCACCTCCTACTTTCTTTCCGAAGGTTTACCAGCGACGGCCCCATGCTCATGTGCCTCCTCTGTCATCCAGCACGCACAAGGTATGTACTGAACATTTGAGTTTTTCTGATGACACTGGTGATTTGCATGTACATACTGAGGTACAGGATGTGGATACTATGTCTTCTACACATGTTGAGGATATGGATATACTTATTGCACTACGACGGCAGAAACGGGCATGCACTATGCATCATATTGGTTCTCATGTTTCCTTGGGTGTCTTTCCAAGGAATTTCAGCGATTTGTTGTGGCATTGTCTGCCGTGGAGATGCCACGGTCATATCAAGAGGCACTACAGAGCAGTCAATGGCGTCTAGCTATGGAGGAGGAGATGGCAGCTTAACAGTCACGAGGTACGTGGAGTGTTGTCCATGCTCCACCAGGTGTGTCTGTTGTTGGCAGCAAGTGGGTATTTACTGTGAAGCATATGGCTGACGGTACATTAGACAGATACAAGGCCAGATTGGTTGCTCATGGTTTCACCGAAACCTATGGGTTGGACTATCAGGACACTTTTTCTCCTGTTGCACGTCACTCTACCATGCGGATTCTTATTGCTGTGGATGTGATTCGTGATTGACCATTTTTCTAATTAGATGTCAAGAATGCTTTCTTGTATGGAGATCTGCAAGAGGAGGTTTAAATGCAGCAGCCCCCTTAGTTTGTTGCTGAGGGGGAATCTGGTATGGTGCGTCGTTTTCATAAGGCTATATACGGCCTTAAGCAGAGTCCGAAGGCTTAGTTACAGAAGCTCTCAGAGTTGATTGAACAGAAGGGGTTTGTCAGATCCACTGCATATCATACTCTTTTTGTTAAGAGAAATCAAAGAAGTATTGTAGTTGTTTTGGCTTATGTTGATGACATTGTTATCACTGGCAACGATGAACAGGGCATTCAAGCAGCTAAGCTTGGACAACAGTTTGTTAACAAGGACCTTGGCACGTTTCGTTACTTCCTTGGCTTGGAGTTTGCACAAAATCAGCTGAGTATGGTTATGACGCAAAGGAAGTATGTTACTGATCTTTTATCTGAGACAGGCATGACAGGATGTAGACCAGCTACTACCCCAATGGATCCTAATGCCAAGCTCTATGATGATGACTTTGAGGAGGTAGAAAAGAGACGGTACAGAGAGCTGGTAGGGAAATTATTATATGTTACTATTACCAGGTCTGATATATCTTTCGCTATGAGCAGAGTGAGCCAGTTCATGGAGCAACCTAGGCAGGCACACATGAATGCAGTGTGCATGATCTTGAGATATCTGAAGTCATCTCCACGTGCAGATCCTCTTTTTAGAAGAGATACGTCTCTCACAGTTATTGGGTGTGCAAATGCAGACTATGCTAGGTGTCCTAAGGACAGGAAGTCCATTTCAGGCTTCATTGTGTTTGTTGGTAGCTCATTTGTCTCATGAAAGAGTAAGAAACAAATTGTTGTTGTTCAGTCTAGCGTTGAATCAGACTATAGGGTCATATGGCCCAAGGGAGTACAGAAATGATGTGGGTCAAGTTTGTTCTGATTGATCTAACGATTGAGGTGCCTCTTCCTATGCATCTCAAATGTGATAATCAAGCAGCCATGTTCATAGCTAATAACCCAGCATTTCATGAGAGAACGAAGCACATTGAGGTAGGTTGTCACTACACTCGTGATTTGATCCAAAAGGGGCTTATTTCAACGTCTTATGTTGCTTCAGGTGATCAGATTGCAGACATGTTTACCAAAACTCTTGCAAGAGGTCCTTTTCATCACTGTTGTTCCAAGCTGAGCATGATAGATATATATGCTCCAGCTTGAGGGGGAGTGTTAAGATTCTTATGTTTTGTTATCTTTATTTATATTGTTTATTTCTCTTGTCCTATTTTTGTAATTTACCCTTTGAGATTTTCTCCTATATAAGTCTATAAGAAAGCTTTAAGGTTAGATGGAATATAATTTAATCTTTTCCTTCCACAAAGAACCCCAAAGGCAGAGGAACCAGAATCAAACTGATAGCCAGAACGAAAAACGAAAACATGCAAATTTGACCATACAAATTTTGTCATAGTTTATAAGCTTTATTTCAATAGTCATCCAAATTCATGTTTGTTTTGAAAGATTTACACTAAATCCAACTCTAGCGTAGATAGCCAGATCCAAAATTCTTGTTGCCTTGAGTCTAGATCGTGCTACATACTTATTCATATAGTTGTACACATGTACCTCCAATTTCATTTTCATTTTGTAAAATAGGTTAATTCCTCATAATATGAAAACCACTGTCAAAGTATAGTCTAGAAGAGTGGAAAGATAAGAGTTGATAGAGTGTATCTCGGATACAATACAAATGAAATTCTACCCCATTTATTTGCGGAATTTCATCCTCGAAGGGTAACATAAACTTTGCCATATCCAATAAAACAATTACCTGTGGATATATCGATCCATATAGTTCCAGTTCCATTTTCAGAGGTTCACCATCAGCCCCACCAGCAGAGAAGCTAAACAAACCTTCAGGTTCACAATTTACGGCAACATCTTTTGCATCAGGCAACACGACAGTTAAATAAATCCTATCCGAGCGCTGTGCCCAGAGGACTTCAGGCTGGCAGTGACTGCAGAACCACATTAGGTACCAATCAGAAACAAATCCCTTTCTTTAATCCCAAAACACACGATATCTAAACGAGCATCTATATCATTTTTTTAAAGTATGAAGCATCTATATCATAACCAACCAGTTCTTTTTTTGCACAATGCGAGATATATTACTGCTTACTACTAAGCCAAATTCCAATTTAGTATATCCAATAGAAAGTATTTACATACGAGTTTATCTAATGAAACTATTTTCCCCTATGAATTCAAGACCTCTTCCATGATATGGGGAGTTCATTGTACAAATTCCCTGCCTCCAAACAGAACTATCCTCGGGCATATTGGGTTGTAAATCCAAATAATCCTTCTACTTCTCCAACTTTCAAAGAGAAGACTAAGGGTCTTGTTAGATAATCAATTGGCAAATAAAGAGTCCAGCGTAACCCCTCCGCAGAATCACGTATCGTAACACAATAGGATGATCATTTAGAATGTTTTTTGAGTCAAGCGTATGTTCCCGCACCAATATTATTAATAAATTCTAAAAATTACAAGTGCCTGTACCCGAGGAGAGTCCGAGCATGATGATCACATTATTTACATAAAAACACATGGAGGGGAAAATAAAATCATTCCCGGCATGTCAAAAGCCCAAATAATAGCAATCAGTTTAGCCTTCTCAGTGTAGGCAGGGAAACAAAAGGTAAAAAGAAACTCCCATATCAAATCAACGCTTCATTGATCAAAAGCATAAATGAGCTACACTTCGAATGAAGGCACATTCTCCATATAAAATCTCAATCTCCCAGATCGTACATCTACATGCTCAATGCACATTCCTCACATCCCCAAATAGAAGGGTACTCTCACGAATCCATCTACTACAATGCGAGCAACCGATCTTGATATCCCTTCCACTCTCCACCTCGATTAACTCCAAGCTACGTGTGTTTGGATAGTGGGTTTAGGTGGGTTAAACTGGTTGCAGGTAACCCATTTTTGGGTTTTGGTGTTTGGATAGAGGGTTAAACGGGGTTGGGTTAGAAGTGGGTTTATTGTGATATGATTGTATTGAAGTTTGAAAAAGTGAGTAGTTATTGTGATGTGATTCTATTAGAGATTGAAAAAGTAAGTAAAAATGGGGTAGTTTATAATTTTTATATGATATGATGGTATAATATATTATTTTTTGATGGAATTGATGATGGAGAATTGATTTATTTAATTTTTTAAAAAGATAAAAAGTGGGTCCAACTTAGAAAGAGAAAGAAGTGGGTTAGGGAGGGTAACATGACCTCTGTGTCTCCTCCAAAAGTCGCCATTCACCAGATACATCAACAATACATGAAGTTCAACTTCCTTCTCTTTCCACCCTTTCTTCTTCTCATTCACTTATGTACACTTTCTAATGCTTCCACCAAGGTTCACTCCATTCGAACGATGAACAGCGAAATCAAATTTGGTTTCCCAAGTGTATAACAAATTAACAGAAAACAGATGATTTGTTACAAATGGCATTACCAAAGTAACATTTTTGTCTCGCATGATGCCAAGATTACTTTAGAAAGCATATGATGTACTCATAACCAACGTAAACAAGTAAACAAAAAACAAGATGAAAGCTGCAGTTTTTCTCTCAAAAAGAAGAAGAAAGCAGAACCACCAACTACTTCGAAGAACAAAAAACATTGAAAATGGAGAGAGATATTGACGAGTAGGGAGAGGAAGGGCTACTCACGTAGCCGGACGCATCTGTTCTCCGATCGCCGGAACCCTAACGGACGAGGAAGAGGGTGGGAGGACAGGTCGTTTTGTACACGGTTGTGCTCTCACAATCTGATGGTCCATATCATTCATACTTTCATGGGAAGGATCTGGGCCGTCCAATCAAGAGTGGGTCAGCATAGAGCCCGATGCAACAAAAAAGTTAACGGTGTAACTGTAATTATTGAATATCGGAATGGCAAAAGTGTAAAAAACTATTATTATATAATATGAATATTTGACAAATATAAAAAAAGGGAATAATCAGTATGTTAGATGCACCGATGTCTCAAACGTTTGCTTTTTTTATTTTTTTTAAATGAAATCTTGAGGATCGTCTCTCCATAATTTTTGTATTTTCTTTGAGTAACTTTTAAGTACTTTAATATATCTCATATTTTATTATCCTTCTAACTAAACAAATACTCATGAAATTTAAGAAATTATAAAATTAAGTATATTTTGATATGAAATAAGATTTGAACCTCGCTCCCTCTCGGTTGCTCTCTCAATCAATGAATTTGTTGTCTCCTTCTAAATATAAAATATTTCATCTTTAAAATGCATTTGATAGTTCAACCTTAAGTAGGATTTGGATGTGTTTAAATTATAGGTTTATTGAAAATAAAATTATCATTTAAAAACAATGTATCTATTTAAAAACCAACCTCGAAGATGAATTTGGATAGTTTTAAATTACATGTTTATAAAAAGTTAAGAAGTAATCATTCCAAAATTATAATCTATTTAAAAAATCCTTCAAACAGACAATACATGTTGTTTGTTTTTATTTTGAATATACAGATATATATATATATATATATATATATATATATGTGGCCCCTCGTTGATGAAATTTCAGTTCCATCATTGATAATTGTAGCACCCCAAATACAGTACAGCATCTAGTAATCACAAATTGTGTTAGCATCTTATAAGTAGTGGGGACTACTAATAGTCAACTTGGGTTTAAGCATTTTGGGTTGTGGACAAGGGCTCCAGTTGAATCCAAGCATAACAAGTTGTATGGGCAAATAATCCCCAATAATAACGAACCGTGCTTAGGGCATGTGACGTCACAAATGGTATCAGAGCAAAATCCCTCTAATAGTCAAAGGATTACCCAAGAGGTGGAGTCACACCTACTATAGAGTTAAGAGAAAAGGGTTGTCCAAGAGGTGAAGTCACCTACTGTTACTAGAATAGGTCATGGGCCATTGCGCAATAAGGACGTTGCTACTATAAGTGGGGGTAATTGTAGCACCTCAAATATATTATCACATCTAGTAATCGCAAAGTATGGTAGTAGTTTATAAGTAGCAGGGGCTGCGACTAGTCAACCTGAGCTAAGCATTTTGGGTTATATACAAGGGCCCCAATTGGGCCCAAGCCCAATAGATTCTCGTCTCGGATCAGTCCTTTCCTTAACTTAAGGGAAGTAGGGGTCTAAGAGTATGCACGTGGCTTATGGGAGTCTCTCAAGGAGTTCGTCATGGTCCATTGATTTACCTTTATTGAAACCGTGTTCCTATTTATTTTTGTTTCTAACTGATCAGGCATCCTCTTACCTTGGAAACTCGTGGAATTGTCCCATGGAGAGTTGGTTGTGCCAACGAATGATATAATTACTACTATTACTTAAACTTTACCAATGTCAAGAGATTATACAGTGTATTGGATGTAGAAGTAGGCCAGCATTTATATTGGCAAATATGAGATTTACAAGTACATGCTCTAGTACTATCATTTTATATGTCATAATTGCTATCTTATTAGGTTCAGCCACTATAGTTATTTGGAATCCATAAATTATTACGACCGGCGATCAACATTTCCTCCAATATGTCCTTGATTTCAAAGCTCAGATTGGGAAAACTTCCCTTCTTAATAAGAAGACAAGCTCTTATAACTTGAAAGCTCTTGCAAGCACAAGTAACTCTCTTACAACCTCAATATGAAATATATGTAAGTTAAAGCTAGATAACAACTAGAAAAAAATCTTTTACATAGTTCTTAAGCAAAAATAAAAAGTTGCGAGTCCACAAATTGGCTCAAATAAATCATGAGCGCTTCTTCTACTTCTTGCATATATACCCTTGTGCTTTTGTGAAGGGTAGCATAGCTCCCCTATGTCTTTGTGGTTCCTAAACTTGTATGTTTTTGTTTGAGTTTATTCTATCTTGATTTCTCCTTGAGAATGTTGGGTGGTTTCTTGACCTTGTAAATACATGAAAGACTTCTCCTTACTTGACTTAATGGGTTTTCTTTCAATCGAAAATGTGAAGGGTCATACACACATGCATGCATATTCTAATGATGACAAAATTATTTTTCTTGTTTATCATTGTATTCAAATCAGGTAGCAAGCTAAGGATCCTTTGTAAAAAGATGGAATGATGAAGGTGATGTCCGAGTTATTGCAACTTGATGAACATGAAGAAGTTGCTCAAGCAAAATTTGAAGATCCAATGATGACGTAATGAGGGAGATAAAGATCAAAGAGTTTTGAGTGTCTCTTGTAACATATTTTATAAGAGAGTTGCATTAAAAACCTCACGCGTATGCATATATAGCAGTCTTCTCCAACTCAACTCAAGTTGTTAGACTAAATCTACCTTGATTGACTATATTTCTAGTTGACTGATTATGTTTCAATCAACCGATGACTTTGATAAGTTTATTGATGTCTCGTTTCATCAAATATTACCGTTCAATGGCCACTTTTTGTTGGACATGCGAGCCCACGGCGAGCCATTATGCAATAAATGTTATTGCAATTCACTCCTTAATCTGAAATAAAGAGTACATAGTTTGCATAATAGGTCCCTTAGTGCAATTAGGGTTATGTACCATGGCCATCTTAATGATCATGCAGCTGTTGATTCAATTATTGAATCATAGAGGCTGGTGCTTAGATGAATATCTAATGAGTTAGATTGAGGACTCATCAAGCACCGTCAAATGATTATTAAGAGATGATCTCCAGCCTGAGTAGGAGATGGCAATCCTTTCTCAGTTAGGCTGATATCTGACCGACTTCTTGATGCAGGTCCTCTGCATAGGAATAGAGATTCGGAGGTGTTAGATTAGTTAGGTCAAAGAGTTGACTTAACGAGATCGAGATAACCTAAGTCCTATATCATAAGCTGTCATGATATAGGCACACATCCTCTGACCGGAGACAGATGTGTTACTATATGTCTGAGTATGTACATTTGGCAGACCAATAGGTTGATGGCCTAATCAAGGTCTATACACCGACGCGCTGGTGTGCATATAAGGGCATATGAGTAATACGATCTCTCAAAGGGATCATACAGGTTCACTACTGAACCGGAAGACATGAGCTCACTCATGAGATATTGGGAGGAATCAAATTCCGTGCGCACGGTCGTCTCGCTTTGGAAGCTTGACTGAATTTGTTGGTTTGATATATACTTTTGGAAAGTATATGATCAAGACCTAGGAATGATATATGCTTTTGGAAAGTATATGATCAATACTGACTCCCAATGATCGAATGAGAAACTTACTGATAAAACCATGAAGTAGACAGTATAAAGTTGATCCAATACTTCGGGTTTAATCTGAGTCTTCCAGTATGCAGGATGTACAGGTATTGGGAATGCCTGAGGGTGATGTGATCATAAACGGTTGTATAACCATGACGCTTCCATTCCTAGGGAGTGATGAAACGGGTCTGGATTTTAGTGACTCCTCTCAGTAGAGAAGTAATCTGATCTTAGTCCAAATGTTGGATATTAATCTGAATGTGATTCAGATTCAATGAGAAGATTAGATTTACGGTCTTGATTTAATCAAGCATCTATGGGAGGCTCGAGATCTAGATTTGAGATATGATCTCAATATACATGTCACTATACGTGGAACAATACAATCGCCCTGTCCTTATCTCCAAGTATTCGCGGAGAAAGCGCATTATCCTTGAAAGAGTTCATGGATAATTCTATTGTTGATATATGTATCCGAGCATTGAGAAAATGGATAATTAAATGTGAGTTAATTATCATGAATAATATGAATTTGATTCATATTATAAGGAGAGCTATCTTAGATAATTAAATGTGATTTGATTATCAAAGATGTAAATAATGTGAATGTGATTCATATTATTTGAGAACATGAGAATAAAGATCCAAGATGATTAAATATGATTTAATTATCATGGATATGAATAATGTGGATAGCAATATC
This sequence comes from Ottelia alismoides, assembly GCA_037367405.1. Classification (NCBI taxonomy): domain Eukaryota; kingdom Viridiplantae; phylum Streptophyta; class Magnoliopsida; order Alismatales; family Hydrocharitaceae; genus Ottelia; species Ottelia alismoides. Next base: position 162,704 of record JAZKJV010001591.1, read on the forward strand.
CATATTAGTCATATATATTATAAATGTGATTTATAATATATAAGAGAGAGAGATATTTGTAATTTACATTTGTTAATTAAATGTCAATGTGAATTGGATTCACATTGGATATTTAATTGAAAATGTAAATTACATGTTGTTTTGGGTTGTGAATATGATTCACAATATTCCAATGTCAAGATTGCAATATTCCCAAATTTAATTGAGAATTATTTTGGTGAATAAAAATCCCAACAAATAGTTGTTGGAAAATAAGTAGAGAGAAAATCAAGGAGATGTGCAATCTCATGGGAATCCATGAGATTCCCTCAAAAGGGGAAGGTTGATCTCCTTTGTATTTTCTCTCCTTATTTGATTGATTTAATTTGGTATTAATATTTATTTGATTTATCAAATATATTTTATCAAAATTAAATCACAAGTTGTTGGTTTTTACCAACAATAATCTTGACCATTGGATTGACATAAATCAATCTCATCCATTGATTTTATATGTCACATGGATTGAGATCCATGGATCCCAAAACCCTATAAATAGAGAGGCATACCATGCTCTCTATTTTACACACACAATGCTTGAGAAGCATCTCTCTCTCTCTTTCTCTCTAGAGGTCAGCCCTCTCTCTCCCTCTCATGGCCGTCCACCATGGATGCCATGGAGAGGTTCTCCATCGCCGCGGCATCGTCGTTATGTTGCCCGTTCTTCTGCTCGTGGATCTCCATCTCATTCGTTGCGCCTCGCTCGTGAAGAATACGTCGGATCTCGTGTGTCGAGATCAGGAGATCCGCCGCTTAGATCATCAACATGGATTGCGAGAAGCACGCGGTTCATCCTCGCGCTCGCAAGCGTCTCCTCCGTCGGATCGGACTTGAGACAGGAGGTCTCTTCGTTTAGAGACTCGATCGCAACCACGCTTCAAGAGGTAATCCTAATTACTTGTTTGTGGTTTAGACGAAACGATCCGAGAAGTGTTCTTGGATCATGTGGTTTCGTCGTATAAATTTTTTAAATTCCGCTGCATCGAGCAACTAGTGTGACTAGTCGCTCCTCGTCGTATTCGATACGACGCTCACGCTTCCGTGATGCGCTTAAGGATCTTACCATATCCTTCAAGTGGTATCAGAGCCTTAGGTCGATGGTTTCGAATATGATTCGCTAATCGAGGACGACTTGGGTTCGTTAAGGTCGCGAAAGTTTTTATCGTATTTGATTTCGCAGATCTGTTTGGTGTAATTTTTCGGCCATGTTTAAATTGTTTAAACACTAAAATAGCACTTGGATTTTGTTCCCCATTAAATAAGGAAACCATAGGATCTGAGTCTGCGTAAATCGGATTTCGTATGCTCTAGATATGGTCGTTTTAATGAACATGTATGCACTGTTGCGGGAACTGTGAATCTGAACGTGATTAAGGAGTTAATTACTGTTTAGACTTGCCTCGAAATGCGTGAAACATCACTTGGTTTCTGTTCTAAATCAAATTATCAAACTTTTGAAATTGACTTTGCTTAATTTGGATTTAAATTGATTGAGATATGCTAATTTTAGTAAGTAGGGGTCACTGCTGAAATTACTTTCCTAATCAAGAACCATGTGATTGTCAATTAATGAAATTAATTGTTAATTTCGAGAAATAATTATGGAAAATATTTGTGAAATATTAGAGAATGATTATTTCCTTAATTGACTTGGCCCCAATCAATTAATTGATTAGATTTGATCTAAATCATAATTGAAATCACAATCATCAAACTCTTGCTTGAATAGGATTGGGAATTTGTCTAGCAAATTTCCTTATAATCAAAATTATTTTGATTACTATATGGTATAATTTCGGTTGAAGAACTGATGATCATCTCAAGTACAAATTAATCAATTTGGCATTATCCTTTCCCGAGGCGGATATGGTGTCTAGTCGGGGATCGCTGGGGTAGCGGGTTACAACGTATGCGGTCCGTCCCACTCCCGCCGGTACTGGCCATGACAGCGGGTAGGGCCGGGATAATGTCCGAGGGATTAAGATGTATTTTTCTAATTATTAAAATACGAATTAATACGTACTTTGAGAATAATACCATATATATTCAAGTATAGCAATCAAGTTTGATTGATTAAATTGGATTGATAATTAATTTAATATGATTGAATTAATTATATCCAATTAAACCACTCTATTATGAATAGAGTTATTATTTCCCTAGGAAGAATTAATTATGTGAATGTGATTCATTATAATTAATTAGAATTTGAATATGATATGGAGGATCACATAAGTGACATCCATGGTCTCCCGTCAAGGCGAAGGGTTTCGTCGCCAGATATTATATGTGGGAGACGCCTGTCCGAAGTGACAGCTCCTGCATATGATCCATTTGGATCGGGCTCGTCGCTTCTCGAAAGAGTAAGGACGTATGCGTAGTGACCCCAATATCGGGTCCTCATATTACTGGGGCGATATTGGATTGCGCATAGCGAGTTGTATTCCTGTTGACGGTTGGTTCAATTAATGATGGGTCAACATCACCTTAGGGGTGGTGGGCCCGGGTATTAAAGACCGAATTGGGAGATGCAAGTTGGACTTGCAAGGCGGAATGTGTTCCCGCTTCTTTTTATCCGAGTTGTAGGTTCTCATATTATTGGGATGCAACAAAGATAAGGAAGGAGATCCCAGATCTTGCTTGAGATATAATGGTAAGTATATCTCTTACATTGAAAGTGATTAAGGGAATGAACTTTCATTGTTGACATGGCAAGACAACTTTGATATAAAATTCCTAATTCAAAGTAAAACATGTATATATATAAATATATACCCTTATGCAAATTACTTATTTCAGATAATCCTTCATTAAACCCACTCAATGTTATACTCATTAATAACCAGTAGAATATCATGGATTGGACCCTTGATCCAGATATTGAACTTACGATTGGACACATAATGTATGTGGTTGCAATGTGCAAGTTTTCTCATAATAATGAGAAGTGATAATTAAATAAGACAATAGGACTAAAACCCTAGGGTTTGTATGTCTCTATAAGTCTTGATCTTATCGAATGTACTTTTCAAGTGACATGTCGATGATGATCGTAATTATCAAAATTAATCCTTATAAAATCAATAAAGATATTCTGGCATACATATGTGCTCTTGACATTTAATCATGAATGACATGGTTCTCTATATCATGTAGAATGGTAGCTCTATTAGAGATAATGTATTCAAATTGTTTGATTACCTACCTGAACCTATGCTTTAAGAGTTTAGATGGATGTATGTGATGAGTGTCATCATTCTACTATCTTTACTCTAGTCATTCATGAAGCTTCATAATATTCATATTGTATGAATTTAATGAAGCATGTATAAGTGTTGAAATACTCTTATATTGAAATTTTTGGTTTTAAGATAAGAGATCCTTTAGTCTTGAGCAATGGTTGCTTAGAGATAAAGGGAGCGCAGCGGAAGCATAGGTTGAACTCAAGTAAGAAGTATAGTCAAAGAGTTGATTGTACTTCTGTTGCTTCCATCCAAAGAGTTGGATGAATGCCAATGCTGCAATAAGTTGATGTGTTGATAGTATGACTATCAAGTCTGTCTAGAATCCTCAGAAAAGGACTCGGATGGAGCATCAGTATAATCTACATATAATCATTGAAATTGACTTACTTATTTGATAAGGTAAAGTCTAATAATTGTATCTCAATCTTCTAATAACACTTGCAATTGGTTGCATATGTATCAGAATATTAGAAATTTGATCATAAGGTTTATTGATCATCCATGTTGAAAGTGATGCAAGTGTTGCAACAGTTTCCATGAGATCAATAGACTTCATATTTTCAGTGGGAGCCCTTAGTCTTAGAGAATGTCTCTATGACCTAGATATTAGAATACACTCATTGTTTATTTCTAATTGTTGGATATAAACATGAATTCTGTAATAAATCTATCATAAAGAGTTATGATGGAAATATTTCAGATAGTAATCTAAAATCTAGTGGACTCTATTAAATTGGAAAATTATTGAATGGTTCATTAAGATTTCTAATACTGAAAATTAAACCTTTAAAAGATCAATAGGAGGATAAAGATCATTTGACAATGATCTGGCATCAAATTTTGGACATATGTCTGTTGATGAAATCAATGGACTGGTAAGACATGAAACTTTAGATTGTCTAAAGATTCAAATCTCACATACTTGTGAATATTGTATTCAAAGTAAAATGTCCAATACACCCTTCCTTGGGAAAGGTGTAAGATTAAGGTATTCAAGATCTCATACATATTAATGTATGTGAATCATCTATATCAGAATAAACATTATGGATATGTGATATCTATTAGTGATTATTTGACATGAGATTTCTTCTCTTCACTTAGAAAACTTTGAAATGTTCAAAGATTTCACAATTTTGGTTTAGAACCAAAGTTTGAAGGAAGATGAAATGAATTTGATCTAATCAAGGTAGCTTGTACCTATTAGATAAATTCAAGGAATACCTTATGGAGATGTGAATATCATTTCTATCTCATCCCTCCTAATGAGCCTTAACTTAATAGAGTTGTAGGGAGATGCAATTGATCATGTGTGACATGATTTGATCAATGATTAATCTTAGCATAATTATCTCTTAGTTTCCAGGTATATGTGGTAGAGACTACATTATACACTTAATAAGGTCCCAAGCTGGTAAGGTGGAATCTAGCACCAGAGAGTGCTACTTCATTGGGAAAATAAAGGATGGTATTAGATACCTACTTTATGACCTTGAGATTCTTAAAAGATCTCATCTTTGAGAATATATTCTTATAGGATGACTCTCTTGAGAATCAAGATGAAAATGAAGTAAAGGAACTCATTTATTCTTGAAAAGATAATGAGGCTCCTGAAATCGGAAACTAAAATAGATAATTAAAGATGAAACATTAATACATCTTCAAATAAGTTTGAGGATGGATTCCATGTGTCAGTTAAATCTGAAAATGATCGGACTTCATGTGATGAAGCTCCTGAGGATCATGACATGGAAAGATGGATGTTAGCAATAAAAGTCTAATGTAGACTTCATATACAAGTGTTGTATATGGACCCTCGAGGATCCACCTATATGAGTCAGACCCATTAAGATGTAAATAGATCTTCAAGAGAAAGAGGGAACCTGATGAGAAGGTATAGACCTTCAAAGCACGGTTCGTAGCCATGAGCTACACACCGAAGAGAAGGCATCGCTTGCGATAAGACTTGCTCTCCAGTGACCTTGCTTTAACCCATCAGAATATTGTTAACTATAGCTACACAACTTGTCTATGACATCTTCATGGTGTGAGACAAGATTGCATTCCTCTATAAATACCACTATGAGGATATTCATATGAAGTAGCCCCAGGACTTCATGGTTGAGGAAAGCAAGGTGTGCTAGCTGAAGAACTCCATCTTTGGACTCCAATAAGTTTCTTGTAGTTGGAACATAAGATTTGATGAAATTATAAATGTTGTGATTTCAGATAAAATCTTGATGAACCATGTGAAGCTTAGTGGGAGTACCATTGTGTTCATCGTGCTTAATGTAGATATTATTCTAATCATTTAGAATGATATAAGAATAAATAATAAGTGTTTTATAATTTGGTTGTTCCATACCTTGAGATACGATCTCAAGGATACCTCTTAGATCTTAATTCTGAAGTCGTTCAGAAGCAAAGAGAAGAGGGTATTGGGACCGTCACATTAGTAGTACACCTTGGACTTATTCCGTTTTTGGAAAATTCCAAGAAAGGCTTCCTTCCCTTAAGATGTGGTAGTGACCTGTCTAAAGGGATAGCACCTCAAAGAGTTGAGGAAGTGAATGCTAGAACTGCTTGCACTTGTGCATCAGTTATGAGAAGCTGGGTATATGCTAGATGTGTACAAGAGTCAGATGTCTGCCATGCAGTGGGAGTAGTAAACTGTTACTAATCCTGCTATGGAGATAAAACACTTGATTGCAGTAATAATAATATCTTCAAAGATGATAAAACTTAGAGATAGTGATCTCAAAGTCTTATCTTCAAAAGTTTAAGATCTTGTAGATAGTGATCTATAAGGGTCTTGACTGTAGATACCTTAGGAGATAGAGATCTCCAGGAACGAAGGTATTCTAAAAGGATTATGGGAATATTGGTTATGATAATTAATAAGATGTAGTGTCAATGACACTATAACCGACAAAATTGAGTATTGGTTGCATAGGATGCAATATTCGCATTGGATGCGAGCACTGTTACTAGGAGATATGCAAGTGCCGTAAAAGGACTTGGCGTAGTCTCTTGGGAACGGAGTGACTGATCAGCTTACCAAGCTATTTTCTAAATAGCCTATGATTGTCACATGAGTGTGGGTTTAAATGATTAGCCCATTAATGGCTCTTTGGGCTAGTGGGAGATTGTTGGACATGCGAGCCCACGGCGAGCCATTATGCAATAAATGTTATTGCAATTCACTCCTTAATCTGAAATAAAGAGTACATAGTTTGCATAATAGGTCCCTTAGTGCAATTAGGGTTATGTACCATGGCCATCTTAATGATCATACAACTGTTGATTCAATTATTGAATCATAGAGGCTGGTGCTTAGATGAATATCTAATGAGTTAGATTGAGGACTCATCAAGCACCGTCAAATGATTATTAAGAGATGATCTCCAGCCTGAGTAGGAGATGGCAATCCTTTCTCAGTTAGGCTGATATCTGATCGACTTCTTGATGCAGGTCCTCTGCATAGGAATAGAGATTCGGAGGTGTTAGATTAGTTAGGTCAAAGAGTTGACTTAACGAGATCGAGATAACCTAAGTCATATATCATAAGCTGTCATGATATAGGCACACATCCTCTGACCGGAGACAGATGTGTTACTATATGTCTGAGTATGTACATTTGGCAGACCAATAGGTTGATGGCCTAATCAAGGTCTATACACCGGCGCGCTGGTGTGCATATAAGGGCATATGAGTAATACGATCTCTCAAAGGGATCATATAGGTTCACTACTGAACCGGAAGACATGAGCTCACTCATGAGATATTGGGAGGAATCAAATTCCGTGCGCACGGTCGTCTCGCTTTGGAAGCTTGACTGAATTTGTTGGTTTGATATATACTTTTGGAAAGTATATGATCAAGACCTAGGAATGATATATGCTTTTGGAAAGTATATGATCAATACTGACTCCCAATGATCGAATGAGAAATTTACTGATAAAACCATGAAGTAGACAGTATAAAGTTGATCCAATACTTCGGGTTTAATCTGAGTCTTCCAGTATGCAGGATGTACAGGTATTGGGAATGCCTGAGGGTGATGTGATCATAAACAGTTGTATAACCATGACGCTTCCATTCCTAGGGAGTGATGAAACGGGTCTGGATTTTAGTGACTCCTCTCAGTAGAGAAGTAATCTGATCTTAGTCCAAATGTTGGACATTAATCTGAATGTGATTCAGATTCAATGAGAAGATTAGATTTACGATCTTGATTTAATCAAGCATCTATGGGAGGCCCGAGATCTGGATTTGAGATATGATCTCAATATCCATGTCACTATACGTGGAACAATACAATCGCCCTGTCCTTATCTCCAAGTATTCGCGGAGAAAGCGCATTATCCTTGAAAGAGTTCATGGATAATTCTATTGTTGATATATGTATCCGAGCATTGAGAAAATGGATAATTAAATGTGAGTTAATTATCATGAATAATATGAGTTTGATTCATATTATAAGGAGAGTTATCTTAGATAATTAAATGTGATTTGATTATCAAAGATGTAAATAATGTGAATGTGATTCATATTATTTGAGAACATGAGAATAAAGATCCAAAATGATTAAATGTGATTTAATTATCATGGATATGAATAATGTGGATAGCAATATCCATATTAGTCATATATATTATAAATGTCATTTATAATATATAAGAGAGAGAGATATTTGTAATTTACATTTATTAATTAAATGTCAGTGTGAATTGGATTCACATTGGATATTTAATTGAAAATGTAAATTACATGTTGTTTTGGGTTGTGAATATGATTCACAATATTCCAATGTCAAGATTGCAATATTCCCAAATTTAATTGAGAATTATTTTGGTGAATAAAAATCCCAACAAATAGTTGTTGGAAAATAAGTAGAGAGAAAATCAAGGAGATGTGCAATCTCATGGGAATCCATGAGATTCCCTCAAAAGGGGAAGGTTGATCTCCTTTGTATTTTCTCTCCTTATTTGATTGATTTAATTTGGTATTAATATTTATTTGATTTATCAAATATATTTTATCAAAATTAAATCACAAGTTTTGGTTTTTACCAACAATAATCTTGACCATTGGATTGACATAAATCAATCTCATCCATTAATTTTATATGTCACATGGATTGAGATCCATGGATCCCAAAACCCTATAAATAGAGAGGCATACTGATGAACGCGAAATTCGCCTCATTAATAAATATAAATAACGCTGTAGCACAGGAGGCGAATTTTGTTCAGCAAAAACCACAGTCTTTGAATGCTGTGGAATATTTGTGCTTGGCAAGTCTACCAAGGTCGAACACAGGGACACAGCTGCTTAATTATAGCTTTTGAATTTTGATTCGTGAAGTTCAATGTCAATTAATCTCATTTTCAGGTCCATATGCAAATTCTGAAGCACTATGATATTTTCAAGGCAATGCAAAGTGATGTTATGATGCATGTATTTTTATTGGTTTTTATGCAAGTTAAAGTGATGCATGGGCAAATAATGCAAAGGAATATGCATGATGAATCAAATGCCAGAATTATACCCTAAAATAAGAGCAACACAATATAGAATGAAGTTGGAGTCATTTTGAACACATCATTAAAAATCGGTCATCAAATCAAGCAAGACAAATAGAGAATGGTCCCATTTTTAACATAAAAAATCACTTAATTTAAAACAGTGTCAAATGAGACAAATAAGTATGCTAGATTGTAGAGGACAAAACAAGGATCAAAACGACACTAAAATCATGCAATTTGGACCTACGATGCTCAAGTTATGCTAAAACCAGTGCAAGGGCATAAATGTAATAAAAATGCAAGAAAAATAAAGGATAAATATTGCATTTAGGTCCCTGGAGGGACCTAAATGCAAATAAAGAAACCGCCTGGGCCTGTGAGTAATTTGTCCATGCGCGCAAGGGCCCTTTTGTAATTCCTCAAAACCATGAGGGCCTCCCTGTAAAATACCCAGGCACGCACGTGAGGCACGTGCCTGGGGACCAAAATGCAATTCGTTAAAACTTCCGGGTCTTCTCTGCAATTAACCCAACACCTCACGTGCGCTGCACGTGACGGGCTAGGTTCGGGAGGAGGCTTGGGTTCGGGTCCACGTGGCATCTGTCTGTGGTTCGGATTGAAGCTCGGATGACCCGAGCCTATTGGTCTGGAGGGGAGGCTCGGGCTGCCATGTGTCTTTATCTCAACCGTCCGATCAGGAGGATCGGACGGAGACTGTACCTCCTTCATCCTCCGCGACCCACCGGAGTAGGCGGGGCTCCGGCGAGGTCGATAGAGCTCCGCCGCCTGCCGCAGACACGTCTGATGGTCAGAGAAGAGAGCTGGGGGCGCCGCGAAGACGATGGCACTCCGGTGATGCTCCAAGGATGATCGGAGCTGCGAGTTGAAGAAGCGTCGCCGGAGGAGAAGATCGTGAAGATGCTCCGGTCTGAATTCCGGCCAATGAACCTGCAAATGGTTAAAGGAATAGCCGAAGCGTGCGCGTGAGGGTTTGTGAGTGAGCTGAGGGCCGTGGGGTGGCTGGAAGCGGGGGCCCGGGGTCTCCTTCTCCGGCGAGGCGGAGAAGGAGGTGATCGGGGTGTTCGGGGATCTGGAGAAGAGAGAGGTGGTTGTCGAGGTTGCTGGTGGTCGGGTGAAGCTCGTAGGGTGATTAGGTGAAGATGATGACGGCTGGATGTGGAGGAAAAAATGGGAGAAAAAGAGAGCAAAGGCGGGCACCTCGCCGGAGCGAGATGTAGCGGAGGAGGTGGTCTGGGCAGAGCACCGGGGGCGCTCGGGTCATGGCTCGACCTGGACGACCCCTCCAGGGAGCTTAGCTACCACCAGAGAGGTGGAGCTTACATGGCGGAGCAGCCATGGATCACACCGGGGCTTCGGCCATTATCGCCCCCTTGCAAGGACCTCTCCGCTGTCACCGGAGGGCCAAGGGCTGGGCCGAAGCCCCAAATTGGTGGATAAAGGCTATGGTGGTGGGGGAGGTGGGTTATATAGGCGGGGGAGGACGGCGGTTACGTGGGTAGGAAGGCGTTTTTGAGTGGGGGTTTAATGGCGATGGAGGTGATGGCAGAGGGTTATGGAAGTCGCGCGAGGCTGGCGGAGGAACGGGCTATGTAGGGCGGCCGTTGGGAGTGGAAGAGGTGGCCGGAGGAGCGGGCTATATTAGGAAGGGGGCGCGGGGGTTACGTGAGTCGCAACGCTGGAGGGGGGGGGTTATGCGAGGTAGGAGATGATGGAAGGCCGTTGGATCTAACGATCCAACGGCTGGGATGGTGGCGCAGAAGGAGGGTTAGGATCAGATCAAAGTTTTAATCATGCGGCTAGGAGCGAAGTGAGATTGACGACGGGGATTAGATCACATGGCTGATCGACGGTGCGAGAGAAAGAGGTGACGTGGCGCGATGAGGGGTGTCGGATGGAGGGAGAATCGGATGGCTATCATTTAGGCGCTCGCCAACGGCAGTGATTGGACTTGGAGATGGATCTGACGGCTAGGAAGTAGAGCGTGATGGATGGTTGAGATGGAAGAGGGTCGGAGGAGATCCAACGGCCGAAAAAGGTGCCGGGTGGCGGAAAGGAGAGCGGGCCACGTGGGCGGCCCAGAGGTCGCCACGTGGCCCAATCAGATTAATTCAGAAATAAAAAACAAAGAAAAATATAAAAGAAATAGTTAGAGGCCGAATTTGGAAAAAGTCAAAACATGAAAGTTGTTCGTCTCGACGAGATCTACAACTTTTATGTTGGGCAAAAAGCCAATAGAGGTCATCCGTACAAAAGCTATTTTTGGGGGTATTTTTAAGGGGATAAAAACACCGATTTTTGTGGTTTTGAATTGTTTTTGTATTTTTTAGTGGTTTTAAAGGTCAGTGAATTATAGACAACTTATCTACCTAATTTTTAGGGGTTTTTGAGTTATAAAATAATTACAGAAAAATAAGGGCAATTAAATACACAATAATTAAGGGTTAATTATACACAATATTGTACATGATAAAAATAGAGTTTTAAAGGATATTTTTATTGGCTTGTTTAAGCAGGGATTTTAATAAGGAGTTTTTAGCATGATGAATACGAGATTCATCATACCCCTATACTTAAACCATGCTCGTCCTCGAGCATCTAAAGAATGAAGGAGTCGGATTAATTCCTGACAGTGCGTGTGAAAAAAATCAAGGCTTGATCTTTCGAAGACCCATGACCTAAGTGATCCTAAAATTCTGGGTTTATCCAAGCCTTAGTCAGAAGGAATCCAACTTCTCTGATTATCAGACTCTCTTTTTGTACATATAATATAAGGATATGACATTTAGTGTACTGCATTTCATGAGAGCCGAGTCGATGCATCACCCAAAGTTCCAGTCCCAAAGATTCTCCTCTAGACCTAATCCTCAATACTAGGGAATAAGTATGTTCTTGCTCCAGTCCACCGTCTCATTAGTTTGTCAGACTTTGAAATGTTGATGGACGGCCAGATGATGGAGGTACTGGGTGTGTCTAATTTTCTCACCCTCACATTGGAACAACGGGCCTCTCGCGTGCCTTTTACTCAACACCTGTATATTAATACTTTGTTGATCAATGTGTCCGTCAAGAGAGTTGGAGTCGTCTGCACTTGTTTTTCTGGGAGTACACCGGGGTGTGTCTTTTCTGAGTATCTAAGATACCTTCGACACCCAGACTTGTATCGCTTACGATGCAGGGCCCTTTTTGTGGTGTCAGCCCGACTCCTTGGTCCTATTTAGCGCTTGGTCCAAGTGGACACTTTGAAAATGGTTGGGAGCGCTCGCCATTGGTGGAAGCTCATTTGGAATTGACTTTAATTTTAGAGCTTTTCTTTAACATTTCATTTCTTTTGTTGGCTAGCTCCACTGCTTTTACCAAGAGATTGGCGCACACTGATCAACAAATTTCTTTAAGTTTCATCACACCCTGGCACTTTTAGGTAAATATCAAGAGATAGCATATGAATCTTGTTCACATACTGGCTAGGGTTTTTGCTGACACTCAGGTTTTCTGAAGCCTTCATTAACTTTATCCCATCCTCGAATATCATAAGATCGGGTCTAAATTTAAATTTCTGATCCTAGTTCCTCAAGTGATATCTCATCTCAGCTCATCAATCATGCAGTTGTGGAAGTGACTGTGCTGATCATATTTTCTTGAAAGTAGAGATAAAGAGTGTAATATAGCACTCAAATCTTTCAAACCAGAGGAGTGTGGATATTTAAGTCAGGAAAACCCTAATGACTAAGGCATGTTAACTCAGACTCTCAAGATCCCAGAGATCCAGTGTCCTCAAAAATCCTCAAGCCTTGCGTGAGTGTGAATGTGTCAGGAATACACCAACTCCAAGGATTAGTGATTTTTTTGTGTGATTTTTATCTTTTGCAAATTTTTATGGGTTTTAATTTTATACTTTTTTTTAATTCCTCGGAGAGACAATGACTGGCCCAGGCTCAAATAAAAGTATACACTTCCAGCCAGTATGGGTGTAAGTACGGGCCGAGGCCCGTGTTACTTGAGGACGGGGCCGTATGCGATGTCCTCTAAACCACCCACTCTGCTAAGGGAGACCGAGGTTCCCTCACTGAAAATGCCTACTAAACCTAGTAGTCAGAGTCAACCTCAATTTTTTTAAAAAAAAGAATAATCACAAAAATTAAACCCTCAAATTTTAATTTTTACAGGTTTTTTACTCAGTTCCCAAGGTTACCAAAACCCAGCCCGAAAAATAATTTTTTTTAAAAAAAAGTTTTAGAAACGCGAGCTAAGGCTAAAGTAATATACAATAATATACGGTATACCCCCCTATACTTAAAATTTGCTATGTCCTCATAGCACAAGTGCCATGAAGCCAAGGCTCGTTCAAGTACAGGGTGATATAGCGGAACTAAGGAGGAGGGTCCCCCTATACTTAGGCCAAAATCGGCCTAAGCACAAGAAGACCGAACGAGGGAGGAATGAATAGGCAGGTCCCCCTTATACTTAGGCTACAAATAGCCTAAGTAAGGTCTGCGTTAGGGGGGGGATTATGATACAAGGGAGAGGGAGAGGGGGTTCGTTAAGAATAGATATACACAGAGAGAGAGAGAGAAATATACAGGTGGTTGGGGGTGAGGATGTGCATGTGCAGTGTAGGTGTGGGGGGGGATATTTTTTTTCTTTTTCTTTTCTTTTTTTCTTTTTTTGGGTACAATATGCAAGACTAAAAATAAATATGCAGATGCAGTGTTTTTTTTACAACATGCAATGCAAGTTGACTGATAAAAATCCTTGCATTTCTTCACGGCTTCTTTTGCGGCCTCTTCAGCGGAAGCTCCCGACTTCGCGCCTCCATGACGATCAGGCGTCCCCGATTTTCATGGGCCCTGCCACAAAAGAAAAAAAAAGTTAGAAACTTAAAGAAATTAAATCAACAAGAAATGATGCATGAAATGAGGACCTAAAAATTTTTGAAATAAATAAAAAATCAAATCCAAAAAATTAAGCAAAGCCGCGTCCCCGGCAACGGCGCCATTTGATGAACGTGAAATTCGCCTCATTAATAAATATAAATAACACTGTAGCACAGGAGGCGAATTTTGTTCAGCAAAAACCACAGTCTTTGAATGCTGTGGAATATTTGTGCTTGGCAAGTCTACCAAGGTCGAACACAGGGACACAGCTGCTTAATTATAGCTTTTGAATTTCGATTCGTGAAGTTCAATGTCAATTAATCTCATTTTCAGGTCCATATGCAAATTCTGAAGCACTATGATATTTTCAAGGCAATGCAAAGTGATGTTATGATGCATGTATTTTTATTGGTTTTTATGCAAGTTAAAGTGATGCATGGGCAAATAATGCAAAGGAATATGCATGATGAATCAAATGCCAGAATTATACCCTAAAATAAGAGCAACACAATATAGAATGAAGTTGGAGTCATTTTGAACACATCATTAAAAATCGGTCATCAAATCAAGCAAGACAAATAGAGAATGGTCCCATTTTTAACATAAAAAATCACTTAATTTAAAACAGTGTCAAATGAGACAAATAAACATGCTAAATTGTAAAGGACAAAACAAGGATCAAAACGACACTAAAATCATGCAATTTGGACCTACGATGCTCAAGTTATGCTAAAACCAGTGCAAGGGCATAAATGTAATAAAAATGCAAGAAAAATAAAGGATAAATATTGCATTTAGGTCCCTGGAGGGACCTAAATGCAAATAAAGAAACTGCCTGGGCCTGTGAGTAATTTGTCCATGCGCGCAAGGGCCCTTTTGTAATTCCTCAAAACCATGAGGGCCTCCCTGTAAAATACCCAGGCACGCACGTGAGGCACGTGCCTGGGGACCAAAATGCAATTCGTTAAAACTTCCGGGTCTTCTCTGCAATTAACCCAACACCTCACGTGCGCTGCACGTGACGGGCTAGGTTCGGGAGGAGGCTTGGGTTCGGGTCCACGTGGCATCTGTCTGTGGTTCGGATTGAAGCTCGGATGACCCGAGCCTATTGGTCTGGAGGGGAGGCTCGGGCTGCCACGTGTCTTTATCTCAACCGTCCGATCAGGAGGATCGGATGGAGACTGTACCTCCTTCATCCTCCGCGACCCACCGGAGTAGGCGGGGCTCCGGCGAGGTCGATAGAGCTCCGCCGCCTGCCGCAGACACGTCTGATGGTCAGAAAAGAGAGCTGGGGGCGCCGCGAAGACGATGGCACTCCGGTGATGCTCCAAGGATGATCGGAGCTGCGAGTTGAAGAAGCGTCGCCGGAGGAGAAGATCGTGAAGATGCTCCGGTCTGAATTCCGGCCAATGAACCTGCAAATGGTTAAAGGAATAGCCGAAGCGTGCGCGTGAGGGTTTGTGAGTGAGCTGAGGGCCGTGGGGTGGCTGGAAGCGGGGGCCCGGGGTCTCCTTCTCCGGCGAGGCGGAGAAGGAGGTGATCGGGGTGTTCGGGGATCTGGAGAAGAGAGAGGTGGTTGTCGAGGTTGCTGGTGGTCGGGTGAAGCTCGTAGGGTGATTAGGTGAAGATGATGACGGCTGGATGTGGAGGAAAAAATGGGAGAAAAAGAGAGCAAAGGCGGGCACCTCGCCGGAGCGAGATGTAGCGGAGGAGGTGGTCTAGGCAGAGCACCGGGGGCGCTCGGGTCATGGCTCGACCTGGACGACCCCTCCAGGGAGCTTAGTTGCCACCAGAGAGGTGGAGCTTACATGGCGGAGCAGCCATGGATCACACCGGGGCTTCGGCCATTATCGCCCCCTTGCAAGGACCTCTCCGCTGTCACCGGAGGGCCAAGGGTTGGGCCGAAGCCCCAAATTGGTGGATAAAGGCTATGGTGGTGGGGGAGGTGGGTTATATAGGCGGGGGAGGACGGCGGTTACGTGGGTAGGAAGGCGTTTTTGAGTGGGGGTTTAATGGCGATGGAGGTGATGGCAGAGGGTTATGGAAGTCGCGCGAGGCTGGCGGAGGAACGGGCTATGTAGGGCAGCCGTTGGGAGTGGAAGAGGTGGCCGGAGGAGCGGGCTATATTAGGAAGGGGGCGCGGGGGTTACGTGAGTCGCAACGCTGGAGGGGGGGGTTATGCGAGGTAGGAGATGATGGAAGGCCGTTGGATCTAACGATCCAACGGCTGGGATGGTGGCGCAGAAGGAGGGTTAGGATCAGATCAAAGTTTTAATCCTGCGGCTAGGAGCGAAGTGAGATTGACGGCGGGGATTAGATCACATGGCTGATCGACGGTGCGAGAGAAAGAGGTGACGTGGCGCGATGAGGGGTGTCGGATGGAGGGAGAATCGGATGGCTATCATTTAGGCGCTCGCCAACGGCAGTGATTGGACTTGGAGATGGATCTGACGGCTAGGAAGTAGAGCGGTGATGGATGGTTGAGATGGAAGCGGGTCGGAGGAGATCCAACGACCGAAAAAGGTGCCGGGTGGCGGAAAGGAGAGCGGGCCACGTGGGCGGCCCAGAGGTCGCCACGTGGCCCAATCAGATTAATTCAAAAATAAAAAACAAAGAAAAATATAAAAGAAATAGTTAGATGCCGAATTTGGAAAAAGTCAAAACATGAAAGTTGTTCGTCTCGACGAGATCTACAACTTTCATGTTGGGCAAAAAGCCAATAGAGGTCATCTGTACAAAAGTTATTTTTGGGGGTATTTTTAAGGGGATAAAAACACCGATTTTTGTGGTTTTGAATTGTTTTTGTATTTTTTAGTGGTTTTAAAGGTCAGTGAATTATAGACAACTTATCTACCTAATTTTTAGGGGTTTTTGAGTTATAAAATAATTACAGAAAAATAAGGGCAATTAAATACACAATAATTAATGGTTAATTATACACAATATTGTACATGATAAAAATAGAGTTTTAAAGGATATTTTTGTTGGCTTGTTTAAGCAGGGATTTTAATAAGGAGTTTTTAGCATGATGAATACGAGATTCATCACATACCATGCTCTCTATTTTACACACACGATGCTTGAGAAGCATCTCTCTCTCTCTCTCTTTCTCTCTAGAGGTCAGCCCTCTCTCTCCCTCTCATGGCCGTCCACCATGGATGCCATGGAGAGGTTCTCCATTGCCGCGGCATCGTCGTTATGCTGCCCGTTCTTCTGCTCGTGGATCTCCATCTCCTTCGGTGCGCCTCGCTCGTGAAGAAGACGTCGGATCTCGTGTGTCGAGATCAGGAGATCCGCCGCTTAGATCATCAACATGGATTGCGAGAAGCACGCGGTTCATCCCCGCGCTCGCAAGCGTCTCCTCCGTCGGATCGGACTTGAGACAGGAGGTCTCTTCGTTTAGAGACTCGATCGCAACCACGCTTCAAGAGGTAATCCTAATTACTTGTTTGTGGTTTAGACGAAACGATCCGAGAAGTGTTCTTGGATCATGTGGTTTCGTCGTATAAATTTTTTAAATTCCGCTGCATCGTGCAACTAGTGTGACTAGTCGCTCCTCGTCGTATTCGATACGACGCTCACGCTTCCGTGATGCGCTTAAGGATCTTACCATATCCTTCACTTTTAGCCAGCTGATCAATCTATTAGGGTGTGTTTGGTTGGCAGGTTAAGACAGGTTAAATTGGTAGAGGGTAACCCGTTTTTGGATTTTGGTGTTTGGATAGAGGATTAAACTGGAGGTGTGTTAGAAGTGGATTTGGGGTGATATGATTGTATTGAAGTTTGAAAAAGTGAGTAGTTATTGTGATGTGATTGTATTGAAGTTTGAAAAAGTGAGTAGTTATTATGATGTGATTGTATTGAAGTTTGGAAAAGTGAGTAGAAGCGGAGTAGTTTATAATTTTTATATGATATGATGGTATAATATATTATTTTTTGATAGGATTGATGATGTAAAATTGATTTATTTAATTTTTTTAAAAAAGGAATAAAATGAGTCCCACGAGGAGAGAGGGGGATGTGGGTTAAGGGGGGTAAACTCTCCAAAGGGGAGTTTAACCCGGTAGCCGAACGCTACTTTAATCCTCCTATAATTAGCTGCCTAAGTTTAATCAGCTAACTCAAAGATTTACTTTGTTGACTAATTTACTATAATGAAAGCAATCTCTTGTTACCATCTAAATTTTAGTCGACTCACATGTATTTTCATTTGACTGATTTTATTTTCAATTGACTAAATTATATCTAGTAGACTAATTATGGGCAAAAAAATATCAAATTGTTTAGCGAAGAGATGTCCCTGAAAGAGACATGGCGACGTTTTAAGCCTTATAAAAGAGGACTTAAGGCATTATATGTCATTCACTTATTATACATAAGTTCAATTTTTCGGTCCCATTCTTCTAGTGCTAATAAAAGTATCTCTAATTGTGTTGAACCTTATACTTTGCGAGAGAAGAAGGATCATCATGTGTATTTATGCTTCATTATATTGATTTGCACAATAATTATTTGTAAGATTGTTCTAACTTTACCTTGCTCAAATGTATTACATCATATATTAATGTTGCGAGCTTTTTATTTACTTGTACATATTACACATAGGGCTCGGGCTATGGGAGCCTCTCTTCATAATTTGTAAGAGAAGTCAAACACTAGTGAACTCTATTGTCTGTTTGGTTACTGAGATGTGGTGGATTGGGGTAATCTCCTGTGAATAGTAACTGC
This sequence comes from Ottelia alismoides, assembly GCA_037367405.1. Classification (NCBI taxonomy): domain Eukaryota; kingdom Viridiplantae; phylum Streptophyta; class Magnoliopsida; order Alismatales; family Hydrocharitaceae; genus Ottelia; species Ottelia alismoides. The sequence continues at coordinate 181,136 of JAZKJV010001591.1, forward strand.
TTGGATGGTTACGAGAGTTAAAATAAGGAATGTAATGTGATGTTACATTGATCTGTGATGGAATTCCAATCCACAAATGCATAAGGGTAAATCGGGTTACCTCAAGGTTGCAAGGTTGTAAAATTGAAACCGGCCTCTAGTGTTGCAAGGTTGTAAAATTGAAAGGGAACTGTCCTTCTTGAAGCTAAGTTAATAATGGAAAGAATAGCATAATTTAATCATGTTAAAATCTCGAGTTTCATGACTCAGGACAAGTTTTTTACTCTGTTGGGTTTCCTCGTAAAAATACCCACATCCCTTTGCGATTGTACACCTGTGGTTGGACCATATCATACATATTTTATCTGCTATGATACTGTGCAGATTATTCGATTGACTTCGAGTAATACACTACCACACTACAAATTAATTTAGTCCAAAATTCTGGTTCTACACAAATTTAAAAAAAGTCTTTGGTCAGTAACAAATCTAATGCGCTAATTATTGTGCTCCTTAGGCGTTGTTTCAGTAAAGAATATTAGACCATTATTATATAGGCGAGAAAGCACAAACAAATGGCTGGAGTAGCTCAGTTGGTTAGAGCGTGTGGCTGTTAACCTCAAGGTCGAAGGTTCGACCCCTTCCTCTAGCGTTTATTTAACTAGATATATTTTTCCGATATATAGTAACAGTGTTTTGTTGCAATACGTCGTAGATGGAATGCGACCTCTCTCACAATCTTTATTTTTAGATTTTAAATATAAACCGATGAATAAATAACGTAGATACTTCAACAAAAAGGAGATTTGAACATCTCACAATTACTACACCTTCTTCCATTTATTCCTCAAAGTCGTTAAACAAATACACAAACGGATGGTACATTACATCACTAATTGGGACGGATCATCAGGTGGGTAGCCGCAGCTCGATCATCGCGTGGTACGCGGCCCGATCTCCGCCGGCCGTCCTCCACAGCGTCGCCGTCCCCCGCGCGTACGCGAACGCACCCGTACCCCCGACCACCTCCATCTCCTCCCTCTCCTCATGCTTCACCCCCCTCGCATCCATGCACACGCTCCCTCGGTACCCATGCACGTCCACCGTCAAGTACACGACATTGAAGGGCGAGTGCGCGAATCGCCACGTGGGAATCGCAAACCCCTGCACACGCCCAATGGGCCTCGATGAGTTATCGGGGCCCGAGGTGAGCGTGTGGTGGTAAACGAGTGCAGGGGTTGCACCACTCAAGCTCCGGTGGCTACAAGGTTGCACCGGTTGTATGTAGACGATGAGCGATAGCCGACGAGGGGCGATTTGGTTGGGTCGGGGGTAGCGGGAGACCGTCGCGAGGAGGACGACGACGAGCGTTGCGGCCGCAACGGCGGAGAGGAAGATGGCCTTTTGAATCATGGGAGTAGAGGGAACATGAGGTGTGGCTGTTTTGGGTTTAATTTTATGGGAGGGCTGTGCCCAGTGGTCGATTTGGGCCTTTTGGGGGGGGGGGGGGGGGGTCCAACCGCTTTGGTGGTAGGTCTAGGCTCGGCAACCGATCCAATTAAGGTCGAGCAACCTAACCCACCTAAGGAAATATATATGACCTGAACCCTTTTAATAATGGGATATTTACACTTCTGCCCTTTTGAGATTCGCAAATATACTAATACCCCTACTTTTTTCAATGACACTTGTGCTCACGCGTTCTTGCAAAATTCATAATATTGCCCTTCATTTAATGTAATATAGGAGCATAAGTGCAATAACATAAGGGCAATAATATGAGTTTTGTAAGAATACTTGGACGCAAGTGTTATTGCAAAAAAAGTAGGGGACCACATGAATTTGCAAAAAAACTGAGGGGCACAGATGTAAAGATCCCTTCTATTATTACCTTGATTATGGTGATTAGTTTGCCTAATCCGAGATGGTAGGGTAAACAATTACCATCCCAAAGAGATCTGAAACCGACTAGACAGCATGGGATGCACTTGAGCCGGTTTTATCGAGTGAACTTGCACTGTTGACAAGCCATACATGACTAGTCATGACCAGTTTTCCTCGACAATCACTACAAGAAAAATGAGTTGTGGTCACGGAATGTGGCTACGGAAACTTGTGGCCACGATAATTCCGTGGCCACTAGTTTTTCGTAGCTACAATCCGTGGCCAAAGCCTTCATACAAGAGTTGTGGCCACGATAAGTTCTATGGTCACTTGTAGTGGCCACGGTATATTCGTGGTTAAAGAGTTCTCACGACGAGACTTGTAGCTACGGCTACTGTCCACGACGTGTTGTGACCAGAGCCCAATTCTGTGGCCACAAACCCCACATCCGTGGGCATAGTTCTGTGGTCACAACTTGTTTTCCTTGTAGCACTACAAGAAAAATGAGTTGTGGTTACGGAATGTGGTTACGAAAACTTGTGGCCATGATAATTCCGTGACCACTAGTTTCTCGTAGTTATAATTCCGTGGCCAAAGTCTTCATACAAGAGTTGTGGCCACGACAAGTTCTGTGGTCGCTTGTAGTGGCCACGACATATTCGTGGTTAGAGAACTCTCGCGACGAGACTTGTAGATGCGGCTATTGACCAGGATGTGTCGTAGCCATAGCCCAATTCTGTTGCCACAAGCTCCACATTAAATGACTCGGATATTCGTTCAAAACGTTGTACAAACCTGAATCCGATATGTATTTATTCATATGTTATGCATCTTCGGCATCTCTACGTGTTAATATATCTCCGACGTCCTCAAATAATTCATTCTCTCATACAGTCTGAGATTATTCCATGTCGGATGTATGCGTAATGACCATGCACTACAAGAAAAATGAGTTGTGGTCACGGAATGTGGCTACGGAAACTTGTAGCCACGATAATTCCGTGGTCATTAGTTTCTCGTAGCTACAATTCTGTGGTCAAAGTCGTCATACAAGAGTTGTTGCCACGACTAATTCTGTGGTCACTTGTAGTGGCCACGACATATTCGTGGTTAGAGAACTCTCACGACGAGACTTGTAACTACGGCTACTGGCCACGACGTGTTGTGGCCAGAGCCCAATTCCGTGGCCACAAGCCCCACGTCCGTGGGTATAGTTCTGTAGTTACAACGTGTTTTCCTTGTAGTGATGAATAATTTGAATTTAATTTTTTTATGATATTTTTTAAATGTTAATCTACTGAGTTTTAGGATTTGATTTTATGTTGGATATATGGGTATCCATCGAGGTCATTAAGAATTACCGATCTTAAGAACGAATCTGGATAGTGATTTTATAGCTACACATGGATTTGAAAATATTGATATCCGTCTCAAACCCCATCAACTATCTACAGATGCGCACAGATCGAATTGGAATGATTTTAGCTTAAATTTTATCCCATCCAACATTAATACACTAGAGTTTAAAAGAAACTAACCGACCACCCCCGACCTCCCCCGCCCTAGCAGCCCCGACCACCCCTGACCTCCCCCGCCCTAGCAGCCCCGACCTCCCCCGCCCTAGCAGCCCTGACCTCTCCTGCACCAGCACCTAGCGCCCAGACCTTCAACCTCCCCAACGGCCTGCCTCCCCAGCGCCTTCAACCTCTCCAGCGGCCCGCCTCCCCAGCGGTCGCCGCCCTAGAGCCCGCCCTTGCGGCCCCGACCAGCCCTTGCCTCCCCAGCGCCCGCGCCTCCAACCTTCACCCGCCCCGCCCAGTGCCCCCAACCAGCCCGCCCAAGTACCAAGCCCACCGGCCAGCCCCGACCCACCCCAGCCCCTGCCCCAACGACGCTCCCAACCTCGACCCCAGCCCCTGCCCCAGCAGCATTTCAGCCGTCTTGGTGTTCAGGTCCTACATACCTTCTCTGATCTTGTCGTCTTCGAAGATGTCTCGTCCACCCATTGGGACGGTCTCTGCTTTGCCTAACTTGGTAGGAGGAACTATTCATCCTTTACCTTGTGCTCGCACGTCCCCTGCTCATCATGGATTATCGCGATCGTGCTCCACAGAGATTTCTTGTGCATCCCATCGTCTTGGTGGAGTGATATGTCCTTTTTGGAACTTCCATTGTTGTCCCGATGGAAAGGAAGGGAGCAAAGGGATTACGCGTTTAATCTCTCATATTAAGAAGGTGCATCTTTCCAGTAATGATCGGGCATCTACTCTACGGGACACAATCACAGTTGATCATGATCTATTTCTTGCAGTAGAAGGTACCTTGAGGGTCCTGGATCAATGGTTGTGCGGAAGGTGCATGAAGATACAAGCTTTGTGTCGTGCTTGCCATCATGACGATAGTCTTGTTCGTACCACAGATGATGCAGGGGTGGTCCAAGGACACATTATCGGTTTCCTGAAACCCACCCTTCACATAACACATGTTGTACCTGTTGCCAAAGATGGTGTGATTATTGATGATGCGCTCCTTGATTATATTTTCAAGAATCCGATCACCACTGTTAAGAGCATTCCTCCAAGTTGTCGGCTCGCCTTCTCTCATGCTTTGAAAGCAGCTCTGCATCAAGTTATAGCTGGGCCAGGATCCTTACAAGCTTGGGTGAAATTGCTACTTCTTCCTCGTTGCACCCTACAGATTTTCAAACTCGTGAACAGGAGGGATAAAAGATCTTGTAATAGAAGGTTCTTGCAACAACAATTTATTTTGAGCTCACTCACTAAGTGGGGTAGTACAGATGGCTTCATCAATTGGGTGTGTGATTTTTTGAAGGGGGATGTTTCAGGGATTTCAGATCTTAATCAGAATAAATCTTAGGAGGAGGATAAATATCAAAGCTCCAGCATCAGACAATGTCTTCGCAAAGTGACAGATGGACATTTTACTGCAGCCATAAATGTTTTGTGCTCTTCAGGAGTGGCGCCTATTAATGGAGACACTTTGAAGGCCTTAGAGGCTAAACATCCTTATAAACCTCCTCCTGTCACACCAGACATCTTGATTTCAGAGTCTCCTCTTACAGCTGATGCAGATGTTATTTTGCGAGCTATCAAATCTTTTCCTAAAGGGACATCTTGTGGGAGAGATGGTCTGAGGGCTCAACATATTTTAGATGCCCTCTGTGGGGAGGGATAATCGGTTGCCAAGGATCTCTTGCATGTTATTTCCTTGGTAGTTAAATTGTGGCTTAAAGGGAGATGCCCCTTGAGTCTGGCTGAGTTTATAGCCTCTGCACCTCTCACTCCACTGTTCAAACTGGACAACAGCATTCGTCCTATTGCTGTAGGTACTATATGGAGGCGCCTTGTATCTAAAGTTGCTATGGCAGGGGTTAGCAAGGAGACATCTAAATATCTTAACGACTTTCAATTTGGAGTTGGTGTGTCAGGAGGAGCGGAAGCCATCTTACACAGCACCAATCATCTTTTGAGCAAGCTTCACAGAGACGGGTCTCTTTCTATGCTTACGGTGGATTTCTCTAATGCTTTCAACTTAATAGATAGATCTATGATGCTTGGGGAAGTTAGGAGGAGATGCCCCTCTATTTCTCCATGGGTGGAATTTATCTATGCTCAAGCCGCCAGATTATATATTAGAGACAATCATTTGCGGTCATTAACAGGAGTACAGCAAGGTGACCCTTTAGGCCCCCTTCTTTTTTCTTTGGCATTGCACCCACTTATTCACGAGATCAGAGATAATTGTAAACTCCTACTTCATGCTTGGTATCTTGATGATGGGACAATTATTGGGGACATTGTAGAAGTGGCCAAGGCACTTGAGATTATTCAATGCAGGGGTCCAGAGATGGGGCTTATTCTAAATATAAAAAAAATAGAGCTTTTCTGGCCTTCATTTGATGGTCAGAAGATCCATGAAGGTTTGTTTCCCATGGATATTGGGAGGGCGCGGCTAGGTGTGAAGTTGCTTGGAGGAGATGTGAGTAGGGATAAAGATTTTATTGAAGAGTTGGCTATGATGAGGGCTACCAAGGCTGTTGACTTAATGCATTACTTCCTCAGCTGGATGATCCACAAAGTGAGCTACTTCTATTACGTTCTTGTATGGGTACTGCAGGCTTATGTTCGGCTTACGGACATGCCAACCGACATACATGAAACGGGCCGCTACATGGTTTGACAAAGGGTTACGCGAAGCTATTGAGGATATTGTGGTGTGTGGAGGTCCTTTCTTTGGTGACCTTCAATGGAGAGTGGCGTCGCTACCCATCCGACTCGGCGGTTTAGGTCTTTACTCAGCTATTGAGGCTTCTTCATATGCTTTTGTGGCCTCCAGAGCTCAATCCTGGATGCTCCAAGACCACATGCTACGAGACAGCGGGATACATGGTATGGATTCTGATTTTCTTAATGCTTTGGAAGGCCTACATGTCGCACTCCCATCTGTTGATCTTACATATTTTGCTAGTAAGGATACCGTCCCCCCTAAAGCCCAGAATGCTTTGGCGAGTTCTTTTTTAGCAAATCATAAAAGATATGGAAGCTGAGTTTGACATGACTGCTAGGCAAAAAGCATTTTTCCATTGTTTACAAGCTGAACATGCCCAAGATTTTCTACTTGCCATTCCTATTGAGGGGCTTGGAATGCATATGTCACCCATCGAATATCGTAGCATTCTCAAGTACCGCCTCATGATTCCTCTTTCCCACCAGATGAGGCTTGTCCAGTATGCCACAAATCCTGCTTGGATGCTTTTGGGGAGCATGCCGTTCATTGTCGCGAGCTTCCAGGTTTTAAATACATACATGATCTTGTCAGAGATGTTCTATTTGATATACTCAGACATGCAGGCGTTGCTTCAAAAAAAGAAGCACCGGTGAATTTCTTAACTGATCCACAAGAGGGGAGGTCGACACTTAGACTGGCAGATGTTTTGATATTTGGATGGGTTGGAGGAAGGCATGCATGTGTTGATTTGACTGGAGTTTCTCCATTGGTGGGTCTGATAAAGAGTGATTTTGTTGCGGGATGCGCCGCACAAAAAGTTGCCTTAGCTAAAGTGGTTAAGCATGAGAATGCCTGCATTGACAATCAACATGTATTCATCCCCTTTGGTTTTGATACATTTGGGTTTTTGGCAAGTGAAGCAGTGGAGCTCTTTAAGAGGATTCAAAACATCATGCATAGCAATGTTATGGTTCCTAAGTCCTGGAATGTTGTATTTCGAAGGATTGGATTTGCCATTCAAAAGGGATTGGCGACGCAGCTTGTTGCCCGTCTCCATTTCTATGTAACTTCCCTAAAAAGGTGGGTAACCCAAATTTATGAGATCATTACATATATATCTATATATTAGAGTTTTTCCAAATGAATTACTTGATCATTGTCTAATATAACCTTAATGCGTGAAAAATTCTTCAGTCCAAAATAATTCATTAAACACTTAAATTCTATCCAAACCATCGGTACAAATTATATCAATCTAATTCATTAAACGTTTAAATTTTATCCAATCAATCGGTACAAATTACAACAGATTGATCAGGCTTTCTGATAATGCATAACATTTGAACTATGTTTTAAAAAACCTTGTACATGTAAGCTAATAAATATTTACCATAATGGATGTTAGATTTTTTATATTCTGATACTAAATTCATTTTTTTCTTTTATTCGTGATTTGAGGTTGACTGTTAAATAACGATGAAAATGGTATCGTTACACCTCTACCCTTATAAACTTTTCCAATTACATCATAAACCCGACTTCTTCATACATAGCTCACGATCTTTCCAATCTTACTCCGTCTTACATCACAACTCTTGTCGTAAATTTAACTTTTCTTGAGTTAATCTTTTGAGTTAATCAGATCACAAAAGGTGGATTTTTTTTCTTCTCCATCTCCCTGTCCTTCTCCTCTTGCCCTTTTTCTTCATCCTCAACCTCCTTCCACGGCAAGCAATCTAGCACCGATATATGTAATGTCCCGAGCATAGGTCATTGGACCGTTATCGAGGGAAATCGATCATGAAAACTTGTTAGTTCAGGCTCAGATGGACCCATTGACAATCATACACAAGGCTTAAGCCAAGTTATCATATAGTAGTCCCTCACTCTTATAAGCCACTCTCACATTTTTTGAGTTTTTGATATGGGACTATTTTTAGGTTGGAGCATTACAATGTGGTTGTGGTAGTCGACGCCCACCCTACCTGCAACTTGGGATCACGAGTGACGCCACCGTTTGTTCGATTTACAAGGAGAAAGCGACCAAGATGTCCTGCTTGCACCTTGCATGGCCTTAGGGATGAGCATCGGGCCGGGCCCAACCTAACCCAGCCCGAGCCCGGTTTCAATTTATAGGCTTACAGGTCGGGCTTAGGCCCGTTGAATTTCAGAAATTACAGCCCAAGACCGAGCCCGACCCGTAAGTACATGGGTCGGGCTCCGGTCGGGCTGATCCGCTATATTAAGCAAAATTAAACGTGAATATAATACACATTTAATATGCAAATATACAAATTGATCATGTATTTCTTCAAAACATGAACATAGTTGATGTCTAAATATCATAGAATAATGACAATTTAAGAATGAAGATCAAATGTGATATTAGAAATCATAAACTACATATGGAAAAAACATCGGGCTTACATACGTGCCTACACTCAGATCGGCCCACAGGCTTCAGGCTCGGGCCCAAGCTTGCCCGAACCCGGCCCGAAAATTGGATCGGGCCAAAAATCAAGCCCAACCCCGCCCATTTATCATTCGGGCTCGAGCCGGGCTCGAGCTTTATTGGGCCGGGCATGCATGCTCTCATGCTCCAGAATCTAGTGGTCTGAGCATGGTGGAGAGCCTACAAGATTCAACCAGAGTGGTTCAGAATGCATGCTCTCATGCTCTCACATTTTTTTGCTCTCACATGATCACTCATATATATATGGGTGTGAGAGCAAAAAAAATGTGAGAGCATGAGAGGATGCATTCTAGACCACTAGATTCTGCCATCTCTCTCCTGGTTAAATCTAGTGGTCCAGAATGCATGTTCTCACAGTTTTTTGCTCTCACGGGATCACTCCTATGTATATAGGGTTCAATGAGACATCCCCATGGTTGCCCCCATCCAATTTTTCGGTGTTTTTTTTATTTTTTTTTCAAAAATATCACATGTATATTCATCTATATATCCCTCCTATATGTCATTCGAATTTCGTCATAAGCAGAGACTCATATGTCCTCCATCTACAATAGGTCGATTACAATAATGTTTAGACCATTGAAATTACCTGTTCTAGATGGAGGGTATAGGAGTTTCTGTTTCTGACGAAATTCGAATGACATATGGGAGGGATATATAGATGAATATACAAGGTGATATTTTTGAAAAAAAAATAAAAAAATTACGAAAAATGGGGCGAGGACAACCCCATTTTCCCCATATATATAGATATAGAGAGGGAGGCTTCATCTTGTTAGAGCCAGAACTATGAGAGCATGAGAGCAATGATTCTGGACCACTAGATTATGTCATCTCTCTCCTGGTTGATTAGAAGATGAGAGAGATGAGCAAAATCTAGTAGTCCAGATTCACAGTTCTCATGCTCTCACAGGATCAGCCCTTATATATACACACACACACACATATGCATATATATAAGGAAAGGGAGCTTACTTCATGAAGTAGGTAACTTTGCCTACTTCATGTTCATTTTGACCATTTTTAAAATTTATTTTGGAAAAACCATCATGAATTTCATCACTATATCCTCATAATATGTTATCCCAACTTCGTCAGAAACAGAGACTCGTATGTACTCCATCTAGAACAGGAATTTTTAACAGTCTTATAATTGTTGTAATCGATCTGTTCCGGATGGAGGGCCCATGAGTCTCTATTTCTGACGAAATTGGAATGACTTATTAGAGGGATATACTTATGAAGATCCATGGTGGTATTTTCCAAAAAAAAATAAAAAATGACAAAAAATGTGCATGAAGTTACCTACTTCATGAAGTGGGCTCCCTTTCCTCTCTATATATACTAAAGTTAGATTTTTTTTCTCCAAATACAATATTAACAATAATAGTAACAATGGCATTAACAATAAGCAACACCAGCCATAGAATATCAATCGAAAACAAATACAATGATATTATAACAATAATTAGAAATTCTCTTTCTTGGTTAATTCTAAGATAACCTTTATAGTATGAGCTGTATTAATAAAAAACAATGGTAAAGAAATGGCACCACCACCGATAACTACAATAAATGCATCATCAAATGAATGCCAGCAACATTCTATTGAATTTGAATGGAAAACAACTACAACTATTATTATAACAGCAACTAAAAATTCTTATTCATTGTTAATTCAAATACAACATTAACAGGAACGAGGCCGGCCCTGGGCATTGTTTTGAAGTGCAATTGCACAGGACCCATTAATTTTAGGGGCCCAGGTTTACATGTAATCTGATTCTTGGTTTAGGAATAAAATAGTATTTGTCGGTGAAACAATAAGCCCCTATAAATTAGGGATGAAAGCAGATAGGATACGGATTGGATATGCCTATTTCCATATCCATGTTCGTTTTATCTCTATCGAATACCGATACATATATGATTCGGATATGCATTAAGGAAATCACATCCTTAAAAATACCGATACGAATTTGAATCCGAGTACGGATCGAATAAAGAGCAGACTCGAATGCGGATCGAATAAAGAGCCAATCCGAATATGAATCAAATAAAGAGTGAATTCAAATATGGATCCAATAAACATGGATTCTGAATACGAATAGAATAAAGTCTGCATACAAATACGAATTGAATTTTTATCAAAGTTCAAAATGATTTTAGAAAAAATGACAATGAAATATAAATAAGTTGCATAATGACAAGAGGTAGCGTTGAAGTAACATGTGTTCTTGACCGGAAGCAAAAAGGAGGATAGGATTTCGTAACTTTTGTTATTGCCCATTCCCAAACAAACATAAGTTTATTGATATCATTAATATATTGTATTATATAATATATAATATTAATAATAACATGATGTTGTGGTGTATATTACATTAACTAATATATAATATAATATTAAATGTTGTATTCGGATATCCGGATCTAGATCTGGATATTCAAGCCATTGTCTGTCTCCGTATTCGGAAAATTTTTACAACCCATATCCATATTCGATCCATATTCGATTAGTAGTCAGATACGAATATTCGTATCCGGTAATTTTTCGAATATGGTAAGCAGATATTCTGACATATTTGTATCTGTTTTCATCCCTACTATAAATTCAAATTTTTGATGAATAACTCAATGCTAAAATCAAAAATTTAATGAGATTATATAAGGGTCGATTGTTCCCCGAAAATAAAATATTTCATTTTATACTTGATGGTAAACACACTAGAGATAATTTGTTCTTATTAATAAAAATTTGCAAGGGCTTCCTTTTTTCTTTTGCCTAGGGCCCATGAAATGTCAGGGACGGCACTGAACAGGAACAACATTATTGAAATAAGCAATTTTTAAAATTGATAATCTTAGATGGAAAACAACCAGAACATTATTGAAAGTAAGCAATCCAAAAAAAATACATGCTCTTGACAATAAGCTAGCCAACCAACAGAGAAGGAAACAAAAATATAATCTCCTCAACAATCAACCATTGAAGAATAAGATGATGCATGTTTTAAAACGATAAACATGATACTGCAAACAAGCACGGAAAAGAAGAAATCCCACCGCTGAGATGCTCAGTTGACTCCTCCCACCTGATAGGAAGATGACAGATTCCAAAATTCGTGCATAAGGGTCAAGAACTTTGGATGAACAGAGGCAAATGGGTGTCAGCCTCGCTTCTCGGAAACACCTGATGCTGACCACACTGATAGACATGAAAGCACTGGTAATGCCAGTTGGTGAAGTGGCGTTAAGCATCCCGGGAGGTACGCAAAGAGAGGTTGTAATGATATATCTATGTCCATACCGCTCCTCGTGAAGTAGATCTCGCATCCAACCAAGCCTTTTTTGGATCAGGGAACGTGATAAACCCCACACGTGTGGCTCGAACATGTATTACTGCATTCCCATTAAACTGTACCACCTACAACCTTGTCACCTATCCATTTTGTAATAGTTTTTGCTTCCCTCAGTCATAATACTTTCTTTGACATGGCTATGTCCCCATACAACAAAATCATCAGTTACTACTTTTCCTCGTGGGTGGATTTTGATAACATCATTATGATGAAAATCAATCTACTGTCAATCTCTTCGGGCCACGACCCTGGACCTGTTACCGGTGGGTGCGGACAGCAGGGACACATCAAGAGGGACTGCCTGAGCAAAGCCAATACCTCCACAGGTGTATAGCGAGCGGCGAGTACGGGGAGGATTCAGACAGCAAGCAGTCAGTGTTGCAGCTACACAAGCGTCAGCTCATGTCGCCCGTCTGAGTGGTGGAGGATTTCCACGTCCTAACACGAGAGCAACAACAACCAGCTCAAAGCATTGTGGGTTCTAGTACGACCCGACCTGCGGGCCGCGTATACGCCCCATCACAGAAGGACGCACAGGCAGAGCTTAGTTATTAATAGACGGTCGTGGGAGTTAAGGAGATGTGAGTGAGTTTAGGCGCAAAGGACGGGAGGAGCAGGAGTTGATGGAGGAATCCACTTCTTTTCTGAAGCCCGAGCTGAACTATTGATAAGGAGGTGAGGGGGGGACAATTAGCCCAAAAAACCACTAACTTCTCATATTTTTAGTTAATTCGTCCGAACTCCGATTGACCCCAAACCATCTCCATTGTGTAGATATTATTAACAAGAATAAATAAAAAAATACAAAAAATTACTAACTCAAACAAATGTCAAATAATCCCAAAGTCTGATTTCACATCTGACAGACTAAAATGAGCATATCTCCCACATACAGTGTCCGATTTTGGTCTACTCACTTTTAAAATACTCCATTTTTAAATACCTTCAAAACAAGGCCAATTTCTAAAATTCGGAGATCATATGTGAAAATAGGATTTTGGGCATCTTTTGCGCATTTTGACTTTTTGCTATTTTTGACATGAGTTTTATGTACATACTTAACCCTTTTAATTTTATTTATTCTTCATTTGTGTTCTTTGATGAAAGTTTCATTAAGTGACCCAAAAATCCAAATCCAGATTAAAACTGAAATCAAAGAAACTGACTGAGTCCAAATGTCCATTGCGAGTATGTACAAAAATTGTGTGTTTCTTACTTCTATTTTATTTTCCCATGTTCTTATTTATTAAAAATCCAAAAAAATCAGATTAGCGTGTAAATAATTTTTTGTATTTTATCGTATTTTTTCTAGAATTTTTATCTTTTTTAAAGCCACTAAAAAATTACAAAACCCAAAAAGCCGGTTTTTATACACATGAAGAACCACCAAAAATACCACTTCGCACAAATCACATCTTTCGCTCCCAGTCCTTCATAAAAGTTGAAGATCTCATCGAGACAAACAACTTTTATGAAGGAATTTTACGATCCGAGGTTTCCTTCTATTTCTTTTCTATTTTTCTTTATCTTTAAATTTTGATTTTTTTGGGGTGCCACGTGGCACCCCCACTTTCTCTCTCTAAGCCAGCAGGTCATGTGCCTAGCACGTGACCCCACCTTCCCCTTCCTCCAGTCGTCCCCCCCCCCCCGCGTAACGCCACCCGCTTCTTCCTGCATGTAACGACCGCCGGTTGTAGCTCCCTCAACCTCCCCTCCACTGTTACAGCCTCTGCCTATAAAACAGGTCCACGCCGCCGCCAAAAACCATCCGTTGTTCCACAGCCTAGGAGCTCTTCCCCTGGTGGTGACAGCACCAGCCGTCTCTTCTCCGACTCTGGCGAGATACGGTGCTCCTTCAAGGCGCCGACGCAGAGCTCCTCCATCGAGCCTCTGCCCTTGCTCCGGTTTACAACCGTTAGGCTCCATTCTAGGTACTTCCCCCCTCCTCTTCCTCCGGTCCCGCTCCACACCTCCACTCCGGCCTCGCACAGGCTGGAACCCCACCCTGTTTCTTTTCCCGACCTCAGACCACCCTCCGACTCACCCTCCGCGCTTCGCCGAGTACGGGCCTCGCCACCCTCCGTTTTTCCTTGTTAACCCCTTGCAGGAACTTCGTCGCGACAACCCCTCCGCCCCGAGCGCAGCCGACTCATGCTCCACCTTTCGCGCATCGCCGTGCATCAAGGCTTCCACACCTCCACCATCGCTCGACCGTGTGTCGGTCGAGCTGTGCCGCCCTCCGTGCGGAGGCACCGCCAACGCCCCAGGCTCTGCCGGTCGTGTGTCGGCCGGTCGAAGCCTCAATCGCCCACCACCTCCGCTCCTCCGTGCACCACCTTCCCCCCACCGCCTGTCGCCGCCTCCTGTGCGGCCGCTCCGCCATCATCAGCTCCGCCCTCTCCACAGCCACCCTCCGTCATTGGATCAAGGCATCAGACAGTAATCTAATGGCCCTCGAATCGCCACGTCAGCGACCCCCACATTTCCAGGCTTGGGCTCCTTAGCTTCGGACCGAGCCTTCCGCACACTCGTCAAGCCTGAGGTTCGGACCTCCGAACCTAAGCCCTGGCCCCGGACCTCAACTCAGGATACCCGAGCCTAAGGTCCAGCTCCCGAGCCTAAGCTTCGACGCTCGAGCCTTCGCCTCGGGGACCCCGAGCCTCCACCAGCCGCCACCTAGGCCCGGGACCCCCGAGCCTCCGCCTCGCCAACCAAGCCTGCTGGCACACGTGTGACGCACATGCGTAGTAGGAAAATTGCAAAAAGTCCTTCCATTGTTTCAGAATTTACAAATATACCCCCCGCTAGAGGTAAATTGCAGAGAGACCCCTTCGACTTTGCGAAGTTATAAATAAGCCCCTCCAGGGACCTTTTTGAAAGAAAAACTTTAATTTATTTACATTTTAGTCCCTGACTTTTCAAATTATCATATCTTGCTTATTTGAACTCCGATTTTGACGTATAATATGTCATTTTGAAGCTCTTTTCATGCTCTATCATTTAGCATATCTTGTGAACAGATCTGAGGCTACTTATTGAGATTTTTCATTTGATGATTTATTCTTACCGATCTTTGACCTATTTGTGCTTGTTAATTGAGAAATTAGAGGATCTTTATGCAGGGACTCAAGTGAAAATATTTTCCAAGATTAACATTCGTTTAGAGACTGAAAACTTTATTTGCATAATTTAGTCTGTGCAGGGGTTCATCCAAGGAAAAAGAGTAATTAATAATACTTTGAGGATTAATGATCTATTTCACAGGAGTGAATTGATTGCATAATCTTCTTGCCTGCATTCTTGGATTGATTTGAAACTGTATCTTTTGGTATGTGATTAAATTTCGAGGATATTGATTAACATTGTTTGGATTAAAAATCATTAAATCGCAAATCCGGTGCTTCATTCTATCTGTTTAACTTTCTTCATATTGCATTTTTCATCATTGCATTGCATTATAGTTTCTTGACATAGAAATAAATCAAGCATTAATTAACTATTAAATTTAATTTAAAACCACGCAACTAAGAATCACCGTTCCCTTTGTTTGACCTTGGAAGACTTGCCAAGTAAAAATATTCCACAACATTCAAAGATTGTGGTATTTTGATCGACCGATTTTTGCCTCCTATACTACAATTATCGATTATTGAAGAGGCGAATTCCGCGTTCATCAAATGGTGCCGTTGCCGGGGAAAGGCGAATTTTCAGGGTTTTAAATCATTTTTTGTAATTAATTTTTGTGAAAATCATTTCTGTGTCATTTTTTTTCTCTTCTGCATTTCTCTTTGTTACTAACCACAATTTCTCTCTTTGCAGACTACTGGGAGCAAAAATTTTGGGATTTAATCAAGGATCTGCAAGGACAGAGAATTGAATTTTAATTTAAGAGAGAGAGAGCTTAATCTAGATTTAATTCACGCATTATTCTCAGGGTCCCTCTCTTTGAACCCTTGTAATACAGACTGAACTTTTCTGTGGTGTGTCGGGTCTGTTTCAGACCCTTCTGTGTGGTTGGGACCCGGCTTGAGTGACGTAGGACTTAGGAACATATACGCTTGCTTACTTATCATTGATTGTGCTCGTAATTCTTAGGTCACCCTCTCACTAACTAAACACATTGTAAATCGTTCAACATTAGTTAAATTTTGAAATCAATTCTTCCCGCTAATAGAACTATCTGCGTAAGGCGTTTTTCATCTGTGCATATCATTTAGTGTAATTTAAATTCTGTGTCTTGCATCCCGCATGAAGAACGTGAGGATTCACTGTAAGTCTTCTTCCTAAGCATGACTTAAGCATGCATCATTGATTTACATCTGCATTGGCTTTTTTGATTCTCCTTCCTCAAGTTTTACAACTTAGGAATTAAAGGAATTGGGACTGTTCGTTAGGCATGAATTTTTGTGCTCACATAATTTCATTGATAACCTCAATTTAAAACTGGGACTGCTAATCAAGGTCTCTATAAATAAAACTGACAAAAATTTAACATGTGTTTGGTGGAGAGAACCCCACTCATTGTTTGTAAGGGCAAGATTGCCACCTTAGGACAGAGCCAAAAACCGAAATGCTTCATTCAGACTACTGATTTTAAAAATAATTAGCTACTTTTCAGTGAGGGTCTCGGGTAGCCGTTTCATGGTCCGACTTCCCTTAGCAGAGTAGGTGGTTTAGAGGATACTGCGGAAGGCTCCGTCCTCAAGCGTCACGGGTAGTGGTTTAAACGGTCCGTACTTACACCTATACTGCCTGAAAGTAGGTGCAACTAGTTGTATGAACTCGGGACAATCTTTATGAAATATTTCGGCACCTAACAGCTCCGCTTAATTTTCAAGATTGTTTTGTCATTAAATTAAAATTGAAAAGATAAGCGACCGAGCCCTAACGTTCCTTCACCAGTGTTGAGTGGGTAAATTGACGGTTTTTGAATTGTGTTTGTTTTGAGCGGGTCCTCTGTACATTCATACGCTCTGTACAATGGACTCCTCTGAAAATCTTTGTCCGAACTCTGCGAACAAATCTCCGAGCTCCTCCTACTACTCATCTCCTAAATTTCAAAATGACTCTCTTCTCAAAACCCCATGGTATGGAGACAAACCTTCTCTCCACACCGTGGTTCACCCCACACCCCTATGGATTAGTCAAACTCAGACTAACCCTCTTTCTTACTCTATCCCTGCCAAAGAAACTTTTATCTTTGGCAGAAACACTAAACCTTCTAAGAACGAGCCTAACTCAGATTTATTTTCATGTGAAGGTAAAGAAGAGGACGAGATGCTCCAAAGAAGGACGAAAATGATAATGACCCTATCCGTGCGCTTTTGGCTAGAATCACTGCTGCTGAACAACACAATGAACTCCTTAGAACCCAGATGGCAGAAATGCAACGTGGTGAGGAGGCTATGGAAGATACGTACCTCCCTGAAATTGATGAAGACCATAATTGGTTGAGACCGGTACCCCCTGAGGATGCGTTCGAACACAAACCGCATTTCCGTACACTGTTGCAAAAGTTCAGATGGAATAATCATGAATAACCATATATCTTCCTCCGTGATTTCAAGTTAGTCTGTGCTAACCTATGCCACCCTAGGGTTAGCCAGGACTACATAAGGTTGAGAGCTGTCCCCTTCGCCTTGACTGATAAGGCGACTTACTGGCTGAAAAACTTAGGGGAAGTAGTCACTACATGGGCCACATTCAAGACTATGTTTTTAAAGACATTCTACCCAGTTAGTAGAATCAAATAGATGAGGATCAAGCTCACGAGCTTTACCCAACACCCAAGCGAACCATTCCATGAAACCTGGGAAAGATTTACATACTTAATCCATAAATGCCCAGGACACGGGATAAGTAAAATGATGCTGGTACAAAGTCTTGTTAGCGGGCTGAACCCTGAGACTCAAGGGTTAGTAAGTGCATACTACGGAGGAAGCTACATGGGATGCCACGAGGACACCGTCTACGAGGTGTTCAAGAGACTTGTTGAATCCAGCCGTGCACAAACCACCAGCCAGGCTTACATAGCCGGCTCTAAAAAGATGGTGAATAATCTGACGACTGATCAGAGTGCTGACATGGGAATAATAGCTGATAAGATAACTATGGTCGAGCATATTTATAAAAAGGTGGAACGAACTCCACAAATCATCTGATATGGAGAAATTGGCTAAATTGCCTAAGCAAAAGGAGGAATTGGCTGACAGGGTATCTAAGATACCTGCCCTGACTTCACCCCCCGCACCCATACACTAAATTCACTACATTCAAGGTCAAGGGGTAGGGCAACAGAGCCATTAGGGTGGAGACCAAGTCTTGTCCCATCAAACTGAAGAAACCTCCGCTCAAACTGTTTACGAAGAACCTCCACAAGTCATGGAGATAAACGGAGTTTGGTATAACCTGGAACCGGTCAACCGTTCAGATCAAAACTCTACTCTGAACCCTCATCCACCACAAGCCCGACCCACCTACCAGCCTCAACCGCAACAACGACAACAGTACCGCACGGGATATCAGAACCCGCAACCACAACCACAACAGAACCAACGCCAAGGCCAGCAGGGCCAATTCAGACAATATCAGCAGCCTCAGGCCAGGCAGGGTCAAGGGTCCTCCTCTTCTTCTATCTCTCTAGAACTCCAGCGAGTGCTGGATGAGCTTCATGACATGAGAGTTGACATAAATCGACTCTCTCGATGGAGAGATGAGGTGATCGCACCCCATACCATGATTCCAGCTCAAGTCCAAGCTAACCCAAATAGCCTCGGACATAATCAGGTATTAATCTCTGAGTATTCCGTACCTGAACACGAGCTCTCATCAAATAATAATGCTTATCATATTTCTCTTAGGAGCGGAAGGACCGTAACCATGCCTGATCGAGCAAAGGAACACAGTAACATAGCCCTAGTGTTCACAAATTCGTACAACCCTGGGGGAATCGACGAAGGAAGACAAGAGGAGAAAGAAGAAGACCCACCCACACCACACGTGATACACTGCACAACTGGAGATAATGGAGAGTCAGAGTCTGTGTCTGACGAAGACATGCCACTAAGACATCCGCAACATCTGACCACCAATTTCCCTGCTTTTAGTCTGAGTCCTGTAAACAAGTTTTCATTCAATAAAAGTGATGTTTTTATCACAACAAGCCCATCCCTTTCCCGCATGCTCTTACGGAAGGAAAGAAGAAAATATAAAAAACCAAAAAAAATGATGACGAGATGGCCCTCATCTGTAACGAAAATATTAAGGTCACTCTGTCCATAGACGAGATGATAGAAAGAGACTCAGCTTTTCGAAAGTACCTTAAGGTGAGATACACACCAACAAGGGCCAGCAAACAGTCTCCTAGCTGAATAAAGAAACACATACTCTCAGTTACCAAATCTCAACTTATAAAAAATGAGCTACCAAGGAAGAAAAGAGACATGGTTGCTCACTTTGTCACTAGCCAAATCAAAGAAATCAAGTTTGCAAGAACATTGTTAGACAATTGTTCATCCATCAATCTCATGCCCACAACCCTATTTGAGCATCTGAATCTAGGTCCTTTTAAGCAATCTGCAGCTGTACTTCAATTCGCAGACACATCAACTAAGAGACCTAGGGGGGAGATTCGAAATGTTGTCATCAACATAGAGGGACCAAACTACCCAGTAGATTTTACAATACTTGACATGGATGTCCCTAGAAATTGGAAATACTCCCATATGATACTAGGGTTCCTTAGGACCGCAGGAGCTATATTCGATTACACATCCGGGAGAATCCAGTTTGGAAATGTTGAACTTAAAATGAAGCAAACTAGGTTTCAGAAATTGAGACGGAATTTACAAATGCAACAGTTGGGCCCTAGAAACAAAACCCAACCGCTATGATCGAATCAACCTCATATGGAGAGGAAATTGTTGATGATTTAGTCTGCCAGCTCATTCATACATCTACCTTTACTCTAGGAGACTCGGAGGTCCCTTTGGACCTGTCAGACCATTCTTCTTATGGACAATCCCAGAGCAAGGTACACAAATTGGATGCGACGCTTTCCACACCACATTCCATCATTAGCGATCCGACCTCAGAAATACCCACGATGGTGGCTGACATTAATACAATGCAAGCATCCACATCACAAAAAGAAGCACCACTGAGGGGACCAGAAGTGAGCAACAATATAGACCTACCTGAACTCAAGCCGTTGCCCCCTATGCTTAAGTATGCCTTCCTTGCAGGAGATAAGGAACAGTTTCCGGTCATCATCAATTCACATCTAATCGAAGAGCAGGAGATCCACCTGCTTAATGTTTTGGAGAAAAATCGCAAGGCTATAGGCTGGAGATTGTCTGATTTTCCAGGGATAAACCCCGACCTGTGCTCACACCATATTTACCTGGAGGATAATGCTAAACCATCCCGTGAATGCCAACGTAGGTTGAATCCAAACTTACGGGAAGTGGTTAAGACTGAGATCAAAAAATGGTGTAAAGTTGGAGTCATATATCCCATCTCCGACTCCAAGTGGCTTTACATGTTGTTCCGAAAAGTCGGGAGTTCAGATTATCACCAACGAGGAGGGAGAAGAGATCATGACACGGGTACCCACGTCGTGGCGTGTCTGTGTGGATTACAGGCACCTGAATGCCGTAACGAAAAAAGATCACTTTCCGCTGCCTTTTATTGATCAAATCCTGGAGAGATTGGCGGGGAGAGAATACTTCTATTTCTTAGACGGGTACTCGTGCTACAATTAGGTAGCCATTGCCCCCGAGGACTAGGAACAAAATACCTTTACATGTCCTTTCAGCAGATATGCATTCAAGAGCATGCCTTTTGGGCTTTGCAACGACCCCGGCACCTTTCAGTGATGCATGATTGCGATTTTTACCGACATGGTTGGGGATTTCCTTGAGGTCTTCATGGATGACTTCTCGGTCCATGGTGATTCATTCGATGATTGTCTAGCGTACCTGGATCGAGTCCTCCAAAAGTATAGGGAAGTGAATCTGGTGCTCTCTTAGGAGAAAAGCCATTTCATGGTAAAACAGGGCATTGTATTGGGGCATGTCATCTCCAAGAAGGGAATGGAGGTTGACCCTGCCAAAGTTGATGTGATCAAAAAACTCGAGCCACCTACCAATGTGAAACAAGTACGATCTTTTTTGGGGTATGTCGGATTTTACAGGAGATTTATCAAGGATTTTTCAAAAATTGCCCGGCCGCTTACTGACCTCCTAGGGAAAGACATCGAGTTCCTGATAGATCATAAGTGTCTTGAAGCCTTTGAACTACTCAAAACGAGGATCATTGAGACTCCCGTCCTACAAGCTCCCGACTGGTCTCTTACCTTCGAGATCATGACAGACGCATCCGATTTCGCAATAGGGGGTGTGTTAGGACAACAAAAAGATGGATTCTCGTATGTTATTCACTATGCAAGCAAAGTTTTAGACCCTGCTCAGAAAAATTACACTGTGTCTGAAAAGGAAATGCTTGCTGTAGTTTTTTCCTTGGGAAAATTTCGATCTATACTTCCAGGATCAAAGGTGACAGTTTACACAGACCATTTTGCCATTCGATACTTAATGGCCAAAAAGGATGCAAAAGCACGACTCCTTAGGTGGATACTATTGC
The DNA here is from genome assembly GCA_037367405.1 of Ottelia alismoides. Taxonomy (NCBI): domain Eukaryota; kingdom Viridiplantae; phylum Streptophyta; class Magnoliopsida; order Alismatales; family Hydrocharitaceae; genus Ottelia; species Ottelia alismoides. The sequence continues at coordinate 202,724 of JAZKJV010001591.1, forward strand.
TTCATGAATTTGATTTAGAGATTAAAGACAAACCTGGGGATAAGAATGTTATGGCTGATCATTTATCACAGATCGAACATAACGGAATCTCTGATCTGAATCCATCTGTGAAACCTTCCCAGACGAGTCAATTTCTGCTATTGACTCACTCCCTTGGTATGCCGACACGGTAAATTATCTTGTCTCCGAGAAAGTTCCTCAGGGTTGGCCCAGGAATAAAATCGATCGACTCATATCTGAAGCAAGACACTACCATTGGGAGGATCCGTTCCTTTTCTTTGAAGGACCGGGTTGCATATGGAGAAGATGTATTCCTCAATATGAATACCAAAGTATCCTCAATCTATGCCACACCCTGGAGATGGGAGGACATCATTCTGGGAAGAGGACCGATGAGAAGATATTGCAATGTGGATTTTACCGGCCGATCTTATTTAAAGATCCTTACAATTTTGTCAGGTCGTGCCCCGTATGTCAGAGAATGGGAGGGACCATTGGTTCTAAAGATGCATGCCTATGCAACCAGTGATCATCTGTGATGTATTCGATACATGGGGCATTGACTTTATGGGCCCATTCCCTAATAGTCAATGATTTGAATATATTCTTCTCACGGTAGATTATTTATCTAGGTGGGTGGAGGCTATCCCTACTCGAGCATCAGATATCAAAACTATTTGCAGGTTTTTGAAAGATAATATTATTTCGAGGTTTGGAATTCCAAAAGTATTAATATCTGATGAGGGCAGCCACTTTGTCAATCGGGAGGTGAAGAAGTTGACTAAGGAATATGACATCGAGCACCGTGTCGCTAGTCCTTACCATCCACAATCCAATGGCATGGTCGAGGTGTCAAACAGGGAGGTTAAAGGAATTTTACAGAAGCTCGTCCGACCTGACCGGAAGAACTGGTCCCAACTCCTTGACCAAGTTCTATGGGCTTACCGAACGGCTTATAAGACCCCGTTGGGCACCTCCCCGTTTCGAATGGTATATGGAAAGCCATGCCATTTGCCCGCAGAACTCGTGCATAAATCAGAATGGGCAATCAAAAATATTAATTGAATCTGTCACCAAGTGAAGAAAAACAGAGAAATGGATTTGAACGAACTATCCGAAATCCGGATCATGCTTATGAAAACAACACCGTTTACAAGGACAAAGTAAAGAGATGGCATGACAAGAACATTGAACAAAGATCTTTGTCCTAGGGTAGAAAGTTTGATTATTTAATGTAAAATTGAAAATTTTCCAAGGTAAATTGAAATAAAAATGGACGGGACCCTTCATTGTAAGAGAGGTACACAATAATGGTAGTGTTGAGATATCAGAGACCGCAGATAGAAAGCAAACATCTATAGTCAACGGTCAGCTACTTAAACACTTTGTCGAATCCAACGAGCAATTAGTACAAGTTGAACAGATCTCCTTCACTGAGGGTATAGCTTTTGACGAAAGATTTAATCTTCCCAGATAGACCACCTCTCTGAATCCAATACTCTCCTGTATATCCATTAACCCGCTCTCAGTCCCCCGATACTTAGTTAAGGGGACCGATTTCATTGTGTATACATCACTTCTGTTCTTTCCATTCACCCTCGACTGCCTCATTTCATCCTTTTCTTCCGTACTTAGTCCCTCAAAAGTCTAAGTATAGGGGGGCATGTCGACTTATATTTTTCTTGTCTAAGCTATATTGAGTATGAGTTATGTCTACATTTCACTTTGTGTCATGAGGACATAGCACTGGCTAAGTATAGGGGGTGTGTTTGTATATATTCGATCTACTTTATCCATAGCTCGTACTTTAATTGTCTTCATCTAACATCGGGGATGGGTATAGGTAGTGTATATTACGTTTATAATACATGTTTTTCAAAAAAAAACTTTTTGGTTAAAAATTCACTCATGGTCTTGCATTTCATCAAGCATTTCATGCATTCCTTGGTTGATATATTCCTGACACTTTCACTATCACTCAAGTCTTGAGGATTTTTTAAGACACTTGATTTCTGAGATCTTGAGATTCTGAATTAGCCAGCCTTAGTCATTAGGGTCTTGAACTTAATTATCCACACTTCCCTAGTTTGAAAGATTGAGCGCTATATTGCACTCTTCATCTCTACCTTCAAAAAGAATATCATCAGCACAATCACTTTCACAACTGCATGATTGATGAGATGAGTTGAGATATCACTTGAGGAACTAGGACTAGAGATTTGAGATTAGATCCGATCTAATGATGCTCGAGGATGGGATAAAGTTAATAAAGGCTTCAGAAAACCTGAGTGTCGGCAAAATCCTAGCCAGTATGTGAACAAGTTCATATGTTATCTCTTTGATATATACCTATGTGTCAGGGTGTGATGGAACTTAATGAAAATTGTTGATCAGTGTGCGCCAACTTTTGGTAAAAGCAGTGGAGATAGCCAACAAAAGAAAAGAAATAAATTTGTCAAAGAAAAGCTCTATCATCCAAAGTCAAATGAGCTCCCACCAATGGCGAACGCTCCCAAACATTTTTTTAAAGTGTCCACTTGGACCAATCGCTAATTAGGACCAAGGAGTCGGGCTGACACCATAAAAGGGCTCTGCATCATAAGAGATATAAGTCTGGGTGTCGAAGGTATCTTAGATACTCAAAAGAGATACACCCCGATGTACTCCCAGAAAAACAAGTGCAGATGACTCCAAATTCTATTGATGGACACATTGGTCAACAAAATAAAAATATACTTGTGTTGAGTAATAAGACACTCGAGAGGCACCTTATTCCAATGTGAGGGAGAGAAAATTAGACACAGTCCTATGCCCTCCATCATATGGCCGTCCATATACATTTCAAATCCGACAAAATAATGAGATGGTTGACTGAAGCAAGAATAGACTTATTCCCTAGTGTTGAGGATTAGGTCTAGAGGAGAGTCTCTTGGATTAGAACATTGGGTGATGTCTCGACTTGACTCTCATGAATGCAGCACGCTAAAAATCACATCCTTATATTATATGTACAAACAAAGAGTCTGAAAATTAGAAAAGTTGGATTCCTTCTGATTAAAGTACGGTTGAGCCCGGAATGTTAAGATCACTCAAATTAAGGGTCTTCTATGAATTGAGCCTTGAAATTTTTCATACACAGTCAGGGATATATTCAACTAAGTCATTCATTCATTGATGCTAGGGGATGAGCATGGTTTAAGTATAGGGGTATGATGAATCTCGTATTCATCTTGCTAAAATTGGTCAATTAGGTTATGTTCCCCAGAATTCATATGCAATTAATCAATAATAGAGCATCATTAGAATACATACATGTGTAAATAATATTTGCATTTCATCATGCGTAAATGCATTAAAAATTCCATTTGTAAATTAGCCAAAAAAGCCGCTAACTTCTCATATTTTTAGTTAATTCGTCCGAACTCCGATTGACCCCAAACTACCTCCATTTCGTAGATATTACTAACAAGAATAAATAAAAAATACAAAAAAATTACTAATAAGTGTCAAATAATCCCAAAGTCTGATTTCACATCTGACAGACTAAAATGAGCATATCTTCCACATACAGTGTCCGATTTTGGTTTACTCATTTTAAAATACTCCATTTTTAAATACCTTCAAAACAAGACCAATTTCATAAAATTCGTAGATCATATGTGAAAATTGGGTTCTGGGCGTCTTTTGCGCATTTTGACTATTTGCTATTTTTGACCTGAGTTTTTATGTACATAATTAACCATTTTAATTTTATTTCCTCTTCATTTATGTTCTTTGATGAAAGATTTATTAAGCAACCCAAAATCCAAATCCAGATTAAAACTGAAATCAAAGAAACTGACTGAGTCCAAGTGTCCGTTGTGAGTCTGTACAAAAATTGTGTGTTTCTTACTTCTATTTTATTTTCCTATTTTCTTATTTATTAAAAATCCAAAAAAAATCATATTAGTATGTAAATAATTTTCTTGTATTTTACCGTATTTTTCTAGAATTTTTATCTTTTTTAAAACCACTAAAAAATTACAAAACCCAAAAAATGGTGTTTTATACACATGGAGAACCACCAAAAATACCACTTTACACAGATGCCCTCTTTTGCTCTCGGGTCCTTCATAAAAGTTGAAGATCTCATCGAGACGAACAACTTTTGTAAAGTAAATTTTTCGATCCAAGGTCTCCTTATATTTCTTTTCTATTTCACTTTATCTTTAAATTTTGAAATTTTTTGGGGGTGCCACGTGGCAGCTCCTGGGTGTGCCATGTGGCACCCCCACTTTCTCTCTCCAGGCCACCGGGTCACGTGCCCAGCACGTGACCCCACCTTCCCCTTCCTCCATCCGTTCTCCCCCTCCCCCTCCCCCCCCGCCCCTCGTGCGTAACGCCACCCTCTTCTTCCTGCATGTAACGACCGTCGGCCGTAGCTCCCTCGACCTTCCCCCCATCGTTACAACCTCTGCCTATAAAGCAGGTCCACGCCGCCGCCAAAAACCATCCGTCGTTCCACAACCTAGGAGCTCTTCCCCTGTTGGTGACAACACCAGCCGTCTCTTCTCCGACTTCGGTGAGATACAGTGCTCCTTCAAGGCGTCGTCGCAGAGCTCCTCCATCGAGCTTCTGCCCTTGCTCCGGTTTACAACCGTTAGGCTCCATTCCAGGTACTCCCCCCCTCTTCCTCCAGTCCCGCTCCACACCTCCACTCCAGCCCCGCACAGGCTGGAACCCCACCGCGCAGAGGCGCCGCCAACACCCTAGGCTCCGTCGGTCGTGTGTCGACCGGCCGAAGCCTCAGTCGCCCACCACCTCCGCTCCTCCGCGCGCCACCTTCCCCACGTCGTCTGTCGCCGCCTCCTGTGCGATCGCTCTGCCATCATCAGCTCCGCCCTCGCCACAACCTCCCTCCGCCGTTGGATCAAGGCATCAGACCGTGATCTAACGACCCTCGAATCGCCACGTCAGCGGCCCCCACACTTCCAGGCTCGGGCTCCTTAGCTTTGGACCGAGCCTTCCGCACAGTCATCAAGCCTGAGGTTCGGAGCTCCGAACCTAAGCCTCGGCCCCGAACCTCAGCTTAGGATACCCGAGCCTGAGGTCCAGCTCCTGAGCCTAAGCTTCGACGCTCGAGCCTTCGCCTCGGGGACCTCGAGCCTCTACCAGCTGCTACCTAGGCTCGGGACCCCTGAGCCTCCGCCTCGCCAACCAAGCTTGCTGGCGCATGTGCGACGCATGTGCGTGGTGGGAAAATTACAAAAAGGCCCTCCATTGCTTCAGAATTTACAAATATACCCCCACTAGGGGTAAATTACAGAGAGACCCCTCCGACTTTGCGAAGTTATAGATAAGACCATCCAGGGACCTTTTTAAATGAAAAATTTTATTTTATTTACATTTTAGTCCCTGACTTTTCAAATTATCATATCTTGCTCATTTGAACTCCGATTTTGGCGTATAATATGTCATTTTGAAGCTCTTTTCATGCTCTATCATTTAGCATATCTTGTGAACAGGTCTGAGGCTACTTATTGAGATTTTTCTTTTGATGATTTATTCTTACTGATCTTTGACCTATTTATGCTTATTAATTGATAAATTGGAGGATTTTTATGCAGGGACTCAAGTGAAAATATTTTCCAAGATTAACATTCTTTTAGAGACTGAAAACCTTTATTTGCATAATTTAATCTGTTGAGGGGCTTATCTAAGGAAAAAGAGTTATTAATAATACTTTGAGGAATAATGATTTATTTCACAGGAGTAAATTGATTGCATAATCTTCTTGCCTGCAGTCTTGGATTGATTTGAAACTGTATCTTTTGGTCTGTGATTAAACTTCGAGGATATTGATTAACATTATTTGGATTAAAAATCATTAAATCACAGATCCGATGCTTCATTCTCTCTGTTTAACTTTCTTCATATTGCATCTTTTATCATTGCATTGCATTATAGTTTCTTGACGTAGAAATTAATCGAGCATTAATTAATTATTTAATTTAATTTAAAACCACACAACTAAGAATCATCATTCCCTGTGTTCGACCTTGGTAGACTTGCCAAGTAAAAATATTCCACAACATTCAAAGATTGTGGTATTTTGATCGACCGATTTTTGCCTCATATACTACAATTATCGACAACCCCTTTGGCCTCTTAACAGATCGATCAACAAACTGAAGGATTGTCCTGCTCTGTCTGAGAGGGTCAAACTTGAACTGTGGTCATTATAATTCAGGGCCCGAAATTCCCCGTTGACTTCGTTGTGTTCGACATGGAGATCCCTGATTCTGTGACCGATACCCCCATCATTATAGGACGTCCATTCTTAGCCACAGCCAAGGCGGTGTCCGACCATGATAGCGGGAAGGTGTACTTTTGCATTGAGCGCGAGAGCATACAAATAGAGACGATCGATGAGATTGGAGCGCGAGACTCAACATGCTCAGAGCAGTCCAACGATGTAGAGTAGACGACAGAGGCAGAGCGAGACGTCCATCAGGAGTGTGACTTTGTGATCACTGATGATGAAGCCGCTTGGTCCGACCCTGTTTCACGAGACCTTCTCTCACCTTCAGATGCTGCAGATTCACAACTTCAAGCAGAGGAGAGTTTGGAGAGCACACTATTGGCAGATGACACTTTTGTGGCTGACGATCACGTTCAGGATAACGAGGCAGAGTTTATATCTTGTGATTTTTCAGACCCCTCAGAGTCAGACATAGATTGGGCAGAGTTTGATGACTTGTTACCTTGTCCGAATCCCGCAAAGCCAGCAGCTAGGGTGGAGATAGAGCCAGCACCGAGCACAGATACACCAGCAGGACCGTCTTCACTAGTTTTTCATAATCAGCAAGAGTTCTCCCATTTAGATATGGTTGCCTTCACTCAGACCTTTCAGAGGCCAGATTTTCCAGCTCCTAGTTGTCCAGAACTGAAGCCTTTGCCACAGTTGCTGAAGTATAGGTTCCTTGTGGGTGAGCATGAGATGCACCCAATCACTATCTCAACAGATTTAACCGGAGAGCAAGAATCCTGGTTGATGGAGGTTCTTGAAAGAAATCGCAAGACAATAGGATGGAGTGTAGCTGATCTTCAGGGGATAAGTCCGACCCTGTGCTCCCACCATATCTATTTCGAGGAGGACGCCAAGCCATCGCGTGAGTTCCAATGACAGCTGACCTGAATCTGCAAGAAGTGGTTATGAAAGAGATATCAAAATGGTGGAGCATCGATTTTATCTACCCAATATTCGACTCCAAGTGGGTTAGTCTATTACATGTGGTGCCCAAGAAGACGAGCATCACTACAGTTGTGAGTGAGTCTGGAGAGGAGGTAGCTACCCGGGTACTCACTTCTTGGAGGGTGTGTGTGAACTACATATGGTTGAATCAGGTCGCCAAGAAGGATCATTACCGCTGCCTTTTATTGATCAGATTATAGAGAGGCTAGCTGGGAGGAGTCACTACTGTTTCCTTGGTGGGTACTCCGGATACAATCAAGTGGCCGTAATGCTCGTAGACCAGGATTATACGACATTCACCTGTCCGTTTGGGACATATGCTTTCAGACGGATGCCCTTTGGTCTATGTAATGCCCCGACGACATTACCAAGGTGCATGTTTTCCATTTTCTCGGACATGGTTGGTGACTGTTTAGAGGTCTTCATGGACGATTCCTTGATCTACGGCGATGGGTTTGATGCTTGTCTTGATTTCCTAGACCGAGTGCTTCAGCACTGCATAGAGGTCCATCTTGTGTTGTCTTGGGAAAAGAGTCATTTCATTGTGACTCAGGGGATGGTGCTTGGTCACATCATTTCCAATAGGGGTACGGAGGTTGATCCGACCAAGGTGGATATCATTAGGAAACTCAATCCACCGTCCAACTTACGACACCTGCGGTCTTTTCTGGGGCATGTCAGTTTCTACCGATGTTTTATTCATGACTTCAGCAGGATTGCCCAACCGCTCACTGATCTGCTGACGAAAGACACCGAGTTCATTGTATATAATAAATGTCTTGCATCTTTTGAGACTCTCAAGCACCTAGTTGTTGAGGCTCCTGTCCTTCAGCCACCTGATTGGTCTCTCCCATTCGAGATCATGATGGATGCCTCCGATTTCGCCGTGGGGGTCGTGCTAGGATAGAGGAGGGCTGGTTTACCATTTGCCATTCAATACGCTAGCCTTACATTGGATGTCGCTCAACGGAACTATACAGTCATGGAGAAAGAGATGCTAGCCGTAGTTTTTGCCTTGGACAAGTTCAGATCATATATTCTTGGATCCAAAGTGAAGATTTATACTGACAATACCGCCATCAGGTACCTTATGGTAAAGAAGGATGTCAAAGCTCGATTGACTAGATGGATCCTTCTACTCCAGGAGTTTGATATTGAGATTAAGGATAAGCCTGGAGTCAAGAATGTTGTGGCGGATCTTCTCTCCTGTTTGGAAAATCTTGAGGAATCAGAGCGGATTGATCCTATTACTTAGACCTTCCAGATGAGGCAATCCTTGTTATTGCATCGCTCCCATGGTACGCCGACATTGTGAACTATCTTGTTGAAAGTTCCACAAGGTTGGCCTAGGCAGCGACTTGAGACCTTCCTTGCAAAGACCAAGTCTTACCATTGGGAGGATCCCATCCTTTTTCACGAAGGAGGGGATAGCGTATGGCGTCGGTGCATTCTCAGGAGGAGCGCCATAGCATCCTCACATACTGCCACAAGCTTGAGGCATGAGGACATCATTCTGGGAGGAGGACAACACATAAAGTACTCCAATCCGGCCTGTGGTGGCCTACCCTCTTCAAGGATTCTGATGAGTTCGTGAAGAGGTGTACTGACTGTCAGAGGATGGGCACCCATGGAAAGCGTGATATGATATTGATGCAGTCCATTCACTTCTGTGAGGTCTTTTATGCATGGAGCATTGATTTCATGGATCCATTCCCTAAGAGTTGGGGATTCGAGTACATTCTGTTGGTTGTTGACTATGTGAGTTGTTGGGTCGAGGCCATTCCCGCCTGAACCGCAGATGCTAGAACTGTTTGTAGATTTTTGAGGAAGAATATCATTTCACGGTTCGGGGTGCCTAGAGTTTTGATATCTGATGGGGGGTCTCATTTTATCAACGACAACGTAAAGGCCCTTGTTAACGAGTTCAACGTAGACCATCGAGTTGCCACTCCCACGATGACGCAGAACTCCTTCGATCCTTCATCGGAGTAGCATATCTTGATCCATTTACCGTTGAAGTTCATTCTCAACGAGTTCTTCCTGGATCTTCTCTGCTGTCGATGAGCAGCCCGACCTTCCAGTTATGATCTTGGCTGTACGCCACACTGCACCGTTAACGGTCGATCAGAGCAGGCACCGAATTTGCACCGCACGTTCTTGCCCTTTTCAGAGCTGACAGATCTGCACTATAGCAGAGCATCTGCGCCGCACGTCCCAGACATTCCCTCCATCATCAGATCTTCACGTAGAGGATGATCAGGACCGTCAGAGCCGTCACACGCCCCTCACATGCTTCAGGGTATATTGCATATTTCATCTTGCACTTTTATGCTTTCCGATTTAGTATAGAGAATAAAGTTGTAGTACAATTATTTTGCTTGTGGACCCTTGATATTTTAAGCATTTGCATTTGAGTCCAGTTGAGTTGCAGTCACATGCCGTTCCACCTGTTTCTCTGGTGTTTTGCATTTAGTACCTTGAACTTCTACTATGTTATGCTTTGAATGAAATATTTATGATATTTGCATTTATGCCCCTATGCGTGGTTTATTGAGCATGTACATGAATTAACTGGATAATTTGCAACTTCAGCCCTGAAGTTTCCTCGCGTGTTATTTATTGGTCTGGAAACTTTCATAAAATTACATTTAGGTCCCCACTTGTTGTGTGTATCGTTTTTAATCAAATAAATACCTAATTAACTCCAAAAATTCCACAAAAATTATTGTTAGCTCCTGCCAACACGTAATCTTTATGGTAATTTTTGTGAATTAATCCAGTTTTATTTGATATTTTCTAAAAATCAAAAACACCTAAAAACTATTCTACCTATTTTCTGAAATACATAAAAGTTATAAAAATTATTTTAAAAATTACAAAAAAGCAGTGTGTGCTTATCTTTTTGTATTTTAATTCGAGTAGCATTTTTATAAAAGTCATTATTAAAACCTTAAAAATCTAAAAACTCTAAAAAACTTATAAAAATCATTAAAAATTCTGAAAATTCAAAAAATAGAATTTTAGTTTTTTATTAGATGTTTTTATTTACTTTCTCGTAAAAATCATAACTAGGACATTAGGACATTTTTAGTATTTTAAATTTTCCTTTTAGTCCAGGCTATACATTGTTTTCCCTATTTGCCATTGTTTGGTTTTTATAAAATCATATAAAAATTAAAAAATCCCATAAAATTATCAAAAACACTTTAATATTTGAAAAACATAAAGATATTTTTTTGATTTCTGAGCATTTTTGACCTTAATAAAAATAGTGGAAGCTTGCTGGTGCTCCGTTTTTCTTATTTGTTTTGTTTTGTTTTCTTATCTTGAAAATATAAAAAAAATTGCAAAACAAATTTAAATAAAAATATGCTTTTATTTCTCTGATTACGACTACTTTGTAGGTTTTACTCGTGCTTTTTGTGTTCGACCCTGGTCTCTATACCATGTTAAATAAATAGCGAAGACCGCTAACATTGATTTTGTACCTTGATTGTCTGATTTGTGTGGTCTTGATTTTTCTTATTGAGTCCGATTCGTTGATTGGGGACACAATGACCTTAACTTACTTTGACACTGAACCCTAGTCGTCTTGTTGCTCATCATGGCTTTACATCTACGGGATAATTACAGAACATTCAACAGTGTTGGTATTTGTAAATTAGCAGCAGAGTTTTATCCAGTGCGTTTCTCAGAACAAGAGAGATTGTTATTAGAAAAACAATTGTTGCATTATAAATCAAATTTTGATGCTCATCGATTTCTTAAAAGTTCTTCTGATCTTGTTGACCTTTGCCATAAATTATTTCAAACGGGTAAATCAAGTAAATATTATCTGGTTGATCAATTGAATGAACTTGTTTTGACTCTTCCGGTCTCCACTACAGCATCTAAAAGAGCATTTCTGCAATGAAGATAATAAAAGCTTGGCTTCATAAAAAGATGGAAGACGATTTTCTCAGAAATTATTTATTGGCATACATTGAGAAAGAAGTTGCAGAAAATATTTCAATGGAATCAATTATAGGCGAGTATGATTCAAAGTCAAGAAGAGTGCGCTTTAAATAGCTTAACATAAAGGTATGTTTGATCTCTTTTATTTTTTTATTGTGATAATTATAACATGCTTAATTTTTTTCTTTCAAGGTCAATTTTAAATCACAAAGAAGAGGAGCGACAGTTTAAGTTTATAATTTGTGTATGACAAACTACCAGTATCAATGTTATATTTAAATGAAGTAAGTTTGTTGGTAATTTTATTACTTAAGTCTTTCTTTTCATATTTTTAGAAATTTTATAATATGCTTGAAACTATTTCTTTAGTATTTTTGAAGATGGTATGATATGAAGTCAAAACAAATTTTGTATCTTAAGTAAAAATCATCTATATATGTTTTAAAATATCTTTCTATTATATTTGCCCCCCCCCCCCCCCCGAACTAATAATCCCGGCTTCGTCCCTGACGATCAATACCCTTACAAGGAATTTCCCCTCCTTTTTGGGATTTGGTGAATTCATCTTCTTTGACGGATTAAAAAAATGTTTGCACTCAAAGCACACATATTTGTGATAACATATTAACAAATCCGTAATTTAACAGATTTGACTTAAATAGAATCCATTGATAGGATAAAATCAAATCAATCATCTACAACAACACCAAAAGGAATATGAATTTGAGGATAGATTACAAAAAAATCCACCTCACTATGCCTTGTTCTAATTACAAACTTTATGTTTACATGCTTTCGTAAGTCTGTGCAAATCGTCAATGTTGACATCGAATCTTAAAATCAGAAATTTAGAGATTTTGTTATATTAAAAAAATGAAGCCCTTAATTGTGAATAAAAACATAGTCGAGGCCCTTATAATTTACCTTAGATTTTATGCAATTCAAGCGCGCCTCTGCCACTAATCCTAACACTACAACAACTTATACTAAAGTGAGGGCTGCTAATCAGAGAAAACTGTAACGAATGAACATGTCCGCGTTTGGTTCAATAAGAAGTTTGAAAGTTTGAATTCGAGTTCGATATAAGTTCAGTAAGTTTGAGTTCGTTTGGAAAACAAACATTCAAATTTGATTCTATACTAGTTCGTTAATTGTTGGACTTAAGGTCCAACTTGATAAAATGAACAAGTTCAGACTGCAATTCGATAATCATTTATAAAAATTGAAATCAGTTCATGTTGAATTGAATTAAACCTCCTATTGTTGCTTAATTTCATTTACCTCAAAAAAAATTTATGTGTATACATATCTATATAGAAAATATAATCGAATTATGGAACAAATGTGTAGTTCATGTTCAATTCGTTAAGCTGAACGAATTAATATTTGAAGTTCACTTTTAATTCGTTTTGCAATGAACAAATATTTTTTGAACTATTATCAAATGAATGCTAAACAAAAACAGACATTTTGGTTCACCTTATCGAGGGCTCCTTCTCGGAAAGAGTTAGGGTTGCAAACAGATATGAATATATCTGTATTTGATTTGCCACCATACCCGTTTTATACCATTTTTAATACATGTATCCGTATTCGTATTTGATTTGCCACCATATCTGTTTTTATACAGTTTTAATCATATATCTATTTCCATCCAATACATGTATATTTAAGCTAATATCTAGAGTATTTCAAATATTTTTCATTTACGATTATTATCAGTTTTACACCCGTATCTATTTTTTAAAGGATAACACATAAGCATACGACACTTGTTCTAGTCTTTTGAAAATCGGACCGACTAGCGGCTGGTAAACCATGCCTGGATCAGTCTGTTTAATCGATTTTTCCCGATTTGGTTCGAAAGTTTTAATTTTGGTCAACATGCTTGTCCAAACTATCATTTTCAAACCTGGTTCAACCATGGTCAACCAAAAAATGAACCACATTTAATTTTAAAAATTATTTAGAAACAATATGATTGGTGAGAGTTGAAAACCATTAGCCATCCACCCCAAAAGCCTAACCAACTAATCTATCACAAAATTTCTTTTGTACATAATTGATATTAGGTTTAATTAAACTATTATTTATTTACAAAGCTTTTAGTTCAAATATTATATATTTGTATATGTATGACATTTGATGGTGCATATGAAAAGATATTCATGTATACTGTAAAATATATGGGTAAAATGGGGCTGCTCCTTGGGGGAGCCAACTTGACTCCCCCACCCTATTTTCCCCATTTTTTTGAAAATATGAATCCGTGGATTTTCGCCACTATATCATTATATTATGTCTTTCAAATTTCGTTCGAAACAGAGACCCATACAACCTCCGTCTTAACGACGTAGAATTGTTGAAATCAATATCGTCTGGTTGGAGGCAATTGAAGTCTATGTTTCACACGAAATTTGAATGATACAATATAACGATATAATTATGAAAATCCACTGAAGTACTTTTCAAAAAAAAAAATAAAATGGAAAAAATAAAACGGTAGAACCAAGTTAGCTCCTCCATCGGCAAGCCCATTCTACCAGTACATAGATATTATATTTTATTTCTATTTCAAATATATTTAAGTGTAAAATATATTTGAAATTTTAAATAATAATAATATCATCATCCGCATGAATCGATTTGATTAGGTGGTTTAAACTGTTCGACCATTTGCCCTGGGATTGGCTATCACGAGGTTAGGTTTAACTTCGTGGACGTAGCTGCGGTTTCAAATCCCTCCACGGATACCAAACTCCAGCAGATCTTGAGCATCATCATCACTGGAGATTTCTTCGATCTAATCCGCAAAACTCTAGAAAAAAAACCGCGATGATCGATCCCCTCCACGCCTCGTGGATCATCCACTTCCTCCTCGCGCAACCCGCCGTCGACGTAGACGATCGCCTCCTCCAGTCCCTCCTCACAATCCTCCCATTCCCCTCCGCGGACCCCCTGCTCCGCAAGCGCCTCCTCCTCCGCCGCCTCCGCTCCGGCGACGCCGTCTCCGAGCGCTCCCTCGAGACATTGGAGCTCCTGGAGGACCTCGACGACGGCAAAGGCGCGACCTTGCCGGCATTGGCCGCCGCCTACGCAGCAGTGGCGGTGAACTGCGCCGTGCGGCGCCTGAAGGAGGGGGATGGCTTCAAGGAGGCGGTGGGGAGGATATCTAGGAGAATCGACGATATGGTGAGGGGCGGGGCGGGGCTGCAGTCGGCGGAGCTGGAGAAGTGGAAGAAGGTACTGAAGAAGGCGTTGCGGGACGAGAGTGTGAGGAAGCTCGTGAGAAATGTGGACACGAAGAAGAAGGCGGAAGAGGCGGTCAAAGCTTATGCCATTCAGGCATCGCAGGATATCGGGAGGCAGATGCTGGAGGTTGCTGCGGGGATTTTGTCGAGCAGGAGGACTGGGATGGGCGCCGGAGGCACAAAGGCAAGTGCTACGGGTGAGAGAGGGATCCCGGTGCTTGAGACTGCCGTGGAGTCTCTCATGAGCGGGAGGATTGGGGAGGGTGATGGACGGACAGATGCAAATGCGAATGCATGCACAGAAGGTTTTGTCTGTTGGGTTTTTTAATTTTTCTCAAGAATTATTGCAAAATGATTAGTTGGTCTGATTGTTGCCGCGGTGTTGATGCAATCTGATGCATAACCTCTTTAACGACGATTTGAACCTGAACGTAGATTTGCTCAACTTAGTCTCAGTTTGCAGTCATAGTTGTACGTGGAATTGACAGAGATGGAAACTGGGGAGGAATGGAATCATGAGGTTACTGCTTGTAATTGGTTTAGATAAAATGCAAATTTGTAGAGTCTAAGCGAGAACGGAATGGTTCTTGATGGAACACAATGCTAATAATGATGGATATGTATCTTGCTCTTGCCGTATCATTGGAACTGTGTTTGAACTGGTTGTTTGATCAGCACATTGTTTGTGTTGTTCGATTGCTACTTTCTTGATGATTCATTTTCTATATCGGTCTTGCACCTATAAATGTATGCTCGAAGATTGCTAGTATTGTACTTCTAGTTTCTCAGTAAATGGAGATAGAATGCCAGGAATAGGATAGTGCAGTTCAAATGCAGATAAATATATGCAGAGTATCAATGAAAAAGCAACGATGCATTATTATATTTTATCATACCTAGTTCTATTGATGAGATTATATAATTATGTTACTACTATGTGATCTTTTATTACGTTACAAGGCTGTGGCATGTGGTTTGTAAAATCCTTCCTCGCTGATTGTTATGTTATAAAAATGATCAAGCTGTTTTCATTATCTGTCGTTGTTGGCTTCAAATTAATGAGAATATGCGAAGTCTTTCCTTTGTGTCTTTTGGCATTAATAATGATGGGGCTGATTTTCATCTTATTTGACAGAGGCCAGAGAAAATAAGGGAGTAGCGAGAGAGCACAGATCCTCTACAGAAGGCCTGTATCCTTGTGATAATATACCACACATCCCTCTACCTGATGTTGTTAAAGTGAAGGAAGCACTCAGAACAAGTTGTGCAAACTTGCGTGCTGTGGTAACAGACCCTCTTCCAGATTCGATTGCTGTAGCCAGTTTATTGAATTTGCCGGGTATCACATTGGTAGAAGCCAATGATTCTGAACAACCTAGAACATCGGATCGACCCTCTTCCAGAATATTTGACCATTATGCTGCCGGTCCTTCTAATAAGATGACAGATGTTGCTTCTACAAGGAAAGCTGTGGCTGGCATTGTTGATGATAGGACTAATGCGGGACAAGTAAAGTTTAGTCTTATGGATCGCAATCCAACTGCGCATACCTTTGAGGTAAATGGAAATCGTTATTTTTGAAAATCATGGTTCGGAATATTATCTGCTTGCTAGAAAAATCTTCTTGGATGGTTGACACGTGAAGTTCTGGTGGTTGAAGATGTGAATGCGATGTACTTGGGTTTTTTGTGTTCATTTTCTTTTACAAATGTCACTCTTTACTAGCATGCTTAACATATTCAGTTTTTTCTTTGATCTACCTATATATATATGTATTTTTTGGTTAATACCTCAACATATTTGCTGACATCCTTCATTCTTCGTTATGGCTTAACAAATTTTCTTTATAGTTTTTTTGAGGAATAAAATTTCTTTATAGTTGTTAAATAGCATCTTATGATAAACACAATGGTTGTAGCGTGAGACACAACCATAGAAGGCCATATCACGATATATTGCCGATATATCGTCGATATATCGGTATCGAGAAGAAGGGGATATCGATATCCGGGTGTATATCCATTTACCGAGATATCAGCGGTATATGACCGATATATCGACGATATATCGTCATATCGATAAAAAAAGAGTGGATTCCGTACAAAAAATCCTGGATTTCGACCGATATCGTCGAAATTTCGCCGATATCTATATATTGATGAATTAAAATACATCATGTTTTTTAAGCTTGATTTCACTACTTATTTTGCTACTCCTAGTATTAAAATACATCATGTTTTATATTTTTGTTTCGGGTCGAGGGCGCTGCCCCATTACCCCCGCAAAGGAGTGGTCAACCCCCTCTCCCCCCCCAAATCCCTCAGGTTCGTTGATCGGGCAGTGAGACCCCTTCTGATAGGGTATGGTGTAACAGGTGGGTGCATACAATGGTTCTTCAAATTAAGGGTGTCCAATCGATTTTTATTCATCTTCTCCCCCCTTTGAAAAATATTATTATAAATTATGTCTCTTTTAGAAAAATTCTATTATGCTCTTTATTTGTTTGGTTCCAAAAATAACTCAAACATATTGTTTATACATAATATGTGATGCAATATAAGTTTTGGATGAACTCCATTTCCAATATACATAAGTCAACAATCAACACTAACCACTGATATGCTCAATATGTCAGTAATGTGCAATATAAGTGTCATAGATGATCAATATTTGTGATATAAGTGTATATTTGTAAGTTTTTTAGTGTTATAAGAACTTGGATGGACTACATTTCCAATATCCACAAGTTAGCAATAAACAGTAATAATGATATGATCGATATATGCAATATAAGGATCACAGATGATCGATATGTGTGATCTAAGAATATATTTGTTAGTTATTTAGTGTTCTAAGAACTTGGACGAACTCCATTTCCAATATCTATAAATCAATAATTAACAATACCAGCAATATGTTTGATATAACCGATATGTGCGATACAAGGGTCATAGATGATCGATATGTGTGATCTAAGAGTATATCTGTAAGTTATTTAGTGTTCTAAAAACCTGGACGAACTCCATTTCCAATATCTATTGGTCAACAATTAACAGTACTAGTGATATGTTCGATATGACCGATATGTGTGATATAAGGGTTATAGATGATCGACATGTGTGATCTAAGAGTATATTAGTAAGTTATTTATGTAGGGATATATTTCACATTTATGTATCGTTTATATATTTCCTGTTCTTCTGTCCACTTTATGTAGTTTGCCCCTAGGTCTCTCCCTATATAAGAGAGACTGGGGCCCAAAGAATAAACATCTCTTTCGTTTTTCCCAACATGGTATCAGAGTGACGGTCTTAGACCGGAGCTCCGAAACCCTAACCCTAAGCTCCTCCTGCTCCTCTCCTCCTCGCCACGCAGGACGCCTCACAGCCCCCGCCTGGGCTCGTCGCAACCCCCGTCTGGGCTCCGCAAGCCCTCGCCTGGGCCCCGCCAGTCCCCGCCTGGGCTTCGTCGACCACGCCAGCCCCCCCTTCCCCCCTCCCCCCGGGCCCCTGCCTTTCGCCTAGACCCTGCTGGCCCCCGCCCAGTCCCCGGCTCCCGCCTAGGCCCCTTGCGGCTGCCCAGGATTCTCCCGCGTGACTCCTGCCGCCTAGGCCACCGCCTAGGCATCTCGTAGCTGCTCGCCAAAACCCTAGCGAGTCCTTCCACACGGGGTCCCGCCTAGGCCCCTTGCGGCTGCCCAGGATTCTCCCGCGTGACTCCTGCCTCCTAGGCCACCGCCTAGGCACCTCGTAGCTGCTCGCCAAAACCCTAGCGAGTCCTTCCACGCGGGCTGAACGTCGTTGCCGGGGCCTCTTGGTTTTTGATGAGATTGGTTGCATGAGTCTACACATGCAATCATATCTCTCTATATCTGTAGAGAAATCCTTGTCTAGACTTTAACCCTAGTTTTCTCAAGCCGTCATGTCAGAAAGTAATGTTGATATTCCCTCCATAGGCGCCTTTAGAGGTCCTGCGCCTATAGTAAAGACGGATGTGTCAAACTATGAACTGTGGGCTCTGCAGATCATGAGCATGATGAAGTCTACATGTAAGAAACACATTCTTACCGAAGAAGAGCTGACTGAGAAGACTGTGGTTAACACTTCATGGGAGGTGGACGATGCATATGCCAAGGTTTGGCTTTCAGGTACATTGGCAATAGAGATCGCCATGGACGGCCATATCGCGATATATCGGAATCGACAGGTCACCGGTATATCGCCGATATGGTCGATATCGAGTTTCGACAGGCCAAAAATGCACAATCTCGGTCTGATGTCGGCGATATGGCGTCGATATATCTTCGATATATCGGCGATATATCGGTATCGACATGGTACCGATATCGATACCGATATCAATATGTCCTTCCATGGAGATCGCTAATGATATACTCCATCGGCCCACAACCAAGGCGATGTGGGATATTCTTGCTGCTACTTATTCCCAGACGAAGAATGAGACAAAGATCCTACAACTCCAGCATGACATTTTTACTATCAAGTAGAATGGACGACCTCTTCACTCACTATATACATCCTTGCGTGGGATGTTCGAGAAGCTCTATAGCTTCATGCCCCTTACATCTACTCCTGAGCAGCAGAAGACGTATAGGAATGCCACTATGGTTGGTGTATGCCCGACAGTCCTAGATCCTGAGTATGAGGCAACCCGTTCTCAGATTTTGGCAGATTCTACTATTTCTCCTATGGAGGAAGCCTTTTGCAGACTCCGTCGGATTACTGTTCCATCTTCTAATGCCAGTCAGACATCTTCAGCAATGGCGGCTTCTCGAGGTCGTGGAGGCTCTTCTCAGTTTCGTGGTCGGGGACCTTGGGGCAGAGGAGGTCGTGTTCGTCAGCCATGTACTTTCTGCCATCCTCCTCGATATACAGAGGAGACACGCTACTCCAAGCATGGATTCCCTGCCTCTGCTCGAGTGTCTGAGCAGATTGAGCCCCCAGCTGCTTCTTCTCTGGATCAACATTTTGAGGATCTTGTTGCACGATTGAGGGGCATACCTCCTTCCAGTCCTGTGACGCCTTCGTCAGCCCTCAGGATTTATTCAGATGTAGCTGTTTCAGCCTCATCCAGTACCTCAGGTAGTACTTATACACTCACTAGCAGTAGCGTATCTAATGCTATAGAATGGATTATGGACTCCGGTGCCACACATCATTTGTGTGAGGACATAGGTCAACTTACAACCTATATACAGGTCCCTCCAGGACGAACTGTGGTTATTGCATATGGGACTCATTCCCCAATCACTGGACAGGGGGAGATTAGCTTGACGCTCTCTATACATCTATAGAATGTGTTGCATGCACCTGATTTCTCTATGAATTTGTTATCCATTAGCCGGATTACGAAGGATTTACATTGTCGAGCCATTTTTGACCCATCCTCTCTTGTTTTTCAGGACATCCTTACGGGCAAGGTGATTGGGGGTGGTCGTGAGAAGGGTGGTCTCTATCGTCTAGTTTGAACTCCCTATGTCGGAATCTCCTCTCTATATGCTGGACTTGTCTCTCCATTTATGTGGCACTTGCGCTTTGGTCATCTCCTGCTCCAGAAACTGTGTCGTGTTCTACCTCAGATCTCGCCTCACACGTCCTTTCAATGTGAGGCATGTCAGTTGGACAAGCATCATCACTTTGCCTTCCCCAGTCATCAGAGTCAGACTAGTAGCTCCATTTTTGAGTTGTTTCATATAGATATTTTGTGTCCCAATCGTATTCCTGATCACCAGGGGCACATGTTTTATCTAGTTGCTGTTGATGATGTCTCTTGTCTGTCTTGGGTCTTTTTATTAAAGAAGAAATCCGAAGCCGGAGATGTTATCAAAAATTTCTTAACCGAAGTACATAATGTCTTTTCTGCTTCTGTGAACATTGTGAGAACTTATAATGCCTTAGAATTTTGTACTAATACTCTCTCCAATTATTTTTCAATCCAAGGAATTATTCATCAAACATCATGTGCCTATACTTCCCAACAAAATGGTATGCAGAAAGGAAACATCATCATTTGCTTGATGTTACTAGGACGCTTCTCATTTAGAGTCGTGCTCCTCATTCTTTTTGGGGCGATGCTGTTCTAACAACATGTTATCTTATTAATTGCATGCCCTCGCAGTCTTGGGTGAGAAAATTCTTTCTCACTAGCCTTTCCTGAAAAGGAATTGTTCTCACTTACTCCTCGTGTATTTGGCTCAATTGCTTTCGTCCACCAGTTGTCTCCAGGTATTGACAAGCTCTCTCCTAGAGCTGTCAAGTGTGTCTTTGTTGGGTACTCCGTGACACAGAAAGGGTACAAGTGTTATGATCCAATGTGCAGGAAGTATTACGTTAGTGCCGATGCCACCTTTTTCGAGTTCGTGATGTATTTTTCTCCTACCAGTGATCAGTTGATGTCTTCAGACACTGATGATGACATATACATGCCACCGCCACCATCAACTCTCCCACCTCCATCATCACCATCTCCTTCACCACCACCACCACCACTACCTACGCCACCCCCACTTACTATTACAACCCCAGTTCCACCATTACCACACCACTATACCCATTAGCCTGCTTATGCTCATGGTTACCACTGATCATCTAGCACGCATGAGGTATATTCTGATAACACAATTTCTAATGATGGGTCTAATGGTCTACCTGAGCAGGATTCTTTACAGGGGACAGATGTGGACGCTGCTGATTTGGACCTACCCATTGCGCTTTGGAAGCAGAAGCGTAGCTGTGCGTCATATCCTATAGCATCCGTGGTCTCCTTTGATCGTTTGACTGCGATTTCAGGAACTTTGCAGTTGCATTATCAGTCATGGCCATTTCAAGGCCTTAAATGTCAGATTTCAGTTTCGTTTCGAAGACTGACCGGAATGAAAATTCGGTTGAAATTCGACCGAAATTTCGGTCTGTTTTTGAACTAGGCCCCCCAAATTTCGGCCGACATTGGCCATTTCGGTCGGATTTCGGTCACCCAGCGAACCGAAATTTGACCGAAATTCAGTCGAATTTCGCTGAAATTTGAGGCCATAGGCCATTCCATGGAATTATCAAGAGGCTCTGAAGGACAGCCGGTGGTGTTTGGCTATGGAAGAAGAGATGGCTGCTCTACAGTCGAGAGGTACTTGGAGCCCCATCCCAGCTCCTACTAGATTGTATACAGTAAGCTGTAAATGGGTTTTTACAGTTAAGAAAAATGTAGATAGTAGCATCGATAGATACAAGGCACGTTTGGTTGCACGAGGGTTTACTCACATACGGGGTGGATTATCTTGACACATTCTCACCAGTTGCTCGTCATTCCACCTTACGGATTCTTCTCTCTGTTGCTGTGGTTCGAGATTGGCCGTTGTTTCAGTCAGATGTCAAGAATGCATTTCTGTATGGTTCAAGAGGAAGTCTACATGCAACATCCACTTGGATTTGCTGTTGAGGGGGAGTGTCCACAGGTTTGTAGACTTCATAAGGCGATCTATGGCCTTAAAACAAAGCCCTAGAGCTTGGTTCCAGAAGCTCTCAAACTTGTTTGAGAAACAAGGGGTGCAAATGCTCGAATGCAGATCATTCTCTCTTTATACCGAAAACATCCAAAGGTATGACTGTTATTATGGTGTATGTGGATGACATTCTTATTACAGGAGATGATATGTAGGGAATGTTGACGCATATTTAGTTATTGTGTCTCTTTGCTATTTTATTTTCTTGTTATCCTCTTTATGTAATTTACCCATAGGCTACTCTCCTATATAAGAGAGCCTAGGGCTATGGAATAAACATCTTATTCACGTTTCCCAACATGGTATCAGAGCGACGGTCCTAGACCGGAGTTCTCGAAACCTAACCCTAACCCTATCCCCACCCGCCGGCCTCTCTTCTCCCTCTCTCCTTCGAGTCGGCGCCGCCCAGCCGATCAGCCACCATCTCCGTGTAGGCGACGCCGCATCGACTCCAGCGCCTGTGCGCGCATCTCGCGCCTGTGCGCGCGCACCTTGCGCATCATCGGCGCTCCTGCGTGCATCGCCTGCACCTTGCGCATCATCTGCGCGCACCTTGCACGCTCGCGCATAGCCTCGCACGCCTGTGCGTGCATCGCTGCATGCCTACGCGCATAAGTCTTGCGCCTCTACTCGCACAGCACTGTGCGCAGCGTCCCCGTGCAACTGTGCGCACTATTACGTGCACAGTTGCGCGCTCCAGTGCGCGTGTGATTCTCCAGTAGCGCGCTCCAGTGCACGCGTGATACTCCAGGTGCGTGCGCGCGTGCCCCTCGCACGCGCTTACGTGCCCTAAGTCCCAAAACCCTAGGGCACAGATCCGGATCTATATGGGGTTAGTTGCTTGAAGTCTACACACGCAACTAATCCCGTTTATGTCACTGTAGACAAAGATTATTTCTCTTTCAGTCGCTCCAGTCTTCCGTTTCCAGTATGTCGGACAGCAAGGCAGATATCCCCTCTATTGGCGCATTCCGTGGTCCAGCGCCTATTGTCAAAATGGATGGTACGAACTATGAACTGTGGGCAATGCAGTTCATGAGCATGATGAAGTCTACAGGTAAGAAGCACATTCTTACCGAGCCAGAGCCTGCAGAGAAGACTGGAGTTCATGCCTCTTGGGAGGCCGATGATGCATATGCCAAGGTGTGGCTATCCGGTACATTGGCTATTGAAATTGCCAATGACATCTTACATCAACCCACGGCTAAAGACATGTGGGATATCCTGGCAACAACGTATTCTCAGGCGAAAAATGAGACGAAGATCCTGCAGCTACAACATGACATATTCACAATAAAGCAGAACGACCGTCCTTTACATTCTCTCTATACATCATTGAGAGGGATGTTTGAGAAGCTCTACAGCTTCATGCCTCTTACCGCCACGCCAGAACAACAGAAGACATATAGGAATGCGACGATGGTGGGTGTGTTTCTCGCTGCACTTGATCCAGAATATGAGGCAGCACGTTCACAGATTTTGGCAGACTCGACTATTCCTCCCATGGAGGAGGCTTTTCACAGATTGAGTAGGATCACAGTACCTTCAGCAGCTGCGAGTCAGAATCCCTCTGCCATGGCGGCCAACAGAGGCCGTGGTTCTCATTACCAGGGCCGTGGACGTACTCCCCGTGGAAGGGGTGGCCGCACTAGGCCAACATGCTCATATTGTCACCGAGTCGGACATACTGAAGATACATGCTACTCAAAGCATGGATTTCCTGCATCCGCACGAGCCGCTGAGCAGATAGAGCCCCCGTCCGCAGCTACACTGGATCAACGATTTGATGATCTGGTTGCCCGTCTTAGGGGCATTATACCACCATCTGGCCTAGCACCGTCGACAGAGAATCATACTGATGCTGCTGCGTCTGCTTCTGCCTCTACGAGTACTTCAGGTAGTACACTTGCTCTTCACAGTAGTAGATCGGATACATTGCCATGGATCATGGACTCGGGCGCTACACATCATCTATGTGGCGACCAGGGTCTACTTACAGGATATACTCAGATTCCTCCAGGACGGACAGTAGTGATTGCCAATGGCACACATTCCCCTATCACGGGTCAGGGGGAGATTAGATTGACATCCTCTATGCAGCTTAAGAATGTTTTGCATGCACCGCATTTTTCTATGAATCTGTTGTCGATTAGTCAGATTACGAAGGATCTCCATTGTCGAGCTATTTTTGATTCATCTTCCTTGATTTTTCAGGACATCCGTACGGGCAACGTGATTAGTCATGGCTATGAGCAAGGAGGCCTTTATCGTCTGAACCCGACCCCGTTTGCCGGAATCATAGCTTCTCCCGTAGAACAAGTATCTCCTCTCCTATGGCATCTGCGTTTTGGTCATTTACTGCTTCAGAAGTTGCGTCTAGTCCTACCTTATAGTCTTCCTCACACACCTATCCAGTGTGAGGCGTGTCAGTTGGGAAAACATCACAGGTCATCTTTTCCCAGTAGTCAAGGTCGGAGTAGTAACTCCAAGTTTGAGTTGTTTCATGTCGATGTCTGGGGTCCGAGTCGTGTTCCCGATCATCAGGGGCACAGGTTTTATATTGTATTTGTGGATGACTTTTCTAGAGCATCATGGGTATTTCTAATGAAAAATAAGTCTGAGGCTGGAAATATTATTATTCACTTTCTAAATGAGATTCAGAATGTTTTTTCCACAACGGTCAAAATTATGAGAACTGACAATGCCTTAAAGCTGTGCACTAACAATCTAGCCAACTACTACTCCTCTAAAGGAATTGTTCACCAAACATCCTGTGCTCATACGTCTCAACAAAACGGGGTTGCAGAAAGAAAACACCGTCACCTTCTTGATGTTACAAGGTCACTTCTCATTCAGAGTCATGTTCCGTATTCCTACTGGGGTGATGCAGTCCTCACTGCATGTTATCTTATAAATCGTATGCCCTCGTCTGTCGTGAATGAACAGGTCCCCTTTTCACTTATTTATCCGGACAAGGATCTGTTCATTCTTACTCCTCGTGTGTTTGGGTCAGTCGCATTTGTCCATCAGTTGTTGCCTGGTTCTGACAAGCTCTCTCCTAGGGCTGTCAAGTGTGTCTTTGTGGGGTACTCCAGAACTCAAAAGGGGTACAAGTGTTTTGACCCTGTGCGTCGGCGGTATATGATCAGTGCAGATGTTACATTCTTTGAATCAATTATGTATTTTTCAGAATCCGGGAACATGCAGCCACCACCATTATCTCCTGATACCGTATTCATGGCACCACCAACATCACAACCGTCACCACCAACATCACAGCCGTCACCACCATTACCACCACCACCACCACCACCACCACCACCAATAGTATCCCCGTTACCATTCCATTACACCTGGCGGCCGAATCAAGCTCATGGTCCTGACCAGTCAACTAGCTCGCCTATGGTATGTAATGAAAATATTAATGATGATGGATCTGACGACATTTCTCAGCAGGATGCATTACAGGAGCATGGTGATACCACAGAGGATCTGGATGTTCCAATCGCTCTACGCAAGCCGAAGAGAAGCTGTGCCAAGTATCCAGTATCAGCAGCGGTTTCGTTTGAGAGGCTATCTGGACCATTCAGGACGTTTGCATTGTCACTTTCAGCTACAGATATTCCACGGAACCACCGTGAGGCTTTGTAGGATTCTCGATGGCGGCTAGCAATGGAGGAAGAGATGGCGGCACTTCAATCTAGAGGAACATGGAGCTTGGTTACTATACCACCAGATGTCAACCCGGTGAGTTGCAAGTGGGTATTTACAGTGAAACATAATGCAGATGGCTCCATTGACAGGTACAAGGCACACCTAGTTGCAAGGGGATTCACACAGACATATGGTGTAGATTACCTTGACACGTTCTCCCCGGTGGCTCGTCATTCCACTCTGCGGATCCTCTTATCAGTTGCAGTTACTAGAGACTGGCCACTCTATCAACTGGATGTGAAGAATGCCTTTCTGTATGGTGACCTGCAGGAGGAAGTCTACATGCAACAGCCACCAGGTTTTGCTGTTGAGGGGGAGTGTTCCAAGGTTTGCAGATTACATAAGGCTATCTATGGCCTTAAGCAGAGCCCCAGAGCATGGTTCCAGAACCTGTCAGACCTCTTTGAGAAACAAGGATATAAACGCTCAAATGCTGATCATTCCTTGTTTGTACAGAAGACGGCAAGAGGTATTGTTGTAATCATGGTTTATGTTGACGATATCTTGATTACATGTGATGATGACCACGGCATTAAGCAGGCAAAGGAAAGGCTGGGGACCGAGTTTGTCACCAAGGACTTGGGAGTCCTTAGATATTTTCTGGGGCTGGAGTTTGCCAGAAATCCGTATGGATTAGTCATGTCACAGAGGAAGTATGTCACAGATCTACTGAGTGAGACAGGTATGCTAGGGTGTCGACCTGCTACGACACCAATGGACCCTAGCATGAAGCTGTATGATGATGACACATAGGAGGTTGACAGGAGAAGATACAGAGAACTGGTAGGCAAATTGTTATATGTCACGATCACTAGGCCAGATATATTATTTGCAGTGAGCCGTGTGAGCCAGTTCATGGAGCAGCCACGCCAGGTGCATATGGATGCAATACACATGATACTTAGATATCTCAAATCTTCTCCAGGTAAAGGTCTGCTATTCAAGAAAGGAAAGGGGATTTCTGTCTCAGCATGCACAGATGCAGACTATGCAGGATGTCCTAAGGATAGGAAGTCCACCTCAGGGTATGCTGTCTATGTTGGAGATGCCCTAGTCTCATGGAGGAGCAAGAAGCAAACTGTGGTAGCTAGATCCAGTGCTGAATCCGAATATAGGGCTATGGCCCAAGCTACTACAGAGATGATGTGGGTGAAAGCGGTGCTGACAGATTTATGCTTAGATATACCACTTCCTATGAACTTGGAGTGTGATAATCAGGCTGCTTTGTTCATTGCAAACAATCGTGCATTCCATGAACGGACCAAGCATATTGAGGTGGATTGCCACTTCATACGTGATATGATTCAGAAAGGATTCATTACCACATCCCATGTTACTTCAGAGAACCAGACTGCAGATATATTCACCAAGGCATTGTTACGTGGCCCATTTCAGAAGTGTGCTTCCAAGCTGAGCATGATTGACATCTATGCTCCATCTTGAGGGGGAGTGTTGACGCATATTTAGTTATTGTGTCTCTTTGCTATTTTATTTTCTTGTTATCCTCTTTATGTAATTTACCCATAGGCTACTCTCCTATATAAGAGAGCCTAGGGCTATGGAATAAACATCTTATTCACGTTTCCCATCAGGGAATAAAGAGGGCAAAGGAATTTCTGGGTCGTGAATTTATTTCCAAGGATCTAGGAGTTCTTAGCTATTTTCTGGGATTGGAGTTTGCCAGAAATCAACATGGGCTTGTAATGACTCAGAAAAAATATGTTACTGACCTACTAAGTGACACATGTATGCTCGGATGTAGACCTGCAACTACACCCATGGATCCAAGCATGAAGCTCTATGATGATGATACTGATGAGGTTGACATGAGAAGATACTGGGAGCTGGTTGGAAAACTTCTTTACGTTACCATCACAAGACCTGATATTTCGTTTGCAGTCAGCCGGGTGAGCCAATTCATGGAACAACCTCGTCAGGTTCATATGGATGCAATACAAATGGTACTAAGGTATCTTAAATCATCTCCAGGTGCAGGGTTGCTATTCAAAAGGGGTAGCTCTACTACTATTTCAACATGTGTAGATGCAGACTATATAGGGTGCCCCAAGGACAGGAAGTTCACGTCCGGATTTCTATATTTGTTGGAGACTCACTAGTTTCATGGAAAAGTAAGAAGCAATCTGTTGTTGCTAGATCTAGTGCTGAATCTGAGTATAGAGCTATGGCACAAGCATGCACAAAGATGATGTGGGTTTGAGCTGTCCTAAGTAACTGATTTACTTATAGATATACCTCTTCCCATGTCACTGGAATGCGACAATCATGCTGCCTTATTTATTGCTAATAATCCTACATTCCACGAGAGGACAAAGCACATTGAGGTTGATTGCCATTATATACGTGACATGATCCAAAAGGGCTTCATTGCTACATCTCATGTCAGCTCAGGGGACCAAACGACAGACATTTTCACTAAAGCTCTACTAAGTGAGCCCTTCGAGAAGTGTTCGTCTAAGCTGAGCATGATAGATATCTATGCTCCATCTTGAGGGGGAGTGTAGATATATTTTTCACATTTATGTATCATTTATATATTTTCTGTTCTTCTGTCCACTTTATGTAATTTGCCCTTAGGTCTCTCCCTATATAAGAGAGCCTAGGACCCAAGGAATAAACATCTCTTTCGTTTTTCTCAACAATTTAGTGTTTTAAGAACTTGGACGAGCTCCATTTCCAATATCTATAAATCAAGAATCAATATTAACATCGATATGTTCGAAATGGTCGGCATGTGCAATATATGGTCTATAAATGACCGATATGTGTGTTATAAGTGTGTATTTGAAAGATTTTTTGTTGTTCTAATATCTTGGATGATCTCAATTTCTGAAAATGGCAAAAAATTAGCTTTTTTTGAGCTATTTTTGACATTTTCACGGATACCGTTGATATATCGGTGATATATCCCGATATATCCTTTTCCGGGTGGACCGAAACGATATCGATATCGGACACAACAATATTGTATTTTTTTGAAGTCAAGCAAGGGGGAAACATGTAGTGGTGTCCTCCCCAGATCTATATTAAAAAATAAGAAACAAGTACAACTTTAAACAATACAAAAGCCACACCTCCAACAGACCTGTAGCATGGATACAAACATTCTCCCTATAGAACCTTTGCCCCGAGAACAACAGGGCATTCCTGGCCAGTCAGATAGCCCATACAATAGCCAAAGGGCGGAGCAGATCCCTCCTCGGGCGTTGTCTGGCCGCCACCAAGTACTCGCAAAAAGAGGTAAGGCTCCTTGTACAAACCCAGTCCAGACCAGACCCATCCCAGATAGGCGTCGAATTCTGACAGAGAAAGAAAAGGTGCTCCACTGATTCAATTCCAGTCCCACAAAGAAGGCATGTGTCGGAAATCGTCTCAAGGAGTCTAGCACATCGATCTCTCGTCATCAATCTCTTTCTCCTGAAAAGCCACAGAAAAATCGATCCTCTCAGGGAGGCCATGCCCCTAGAAAAGTTGCAATCCCTAATCAGCTCTTCCGATCGCGAGAGAGGCTGTCTATAAATCGCCCCATAGACCTTCTTGACCGAGAAAGAGCTCCCTCTCCAGACCCAATGGTCCCGCTCCTCGGAAGGGTCCCTAAAAACTCTCAGGTAGTCTTGCAGAAGAAGAAAGTCCTCCAAGCGTTGGTCTGAAAAGTTAGCAGAAAACAACGACATCCAGTTTCCATCACTCCATCAGCAAGCTACACGCACGTCATGGTCCGCAACCAGAGCATAAATGCGAGGAAAACATCTACACAGCGACCCACCATCCGTCCAGTCGTCCATCTAGAATGCAAAGGATTCTCCATGACCCAGAATTGGCCTAAAGAGCTCATGAAAGCGAGGGAGAGTCGTCAGAATACCCTTTCAGAAAGGTGAAGGCATCAACCCACGATCGCAGTTCACCGATGATGCACCGGTTACGACGTAAATCCGACGAACAAGGGCAGTACAGAGATCGTCGTTGCTCCCCCAGATTTGGCTCACCCACTTGAGCAACAAGGCCTCATTCATCGCATCAAGCCGCCTGACCCGGAGACCACCCTCACCCTTAGGAAGAGTGATAGTCTCCCAATCAACGAGGTGCATGCTAGTAGCCTCTTGACCACTTTTGTCCCACAAGAATTTCCGCATCAACCTCTCAAGGCGCTTGCGAATACCTGCCGACATAAGGCGCGTAGATATGAAGTAAATCAGAACTGCAGATAGCACCACCTTCAGCAGCACAAGGCCCCCCCAGAAAGGATCGAGGACTTTCACCCCGCAAGCCTCTTCTCCAGCTTCTCAACAATAGGTAACCAATCTGCCAGTTTGGTCCTGCCATAAGTCAACGGTATCCCCAAATAACGAATAGGAAGGGAACCACATTCCGTACGCAGCTCTTGACTACACAAGCACGCCTCATCATCAGATAGAGTAAATGGAATCACTGTATACTTGCTAGAATTTTGCACCAGCCCCGACATTTTTCCAAACAGCTCAAGAGTGACTGCCATGCCACTGGCCTCCTCGTTTCCCCACTCAATGAAGAAAATGGTGTCATCAACGTACTGAAGAAGAGGGACAGTCAGTCCATCCCTCGAGTAGCCACACGTGATCCCGCAGTTCTGTACCCGGGCAACCAAGCAGGAAAAAACGTCAGATGCGATTACGAAAAGTAAAGGAGCCAGAGGACAATCTTGCCTGACACCCCTCTGTAGCTGAAAGAAACCGCCCTCCGGACGACCATTCACGAGAACCACCAAAGACGTGGTTGTAACACAACGCTTTATCTTGGAAATCCAAATCTCCGGGAAACCCCTCCTATGCAATGCTGCCCAGAGAAACTGCCAGTCGAACGTGTCGTAAGCCTTCGCAAAATCAACCTTCCAGATTAACGCCTTTTCCCTACGCCTCTTCCAATCAGCAATAATCTCAGACGCCATAACCAAGCAGTCTGCAATCTGTCTCCCGGGAACAAATGCCGACTAGAAGGGGGAGATAACTTGTTCGAGTACCCTGCTTAATCTTATAGCAAAGACCTTAGCCACAATTAAACACAAAGTACTGGACAACGTGACCAGCCTAAAATCTTCAATCCTTTCAGCTACCTCACACTTAGGAAGGAGAAAAATCAGAGCCTTATTGAGCCTATCAAACCCCGCATTGCAGTAACAACACTTCACCAAGACTTCCAGTACCTCGGTGCCCACAAGATCCCAGAAGTCCTCATTAAAGGAGATCGGGAATCCATCCGGGCTAGGTGCACCATCCCCGTTCAAGATCTACACATCTGTCTTCAGCTCCTCAAAGGTGACCGTCTGAATCAAGCTAGACGCGTGGGCGACCGATAGCTTTGAGGCCCCAAACCCCGTCCACCTCCAACGTGTGCCTAACCCCCTCGTTGAGAACTCAAGAAAATGATCCGCTATCGCCCTTCCCGTCTCCTTGTTACCGTCCACCCTGATACCGTCCACGATCACCGACCGAATAACATTACCACGACGCCTCCCACTAGCCACTCTATGGAAGTAAGTCGTATTCGCATCTCCCTCCCTGATCCATTTGTGTCTGGACCTCTGCTTCCACCTAACTACTCGTTTCTTGTCCTCGTCGACGATCTTCCTCTGAGCCTCAGCTCTTTGATCTAACTCGTCCGCATTCAGAGGCCCACCGTCCTCCAGAGCGTTAAGCCTACCCACCTCCTCCTCAGCCGCCACTCTGACCGCACGACTAGCCTCCCTAGAGTCTTTCTTGAAAGCGTACAAGCGGACACGCAAAGAAGCTAACTTCTGAACGAACCTCGAGGTAACGGATCCAGAAACGAACAAAGAGGACCAATGGGACGAGACAAGGTCCCTGAAAGAGTCCTCCAAAAGCCATGCCTTCTTCTACCGAAAAGAACCCTCGGGGGCAAAAGATCACTAGAATCCCAAAGAATCAGAGTGTGATCCGATCGCGTTCTCGGTCTACCAGCAGCAAACGACAATGGAAAGAGCTCCAGCAGCTCCGCAAAGGCCATGAAACGATCAAGATGGGAGCGAGAACCAGAATTCCTCTAGGTGTACTTCAAACCTGCAGCGTCCAACACCTCCAACTCCAAGAAATCCGTAATCTCCGCAAAGTCCGCAGAGCCAGAATCCCGACCACGACGCAATCTCGACCGATCCGAAGAGAGCAGCGTAACATTAAAGTCTCCACCAATCAACCAAGCTGAACCCGGAAAAGCATTTCTAGAAGCCTGCAAAACTGACCATAATTGATGCCGCGAAGAAGGCTGACAAGGCCCATACACACATGATAAGGCGAGCACGGTACTCGAGCGAAGACACTCCAGAAGCACCGTGAGGACATGGGTGCCTCTCAACTCCGCCCGGAACACAAAAGCGGAATCCTTTCACGCTACAAGCAAACTACCCGCTGAGCCCGACGCACCGATCGACCTTAACTCATTTAGCGAACCCGCATCAAAAGAGCGCCAGACCACATCCGAGACAGTCCAACTTCATTTCATGTAGAAACACAATATCACAACCCCACTCTATGAATCTCGACCCCAAAATCCTCTTTTTTAGGAAATGATCTTCATTTAGAACCAGCGGTAAAGCCCCGAATACGCACCACTCCCGCCAACTCCGCTATCTGAGCTTTTTGGTCGGAGATAGGAGGAGGTTCAACAATCTGTGCCCTAGCGCGCTGCCTCCTTCTGTACCTTTTTCGGACTTTTTATCGGCCACAGGACCACAAGCTGCATCCGATCCTTCATCACGAGCCACCAAGGCAAAGAGGTGGTTGCTGGCCCCTTGCCACGAGTCACAGAGGGCACCAAACCCGAGCCCACAGACACATGCGCCAAACCAAGACATACAACGGGGCATCGAGACTCCAGATCCTCCCACCACGGGGCATCAACAGAGGGCCCATAATCCCCGGGGCGCATGGACCTCAAACCTGGGCAATCAACATGATGCAGGGAATCGAAGCCCTCCCAAAGCGGGGCAGAAGCAAGGGTCCTACACTCCTGTCGGCTCCACAAGGATCGAGCCCGAGCAAGTAGCTGATCTGCCATATCCATCGAATCGTGAGTGTCCACAACCGAGCCAGAACCGGAGTCAAGCGCCCGGGAGAGAGAAGCGTACAATCCGCCCGCAAGATCCGAACCCGAGAGTCCAAACCCATTGCACGCAAAAAAGGCAAAGCATTCTGCAGTCCCTCCGCTCCAGAACAAGGGAGCCCAACCGACGCAGGAGGAATGCAGACATCCTGAAGAGGCGCCCCGAAGATCTCCTGGCGCCACGCCTCGGTAGGCGCGCTGTCAACATTCAAAGGTGACCGTTCAGTCCTCAGGTTGGAAGGGGAAACGTCGCCTCCGTCTTCCGGCCATGCTGGTGGTGGCGGAGGAGTTAGGAGGAGAACTTGCAGGTGGAACGAAAAACGAACGGCAACCAAAACTTCCACGGAGACTGGAATCACATCGCACGGACACTCCATAACCAGCAATGTGACCTCAGGGTCAGAACCCGGACTCGTGCCGTCATCCAAGATCCTAAGCATCGATCACAAATGCTTCAACGACGACCCTAAGATTGGACAATACGAGAGAGAAAAGGTACCCCCGCACTTGCACCACTCGCGTGACGGAGTGATCCAAACACCCATCGGCAAAGCGAGGCACTCTCCAGTCAATGATACCTCCACCGCTAGACTCCAAGAGGAGCTCCATCTGCTGCTTTGACAAGCGTCGCGCGCAGCACCTTCGAGCGCCCAACATCACAACATCACCTGTGAATGCACCGTCAAACTGAAGCGAGAGTCCCGCCCAGACCGAAGTCGCTGACACTGAATCCTCCACCCTAGAGCCCACCAAGAAGTTGGTCATCCCTCCCGCATCGGAAGAACCAACACCCGAGGCGGAAGACCTACCCACACGTTCTGCGCTAGGCCAAGGGCCCAGAGACGCCCCCCCGAGGAACACAACGCCGCCATAGCCTTCCGCCCGAAGACAGGACGACCGACCAACGACGCACAAGAGCTGTGGCGATGGCCGACACACCCGCACGAAAAGCATCGGGGAGGAAGAGCGCATGCCGATGCCAGGGGGCCCCACCCCGTACACCTGAAGAACCTCCTCTTGGGCTTCTTGTGAGAAACGATCGTCCAATCAGCTTCTTCCCCCTTCCCTCGATCAGGCGTTCCCGAACCTCGCTCGTCCGCCTCGACTCACGCTCGCTACTTTGGATCTCCCTCTGCACGCGCTCTCGCCTACGACGCTCCATCCACCCAGCTATGGAAATCCACAACAATATTGCACTGTGTTGTTTTGTGAGGTTATAAAAAATATGCAGATGACTATCCATCTCGGGTAAGCATCGTTTGACTCTAAGGGCGCGTTTGGTTCGTGGGTTATCCGGGGAGGATAACCTGTTTTTGTGTTTGTGTGTTTGGTTGGTGGGTTAAGGGTTGGGAGGGTTTGTGTGATGTGATTGTATTGAAATTTGAAAAAATTGGTAGTTATTATGATATGATTGTATTGAAATTTGAAAAAGTGGTTAGTTGTTGTGATGTGATTGTATTGAAATTTGAAATAGTGAGTAGAAGTTGAGTATTTTATGATTTTTAGATGATATGATGGTATAATATATAATTTTTTTGATGGGAAGGGAGTGGGCCCCACTAGTGGGTGAGGAATGTGGGGTTTGGGGGGTAACCCGCTTAAATTGAGGGGTAACCCTCCAACCGAACGGGCCCTAAGAGACCTTTTTGAAAGTGCACTTTTTTAGATTTCATCTCTGAATGACTGTTTATTATCTCCTTGTCTCTTGCAATATGTGAAAGTATCTTCACCTGATTTTGTTGGTCTGGTTCGGGACGGTTAATTCGATGGGCTTTGTATTTGAAGTAATACAACTTGTTAAAATATGCTCAGATACATTTTGTGATGGCAGTATCCCTTAAATGATGTAGACGCCGAAGTTAATTAGATATCCACATTACAATTATACCCCATATGATTTTCTATTTCCAAGGTGCCTCTTTTTTTGAATAATCACCTCTCTCCCTTCCCAAAAGTGATAAATGACTACCTACATTCACCAGTCATTGTTATTTATCTAAATATTGAAGTAATTAAATAACTCAAAGTTGACGAATATTAGTTATCCTTTGCGAAATGCATTTTTATCTTTCAATTTTTACTGAACGAATATGGTGACCTCAAAATTAGGTCAATCTACTAACTTGAAGAAAATTATGAGAAATTTGAGCTTTTGTGCGAAAGTGATAGTGCAAACAATCTTGAAGGGAAATGCGACATTTCACCCATACCGCTTGAGTTGCCTCCCCATTGAACATATACGATAGTCATAATATATATTCTACATGCAAAAACAAAATTAAATTACGTTTTTCTCAAGATTTTCAAAACAAGATCATGACGTATGTAGTTAATACGATATTTAGTGTGCATGTGTCCAATATAGGTTTATAATTCAAGTTTTTTTTATAATATAGTTATTTTTTGAAGAGAAATGGGATTTAGAGACCCATCCAAAAAATATAATTTAGTTATATTTAATTGTAGTCTTCTTACGAGTGACGAATTTCTTTTCAACCTATTTATTGACAACTATACTTACTATTGTATTGGTATATTATAACCTTTAGTTTGTGACAGTGTGCTATTTGTTATTTCGACTTATTTTTGCATTCTACATGACTAAACTTCTTATTGCATGCCTTACTGAGTACTACATCTCAATCTGTTTATTTCACTTTCCAGGATGACAAAATGCTCGTGAAATCAACATTTAAGGCCATGGTTGTCATGGTAGGCAGCCTAATAAGTGGTGAAGATGGATAGAGTGCCGAGGTTCTTGATTTTTTGGGATGGAGAACTTTGTTTAGATACACCTATATGATGATGGATGTATTAAACTTCGGTTGAGGATTGATTGTGGATGGGTGTGTCTTTGAGTTGTTCCTAGATTGGCTGCTGATATGCGGGTTCATATAGTGCAATGTTGGATTGGACGGGCAGGAGAAGATAGGGTGTGGCTGCAAGTCTTTGCATCTTGGCTTCCTGAGCAGAGGGTGCACGCTTTTGTTGATGTCCCCAATTAGTCTCCACACAATTCCACAGAATCACATGCGTCCATTTTCAGACTCCTCTCGTCTAGGTTGGGTAGCATTTGCAACTACTCCAACTGGGTTAATAGATCACATGGTTGCCTGTATCCACTTATCCAACCAAAACTGAAAGTCGGAAAATGAGTGGTATTACCCAGAGCACGAAAATCAGAAATCTTGGGGATTACTGTAACCATTACCCTTGTGAATGTTAGAAAACTAAGTATGCGAAAGCGTAATATCAGAGATACAGAATAAGCATTAAGAACAACGGGGTTTTATGTGAAACCCTACTCCCTAAGGAGCGGGATGAAACCACGAGAGAATGCCTCGAAAAGTCAGAATTGAGTGGTATTACCCAGAGCACGAAAGTCAGAAATCTTGGGGATTACTGTAACCATTACCCCTGTGAATATTAGAAAACTAAGAATGCGAAAGCGTAATATCAGAGGTACATAATAAACACTAAGAACAATGTGATTTTATGTGAAATCCTACTCCCTAAGGAGTGGGATGAAACCACAAGAGAATGCCTCGAAAGGGCTAATGTGTTCATTGATCTTTCTCATCTGATACAATGGGTTTGGGGCTTCTTATATAGCCCTCATTGACCCTCCAAGTCCCACAAATAGTAGATGTGGGACTAAACTACTGGATGTGGTAATTGGACCCTGAGAGGGATCGAATTACCCATCTACACATGAGTGAGGCATATACTCCAACACTATCCCTCAAGCTGGAGCATGCAATGCTCAGCTTGGACAAACAGAAAGAAATCTCGAACTCACAGTACAAGACAATACATGCAATATCAACTCAACGCATACACAACCATTGGTTGCTGCCGAGGGCACTGCTCTCATGCCGTGCATGTGAGGAGGAACAACTGGGTTGGAGTGTGAGTAGAATTGTGTCTCCTTGTCGGAGAATGTGCGCTCTGTACTACGTCCGTCAGAGTCACAGAAACTGAATAAGTCTCCTTATTGAAGTACCTGGCCCGCCACATGTAGAAGACTAAATCATGTGGACAACAACTCCATCTCTGAAGGGTCGAACTGAAAAAGTCGGGGAAACATCCTCGTCGGAGTACATGGTCGCTGGAGAACGGAGTATGAAAATCTCCTCGTTGGTGAACTGGGTCTCTTCCACAATGGCTCAGAGAATGAGATCTCTACTTTGGAGTCCTTATGAAACCACATGAAAATTCTAGCCCACAATGGCATAGAGAATGTGATCTCTACTCTGGAGACACTATGGATCACATGAAAATTCTGAGACCAAAAACAAAGATGGGGACCCCACAAATGATGGCAAACATGTGCGCATCAAACTGCAGACTCGGAACCAATCTGAATGTCGAGTCTGAATATGAACTGTATAGTCTGAAATCTGGCTGGCCTGGAATATGAAGAATCTGATATCTGAATCCGACCTGTAACTTTACACAATACTCCTCCTTTCTCCCATACTTGTCAGAAAACAACGACATCAACCAAGTTGGGAGAAGACAAGAGAACGAGGATTAACAAAAAATCTCATAAGCTGATCTCAAATTTTTTATCGGCTTTTCTCATCTTTTTTTTTCAAAATCATTTTTTCGTACAGATTATTTTTGTATGATCTTTTTTCCATGGCTATTTCCTTTTTTATAGCTCCCGTACAGTTTTTTTGTTCACACATTTTTTTAAATCAACAAGGCCCAACTTTTTGCCCATAAACTCAACTCTCCTTTTTTAAGACAACCACCTTTTTCTTTTGGTCTTTTTTTAACAACTTTCGGTCCACTTGGGCACGCACGGGAGAAGCCCTATTTAGGGTTTCTCATTGGGAACTCCTCGCTCCCGCGTCGCCTGGAGATCTTGCGCCACCATCGTCTGCTGCTCTCGAGCGCGATGGGGACTGTTGCCGCCGACTGGGTTTGACTAGAAGAGGAGAAGAGCACAACATTGCTGCTTGCTGGGAGGATGAGGGTGGCACCGCCTGAATTTCTTGTGCCGCTGCCTGCTGCTTGGAGATGTCGCCAGGGGGTTCCTCGCTCAAGAAGGCATCGAGGGGATTTCGTCCTGATTTATTTAGGGCATCAACTCATCTTTCTCTTCTCCATCCGACTAGAGTTCCACGAAGGGAATCCATAGAGAGGATGCCGCCTCCTATTGTGCTTGCGCCTCCGCCGCCCTGGAACCCGAAGGAAGAGCTGCGATCTGGAGTGCTCCTCTGCCTTGCCAAAAATTGAAACATCGGGTGCCATGTGCTTGGGTTTTGCTGAGTCGCTTCTTTTTGATTTTGATGCGTCGCAATGCAAGTCTGAAATCGCTAGGGGTTCAGAAAGAAACCTTAGAACCTTTTTTTTGAACATGCTTGCAGATCTTTTCAGAAAATAGATTTGGAGTTGGTGATGACATGCGCACAAGGACTGAAGATCTATGCTGAATGATCATGCCAGGATTGCTGAAAATGCACGTGCCTGGAGAATTAGGGTTCCGTGAACCCTATCGTAAAATCTTAAAGATTTCCGATCAAATCGACGTTGCTGTCGACACAAAATTAGAGTTTTGGAGAAACCCTAGATTTGAATCTTGAACTCGATCATGAGCTTGAATGATACATAATAATAGTCTTCAAAGATTAAATCTTCAAGACCAAAAACCAAAATTGAATATCAAACAAATGACGAAAATAAACCTCGAGAATTGAACCCGCTTTGATACCATGTTAGAAAATGAAGAATACGGAAGCGTAATATCAGAGATACGTAATAAACATTAAGAACAATGAGATTTTACGTGGAACCCTACTCCCTAAGGAGGGGGGTGAAACCATGGGAGAACGCCTCAAGGGCTGATGTGTTAATTGAACTTTCTCATCTGATACAATGGATCTTGAAGGGATTCAATTACCCATCTACACATCGGTGACGTATATACTTCAACAATGAATAAAGACGGTCTTCGAGAGAAGTCTAGCTCTTTCCTGCAAATCCAAGGTCCAGCCATAAGACAAGAAAACACATTTCTAGAAAGCCCTTCTTGTTTGATAGCGTTTGAAGAATCCATTTGGAGGGTTGAGCAACATTCCACACACTTAAAAATACTTGCAAGTAGGCATTTCTATTCCAAAACCACATGCAACACACTGGGGATTTCTTCTTATTTGAAAGAAAAAAGAAGATATCTTCTTTGAGGTTATCTATTCTCTTCTAAATTTTTGCATGCAGCAAAAACTGGGATATGGAGTACCACATGTAGACCTGAAAGACCGATATAAGCAGTATTAATCTACCGTCTCCAGAAAGTACCTTAAATGATTAACCCTTCTACTTCCGCACAGTTTTTCCCAAGACAGGGTTCCAATTCGAGTCTGCACTCGTCGTAGGTGTGTTGTAATCATTGACGGTTCTGCACTCGGCGTTGGTTGTTGTAATAGTTGAGGGTGAGATGTGTAACTCTTGTATTTATGGTAGATTGCAATTCATACATTAGAATTGCCAACAAGTGGCCTGCCCACTTTAGACAGAGGTGGCAGTTTCCAGTCTGTTGCAATGTTGTAAAAGTCACCCGACTAGCCCAACTAGTAGGTCCGACTACTCTAGTCAGTGGGGTGGCCGACCGAGTAACGACTAATTCCACTAGTCAACCAATTTTCGCTTGGAGATATCATGTTTTTTTTACATTTTTATAAGCAAACTTACTCTAATACGCTTACTATTCTATTGAAATTCAATTACTTCTTTTGATTCATTATGATAGTAAAAAATATATATAAATCTATGTAAATATATAATAATATATGTATAAAAATGGTTTATATATTTAAAAAATTAAACCCGATTAAAGCCCGACTAAATCCGATTAATCGCCCGACTGCCGACTAATCATTAATCAGTGACCCGACCGACCGAGTACCGACTACCGACTTTTGCAACCTTGGTCTGTTGTATGAAGCTAACAAATACCACCCATTTCTACTGTTGGGTGATTAGTAACCATTCATTGGCTTTAGTTTTTTCCCATCAAACTAGTTTTGATGCATTGTCGTATTGTCATACAATGACCAAATTTACATAATTTGTATCCGTTGTTCAATTCTAAACCCATGTAATTTTACTCAGTGATTCAATTTACATGTGCTTGACTAGCTATGATGTACTTTTTGGTGGGTTGATTACAGTAGATATCTTTTACTTACCATGTTGAACTATATTAATGAACATATGCCATTTCTGGGCCACCTGTTTACATATTTTATACATTGCAATTTTCCAGTTTAAGAACTAAAATACCCATATTTATGAATTGGTCTCTTTGGTTTTAGTAATCTATGCGTCATAAGGATTGGATTGCCCAAAATAATTGCTGCAACATGTAACTCTTAGTTATGAATTTCTTTGGACTTGCAGTGGGGTGATGAGTCTGTCGAGTTACCATCGGAAGGGTCAGAAGATGCTTTGAAGAACATTCAGTTTCCTAGTCCAAGAAAAAGAAAAATTGCTCCTTTGAATCCAAGCAAAGTTACCGAGTTCACTAGGAGAAGGAAAAAGAAATGGTGGACTGAGCTAGAAGAAAATGTTCTCCGTGAAGCAGTAGCAAAGTATGCATATTCTTTATACTCTTAAATAGAATACCACGAAATAACACGTTTCAAGTTAGTTAAAGAAGTTCTCAGCCTAAGCTAAAAGGAATTAAATAACAACGTAAAATGGCTTATTCAGAGGTAGCATGCTTTAAGAGATTTCAGGGAGCATTAACTATAAACTAATTGTTTTGAGTATAGAAGCTTTATCATGTCAGCACTTGCAACCCTTGAGAAAGAAGCTGGTAAGATACACACGGGGAGCAACAAAAGCAGAAACTGACCCCTTATCAAATACGCCCTATAATTACAAGGATATGAAGATCAAACATATCTTGTGCGGCATTGTTTCGTTGCATCCTTTGCATTTGAATCACCACAACACGATTTTTTTACTCATAAGCCCTATTGTTAGGGTTCGAGTAAGCTCTTTATTTCATCAAGGTGTTGAAACCATATGATCTGCGCCCTTCTTGGGATATACATGCAAGTATAATAGAGTAAAACTTGGAATGTCGTGACTCGTGATTAAAACAAATTATAAAAGAATTCGAAATGAAAATGAATAACAACTGTATTGGTTCCAGTGTAGATTCACTGCTATTCTGTCATAATGAAGGCCGGCCGGTATCTTGTTTTCTGCATCAAATCATCTCATGTTGAACAACTTCAGAGCTCTAAGCAAGGGTAATTGTAAATCTTCAGACAACTTAGCCTTCCAGCTCGAAACAACTGGAATCACTTGAATTTCAAATGAATTTCCAAAGAGTACTAAGTCTATTATTCGGCATTAAGATTGTCTAGAGCAGATGGTCTCAATGCTTCCTATACACACAAGAGAGAGATTCTTCAACCGTCATAAAAATGTTATTCATGTTTCCGTGCTACTACAGTGCAAGGTGCTTGTGGCTTGCACGTTGAAAATTACTAACTTCTCAACAAAGCTTCAGTCTCCAGCCAACTCATATTGGAATAAATCTTCAACTTAAACCTGATTCAATTCAATGAAAGTTTAAGCTGGAGAATATAAGATATCCAAAAGATTAGACATGCCCTAACAAGGGGAAAGTGACTTAGCTTTTGTGCACACATCCATAGATGTGCACTTCCCTAAGCCCTTGCCCAGAGCCAATTATTTAGTTCCAGTATCTTTCAACAGAGATCTTTACTCAACCAGAATTCTTTATCCAGCAGGATAGCCAAAAGTTCTGCTCCGTCGAACGATTCGTCTCTTTGCCTCTTGGTAGGATGTCATGTCTTCCTTCAAAAGACACAATCACTTGCCTGAATTGGAGGTATCTAGCCAAACAAATCTGTGTCCATTGAACTTTTAGGTAGAGACACATTAGAAGGAAAATATGCTCAATATATTTGTGCCATAAACCACACAAAATGCATGTCTTTTAGATGTCTTCAATTAAATAAAAATTATGATGGATTGCTTCTTCTTTTTGAAATTAGGCCCTCTAATTTGTGCTTCTTGACCTTGACTAAATGATATTCGAGATAGTAACCGAGTAAGTGTTACACATAGCTTGTGAAACATTCATCGCTCCACTCATATTGGACCAAAATTAATATTGAATTAAACTATTTTCTCAACCTTTATCCTCACATGCACGGCTACATATATGATGAGATGAGTTGAGGTTTCATTTGAAGATCTGGGATTTGAGATTTGCGTTTGGACCCGATTTAATGATGCTCGAGGATGGGATAAAATCGATGAAGGCTTCTTGAAACCTGAGTGTCGGCAACCTTAGCCAGTATGAGAATAAGTTCTTATACTATCCTGTGATATTTACCTAAGTACCACAGTGTGATGCAAGGTTGCAGAAATTGGTAGTCAGTACTCGGTCGGCGGGGTCACTGACTAAGGATTAATCGATAGTCGGATGACTAATTGAATTTAGTCGGTCATTAGTTGATTTTGATATTTTTTCATTTTTTTAAATATATAAATCATTTTTATACATATATTCTTATATATTTGCATAGATTTGCACATTTTCTATGATATCGTAATGAAACAAAAGATGTTATTGACTTTAAATATAACATTAAGCATATTAGAATAAGTTTACTTTAAAAAAGCAATAACTTTTAAAAATAAAAAAATATTTATGTAAAAGTCGGCCGACTAGTCGGCCCAATTAGTCAGGTTGACCGACTAATGGTCGACTAGGCTTAGTCGAGTCGGCTACCCCCCTCCCCCCTCCCTCCATCCCCGACTCGATTAGTCGATCAACTTTTACAATAGTGGTGCAATGGAACATAAAATTGTTGATCAGTGTGTGCCAACTTGATGAAAGCAACTAGTTAAAATTAAAAGAAAAAAGAAAAGATGATGAAAGAAAAGCTCTTACACTATAAAGTTACATTTAAAAGAGCTTCCACCAAAGGCGAGCGCTCCCAACCTTTCAAAATATCCATTTGGACCAACATCTTAGGCTTTTATGAGTTGGGCTAGCACCCCAAAAGGGCTCTACACCGTATAGTGATGCTCATCTGGGTGTCGAAGGTATATTAGACGCTCAAAAGAGTCACGCCCTGGTGCATTCCTACAAAAAAAAGTGCAGATGACTTAACACTCTCTTGACGGACGAACTGATCGGCGCCAAAGTTATATATGTGTTGATAAGACACTCAAGAGGCTCTTTGTTCTAACGAGAGGGATAGAAGAAAAGATACCAACCTACATCCTCCACCAACCGGCCTTCCATCTCCACTTTTAAGTCTGACAACTAAAGAGACGGTGGATTGAATGCAATAAATGATTTATTCCCTAGTGTTGAGGATTGGGTCTTGAGGAGAGTTCTTGGACTGAGACTTTGAGTGACACTTCGACTCGACTCTTGTAAATGCAATTCACACTTACATATCCTTATATTATATGTATATAGAGAGACTCTGATAATTAGGGAAGTTGGATTCCTTGTGACTAGAGCTTGGTTCATGTTAGAATTTTAGGATCACTAAAACCGAGGGTTCTTAATGAATCAAGTCTTGAACATTCACATGCACAGTCATGTATTAATCTGACTCATTCATTCTTTATTTGCTCGAGGACGAGCAATGTTTAAGTATAATGGGGTCATAAATTTATGATTTATTAACGCATTATTCATTTATTATCTCCCTTGCTTGAATAAATCAATAAATTTCCAAGTTAATTTACTAACATTAACATGTTAACATCTGTAAATAACTAACCCTAATTATTGTACATAATTAACCTTATTATTGTATCCTTATTTTCCATATTTCATAATATTAAAAATCACATAAAAATTGGATTAATATTGTAAATATTTGTTTTAACGTAAATTATAAATTTAAAATACAAAAAAATCTCAAAAAAATTAAATCAGGTATTTTTAATTCCTTAAAAATACTTACAAAAATATATTTATGTACAAATGATCTATTTTGATTTTGGTTTGAATACGAAACTTGTAGATCTCAAAAAGATCTACAACCTTTTAATGTTCAACACTTTTTCATTTGATATATGTATATATTTATTTTTGAATTTTCTTTGATTTTCTTATTTTTCTTTTTTCTCATTGGACCACGTGGCGTCTCCAGGGCCGCCTATGTGGCTCGATCACACACGTTCTTCTGTGTCCCTCTTCCCACTGTTGGATTGCTCGATCCAACAGCTCACAAGTCCCAACCATCTTCAACCTCCACCCATTCCATCGACAACCCGTCTACCTCGCTAACTACCCTTCTTCGTCATATTTCCCCCACGACTCCGGTCAACCTCTCGCCCTCATTCCTCCTTCTATTGGTAGCCCTAACTGCCCCCTATACATGTGCCACATGCCCCTCATTCTCCTTCAACCGATAGTCAGTGGGGAGCGGTTGTACCTTGATGGCCATTCACCTGGAACCACACCCCCATCCTTCAAATACCCGACCTTAGCGGCTTAGCCGCCCAGTGCACCATCCGCCCTTGCGTGCGAGAGCTCCGAGCCTTTACCTTCTCTTTGTGACAGAAAGAGTGAGAGAGAGCTATAATTGAGCACTCTTCACCGACATGATCCACGTTTTCTCAGACGTATAGCAGCTTCCTTGCTGCTCGAGCTTCGATTCTTTAGCCTAAGAACTGTCAAGCGACAATTGAGGAAGACATTCCTCCCCTTCCAAGCCTGTGTTGCTCCTTCTAGTGCCTCCTTCGTCAGCCACCTTCTCCAGGTAATGTGTTTCTTTCATTTCTCCGCACTTCTCTAATTTTCCACATCACAACCACCTATCTTTGTCACTATGATTCCACTCACAGCTTCGCCTCACTCTGACATCTCACGAGCACCATTCCTTCTTCCTTCTCCGCTTCTCCATAGATGCCTCACCCTCGATCCGCCACGACCCTCGCGAAGGGTTGTGAACCCATTAGGGCCCACTTCCTCACCACTCGACGAGCCCCCATTTCGCCCTTTCCCTATTTCTGTTGATTCTAGGGGTATTGGGTTGGTTATCTAACGTTGTAGGAGCTGGACATCACTTCAATGACCAAAGTGGGCTAAGGAGGTCTGGTCAAGCATTTATTCTCCAGCGAGCTTGCACGGGTGGAACACCTCAGACCCTCAGAGATCTCCTCGAAGTCACCCTCTTCATTACCAGAGCTTC
Organism: Ottelia alismoides; assembly: GCA_037367405.1. NCBI lineage: Eukaryota > Viridiplantae > Streptophyta > Magnoliopsida > Alismatales > Hydrocharitaceae > Ottelia > Ottelia alismoides. The sequence goes on from JAZKJV010001591.1 coordinate 247,715, forward strand.
CATAAGGTGCTCGAACCTTCAGAGACTACTCAGGAGCAAGGAGGAGCTAGTAGGACCTCGTTGGAGCTTCGCTTCCCCGCCGTCACGCACGAAGGAGCGGGGAAGAACATAAGCTCCAGGCACCGTTGGATCAATTCCCCTTGATCTGATCTAACGGTTGCGATCGACTCCGCGCCTCTCTCCGAAGCAGTGCTTCATGACCTGAGGTTCGGGCCTCCCGAGCTTACGTCAGAGCACCATGCCACACCACGCCATGCCACACCACACCACACCATGTAGCCTGAGCCTATCCCGCATCCCGAGCCTAGCCCCCACGTGCTTCACCTCACATGACCGAGCTATTTGCAGTGCATGGACCCAATTTTTAAGGAATTGCATTTAGGTCCAGCACATGCATAGCGCATGCCGCCTGGAGAAATGGCAGATAAGCCCTGTCGGCTTATTAAAATTCCAATTATCCCTCATGCTGGTAAATTGCAAGTGAACCCAAGCGGTTTGTATGTATTGCACTCCAGTCCTGTTTTGAACCTTTTTGTTATATTTTCTTATGTTTTTCTTGCAAATATATCCCTGAATTTTATGCTTAATATCTAGAGCACTTTAAATCCAAATTTAATGAAATTTTCTTGTTTGAAAGCCCATTTCATGCTCTTTAATGTGATATATTTATTCTTCTGATGTGACTTGTTGAAAATGAAATAAAATCTTGAGAGTTAATTTGGCTTTTAGACATGATAAATTGAGTTAGAAATTTCATGCTCATGTAATTAATGCTACATTGAACTTCCTGATTTACCTTAGAATTATTTAAATTAATTAGGACCATGGTTGGAAATACTTTGAATATTATTTTCTGATGTGGCTTCAACTTAGGAAGTTTAATTGAAGAATAGATAAATTGGTCCCTTGATTGAATTGAATCATACATTAATTGGAATGATGAACTAATTTGTACAACTTGGGACTATTTTATGCATGATGATCTAGATTGCTAAATCATTATTTCATGAGCTTATTTGTGTGTTTGTGAGTTTTTGTCGTGTGCATCACTGTGCATTTGTGAGTTTTTAGGAAGTTTAATTGAAGAATAGATAAATTGGTCCCTTGATTGAATTGAATCATACATTAATTGGAATGATGAACTAATTTGTACAACTTGGGACTATTTTATGCATGATGATCTAGATTGCTAAATCATTATTTCATGAGCTTATTTGTGTGTTTGTGAGTTTTTGTCGTGTGCATCACCGTGCATTTGTACTCCTTTTGTAGCATAAAAATTATTTGCATAAAAAGCCCTAAAAATTCATACATGCATTTTGTAGTGTTTTGTATCCTTGACCTAGATATCTCCTTAGAGTAGTTTAACCACACACTTTAGGTCCCAATAGGTATCCTAATCGGTAGTGCCCCTGTGTTCGATCCTGGACTTATCTAAGAGAATTTAATTGAGCCACTCCTTACGGAGATTCTCTTTCGATTCTGATCGACCTATGATTGGTCGTATTATAACAAGCCAAAATTAGAGTAGCCGGAAGCTGATTTATCACGAGGCCTCTTCTACACGATCACAGTCGCACTGATGTCACAGCTTATTCTGATGCAGATTATGCCAGTTTACCTGAGGGCAAACGATCCGTTACAGGCTATGCTATGTTTGTTGGTGGCAACCTTGTTACATAGAGGGGTAAGAAACTGACAATGGTTTCTAGAACGAGTGCATAGGTAGAATATAAGGCAATGCCCCATGCCACTTGTGAGATTACCCGGCTTGTCTTTTTTCTACAGAATCTTGGACTTCCTGCTACTATTATACCTTTTTATTGTGATAATAAGTCTGCTACATACATTGCCACCAATCCAATATTTCATGAGCGGACTAAGCTCATTGAACTTATCTGTCACTTCATTTGAGATGTGATAGGAGGAAAGACCATTACCCCTCATATCTCCACAGATCTTCAGCTCACAGATATATTCATGATACCAAAGAAGCGCCTCTTGTTGATGATTTTCAAGTTGGACATGATCGACAGATATGCTCCAAATTGAGGGGGAGTGCTAGAGTTATTTTTTTATCAGCCTATTTTGTGAGTTGTGTAACCCTTCGGGATCTTTTATGTAATTTATTTTTTGGCTCTCTATGGTTTTACGCTATATAAGAAACCCTGGACCCCTTGAATAAGTCAAGTCATTCATTCTCTCATTTTTCTCCACAGAAACTATTAGTAATATAGTGACCCACAAACACATATTCATGACATACTCCAATTGGTATTGATCTTAATTAGTTCAGTTAGAAAATTTTGTTTTCAAGTCAATTTAATTCATCTTCTTTCATTCAAAAATATTATTATGAATTATGTTTTTTTTTAAAACTACATGTTACTATGTGCATTTGCTTGTTTGTTTGATTTTCAATTTAGCTCAACATTTTTTATCCATAATACGTGATGTGATATAAACATAATATGCTAAATGCATGCCCTTTGTGTCTCAGTTATTATTGTTTGAATTCCATCATTTCCTTTTTAATACCTCTAAGTAGTTAACATTCAACAATCAACATTGACAACTAGCGATATGTGGGATACAAGCTTATGTGGTAAATACACCCCATTCTTGCATATACGTGTATTTGTATGTTATTTATTTTTATAAGAAGTAGGATGATATCAAGGCCCTAAATGTCAGTTTCGGTCACCATTTCGGTACTGAATTTCGACCGAAATTCTGGTCATTTCGGTCATTTTTTGTGCCAGGGCCCCATATTTCGGTCATTTCGACCATGTTGGTCGAATTTCGATTTCGACAGGATATCGATATGCGATAGAAATTCGATCAAATTTCGCTGAAATCTGAGGCCATGGATGATATTAAAAAATCACTTTTTTGCACCATTTCTGAGATTTCCACCAATATCGTCGATATATTCTGATATATCTATCCATTTTCGACTGACCCATATGATATCGATATGATATTCCGAACTATGTCCAACACACTCACACACACATAATGCATCATAAGTGAGTATGATGATGGTTTTATTATGATAATTTGACTCGTGAGCAATGTTGTCGAAGGCATTAGATGCTAGTTGCTCCAAAATGCCTAATATGATAGGTGCTTGCCTAGGCGCTCGTTTGGAAAATGCAAACGTTGTATATATATACCTTATTTACAATCTAAGATCAATCATATATGTGTGTAACTGTTAAAAGTATACATGTGATTATGTGTATGTATACACGTGTATATGACAATATGTGTGTGTAAGTTAATGTTTATGTATACGTACACACATACACACATATATATGTGTGTATGTACGTATGTGAGTAGGTGTACATGCCCATGTCATTTAGGGGGGCCATGGCCTCTCCAAAAATTGTTACTTCACTTTACATATTACCGATTGCTTTATCCGCGTATCGCTGCGTGGTTTGGTATTTTATTCATATAAAATTGGAAAAGATTATCAGCATATTGATTTGGTTATGAAAGGTATATTATCACAAAAAACTATGATTTGATATATTTTATCATATGTAAAGCACACAAATGATAGCCACCTTTAATTTTGTCTATTGATACCTCACATTATTGAAAGATACATACCAACTATATCTGATTGTTATTAGAATATGTGACTTTTAAAAAAACACTTATTTTTATACAATATGTTGCTGTCTATCCTCCTGCTCAGACATGATCCAAGGAATGTTCAGCAACTCCACCATATTTCTGCACCACTTAGATGTGCTTCTTAACTGCATTTTAGTAGGGACTAACCATGACATTGTATTCATTCATTATCTGATTCAAAGCATGGCATTATTAGAGTGGTAAACTTGATTTGATGTCTAAATATCATGAACATAATCAAATGTTACGTATTTTCTGTTTTTAGTGTTGGGAAAAGAGAGGCTTGTTTATTCATGGAGCCCTATACTCTCTTATATAGGGGGAGACCTATGAGCAAATTACATAAAATAGACAGAGGGAAAAGAAAATAGATAAAAGGATACATAAACATAAAATATATCTCTACACTCCTCCTCAAGATGGAGCATAGGTATCTATCTTGCTCAGCTTAGATGAACACTTTTGGAAGGACTCTCTAAGTAAGGCTTTAGTGAAAATGTCTGCCGTCTGGCCCCCTAAGCTGACATGGGATGTAGAAATGAAGCCCTTCTTGATTATGTCACGTATATAATGGCAATCAACCTCAATATGCTTTGTCCTATCATGGAATGCATGATTAGTAGCGATGAATAAGGAACCTGATTGTCGCATTTTAGTGACATGGGAAGAGGACCATCTATATGTAGATCTATCAGGACTGCTCAAACCCACATTGCTTCTGTACATGCTTGCGCCATAGCTCTATACTAAGATTCAACACTAGATCTAGCAACAATAGTTTGCTCCTTACTTTTCCACGAGACAAGTAAATCTCCAACATAAATCCTGATGTGGACTTCGTGTCCTTGGGACACCCTGCATAGTCTGCATCTGCACATGTTGAGATAGTAATAGTGCCTCCCCTTTTAAATAGCAGCCTGCACCTGGAGATGATTTAAGATACCTTAGTATCATTTGTATAGCATCCATATCTACCTGACGAGGTTGTTCCATGAACTGGCTCACCCAACTGACCGCTAATGAAATATCGAGTCTGATAATGGTGACATAAAGAAGCTTTCCCACCAGTTCCCTGTATCTTCTCCTATCAACTTCATCAGTATCATCATCATACAGCTTCATGCTTGCATCCATGGGTGGTAGTAGCGGGTTGACATCCAAGCATACCCGCATCACTTAACAAGTCAGTGACATATTTTCTCTGAGTCATCACAAGCCCTTGTTGATTTCTGGCAAACTCCAATCACAGAAAGTATTAAGAGTTCCTAGATCCTTGGTGACAAATTCACGACCCAGAAAATCTTTTGCTCTCTTTATTCCCTGCATATCATCTCCTGTAATAAGTATATCATCAACATACACCATAATAGCAGTCGTACCTCTGGATGTTCTCTGTACGAAAAGTGGATGATCTGCATTCGATCGTATGGACCCCTGCTTCTCAAACAAATCTGAGAGCTTCTGGAACCAAAATCTAGGGCTCTGCTTAAGGCCTTAGATTGCCTTATGAAGTCTACACACCTGTGAACACTCTCCCTCAGCAACAAACCCTGGCGGCTGCTGCATGTAGATTTCCTCCTGAAGATCACTATACATAAAGGTATTTTTGACATCCAACTGAAACATGAGCCAATCGTAAACCACAACAACATATAAAAGAATCCGTAAGGTAGAATGACGAGCAACTGGAGAGAATGTGTCAAGATAATCTACCCCGTACGTCAGAGTAAACCCACGTGCAACCAATCGAGCCTCGTACCTATCAATGCTACCATCTGCATTCTGCTTCACTGTAAATACCCATTTGCAACTCACTATAGACGCCCCAGTGGGGGCGGGGACAAGGCTTCAAGTACCTCTTGACTGAAGGGCCGCCATCTCTTCCTCCATATCTAGACGCCATCTACTATCCTACAATGCCTCCTGGTACATCCGTGGTATGTCCACGACAGACAAAGCAACTGCAAACCTCCTGAAGTCTCCTGTTAGATTCTCAAAAGTGACATGAGAAGCCATCGGATATGAAGCACATGAATGCTTCTGCTTCCTAAGAGCAATAAGCGAATCAAGTTTTGCATCATCTCTACCACCTGCCTGATCCTCCTCCTCATGAGATAACCCTTGCTGAGAAATACCGTCAGATCCATCATTAGAAGTAGTGTTGTCAGAACAAACCTGGGGCGTGCTCGATGATGGACCATGATCATGAACAGAGGCAGGTCGTCAACTGTAGTGAAGTGATAGAGGTGGAACCAAGACAATTGGAGGAGGTAGGGCTGGTGGAGGTAACAGTGGAGGTGGTGGTGTACTCGATGATGATGGTTGGTTCATGTATGGAGGTGGTATATAGACCTCATCATATGAATCCGAAGGTGTCAATCTATCACCTGTAGGAGAAAAGTAGATGACAAACTCAAAAAATGTGACATACGCACTAACATAATACCTCTTGCGTAACGGATCATAGCAACGGTACCCCTTTTGAGGTATGGAATTCCCGACAAAAACACGTTTGACAGCCCTAGGAGAGAGCTTGTCAATCCCTGGAGACAATCGATGGACGAACGCAACAAACCCGAAAACACGAGGGGTAAGAGAAAACAACTCCTTGTCAGAAAACACAAGGGAGAAAGGAATCTTCTCCCCCAGTATCGATGAGGGCATATGGTTAATGAGGTAACATGCTGTGAGAACCGCGTCACCCCAGAATGAATGTGGTGCACAACTCTGAACAAGGAGGGTACACGTGACATGAAGAAGGTGACGGTGCTTTCTTTATGCAACCTCGTTCTGTTGAGATGTGTAAGCGCAAGATGTTTGATGAAGAATGCCATGAGATAAAAAGAATTGAGAGAGTACATGAGTACATAATTCAAGAGCATTATCACTTCACACAAATTTAACAGAGGTGGAAAAAGCATTATGCACTTCTTTAATAAAAATTATAGTAATATTGCCCGCTTTTGATTTATTTGCAGCAATAAAACTCATGACAGACGACTGAAATCATCCACAACAACTAAATAAAATCTGTGTCCCTGATGATCGGGAACACGACTAGGACTCTAAATGTCTACATGGAAAAACTCAAAAGGGGAGCTACTGCTCCGACTCTGACTACTAGGGAAGTCAGACCGATGGTGCTTCACTAGCTGACATGCTTCACAATAAACGGCGATCGGGGTGAGATCTGAGGAAGGATTTGACGCAATTTGCGAAGTAGAAGATGACCGAAGCGCAGATGCCATAGGTAAGGAGAGACAGATCTAGTATAATGAGATGATACTCCAACATATGGTGTTTGGACCAGTCGATAAAGCCCCCCTGCTCACGACCTCTGGCAATCACTCTGCCCGTAAGAATGTCTTGAAACACAAGAGATAATGGATCAAATATAGCTCGACAATGTAAAATCTTTAGTAATCTGACTAATTGACTGTAAATTCATTGAAAAATTAGGGGCATGCAACACATTCTGCAACTGCATAGATGGCGTTAAGGTGATCTCCCTCTGTCATGTGATGGGAGAATGGGTCTGATCTGCTATCTAGGGATGCAAACGAACGAATACGAATGTGAATTCAGGTCATACCATAACCATATTCATTTTATATTACGAATACGAATACGAATACGAATGTTATACGGATGTAAAAAATCAAGATCCATATCCTCAAAATACGAATACGAATACGAATACGAATCTTTTACGAACGAATACGAATATCAAACGAATATTGCAATAAAAATTATATATAAAAGCATACCTGATTATTTGGCAATCAAGCAAGCATATTCCAATAAGCAATCAAGCAAGCATATTCTAATTCCACGGATGGGTCGGTATTCATTATTTTTCTACAAACATTGAAGTTAACAATCAAGCAAGCATATTCCAATAAGTTTCATAAACAAAAACATTCCATACGTTCCATACAAATCTTCTAATAACATCAACCATATTCTAATTCTTTCTAACAAAATAATCCATACATAAAAAAACATTACAAGAATATGAAATTTACCAGAGATCGATCGCAAATGGAGGCGCAGGGGCAGGGCCGCAGGGGCGGCGTCGGGCTGGGCGGAGGGGAAGGAGGGGGTGCGGGCCTGCTGCAGGGGGGGCGGCAGCCGGCAGGGGCGGAACTAGGGGGCGGCTGGGGGGCAGAGGGAGGCCGCAAGAGGCTAGGCCGGCGGAAGGGAGGGTGAAGGGGACCACAAGGAGGGGCAGAGGGGGGCGGCAGGGGGACGACAGGGGGCGACAGGGGGCGGAGGAGGGGCGGAGGGGGACGGCTGGGGGGGCGGAAGGGGGGCGGCTGGGGGGCGGAGGGGGTGGAAGAGGGGGCGGAGGGAGGCCGTAAGAGGCTGGGGCGGCGGAAGGGAGGGTGAAGGGGGCCACAAGGAGGGGCAGAGGGGGATGGCAGGGGGGCGGAAGGGGGCGGCGGGGGGCGGAGGAGGGCGACAGGAGAGGCGGAGGCGGACGGCAGGGGGGCGGAAGGGGGCGGCGCGCGATTGTTGAATGGGAGAAGAGGTCGGCGTCGGGTAGGCGGGTGGGAGAGGGATTAGTGTTGGGGAAGAAGCCCTAGTATCCTAGGTATTAGATAAATAACTTAAATAAAATAATTTATTTAGTAACGAATATTCGTATTCGTAATCGTATTCGTTATATTTTTCGTATTCGTATTCGTATTCGTTAAGTAAGGATTAGTATTCGTATCCGCAAAAAGTTTGTTTCCAATATTCGTATTCGTATTCGTCTGTTTTAGGAAAACAAGATCCATATCCTCTTAAAAACGAATACGGATACGAACGAATACGAATATAACCGCATCCGTTTGCGTCCCTAGCTATGACCATTGTCTTTCCTAGAGAAACATGCCTGTAGGCTATGAGCCGATTTCTGTCTCCACACAAATGATGTATTGCACCGGAATCTATAATCCATTCTGAGACATCTGAACCATGATGAGAAGTAGAGGTATGAGCACTACCTGAGGTACTAGCTCCTGCAGTAGCGACAACATCCGGGCTGTTCTCTGAAGCAGGTGAAAGATTACTGGCTGAGGGCATGATATCTCGCAGTCGAGACACAAGCTCATCATATCGTTGTTCTGATGTAGGTGGGACGCCGTAGTGCTTAGTCTGCTCTGCTACTCGGGAGGACACTGGGAAACCATGTTTAGAGTAGCACATATCTTCTGTATGACCAGAACGATGACAATAGGTACAAGGCGATCCACATTCGCGTCTACCTCTACTACGAGGTCCCCGTCCACAGAATTGAGAAGTACTACCTCTTCCACGCGAGGCAGCCATGACAGAAATGTGGCACTGAAGCAGGAGTGGAGATATTGATCCTGCTCAATCTACGGAAGGCTTCCTTCATGGGAGGAATGGTAGCATCTGCCAGAATATGAGAAGAAGCGACCTCATACTGTGAATCGAGAGAGGCCAAAAAGACACCAATCATATTGGCATTTCGGCACGTCTTTAGCTGCTCTGGAGTAGCTGTGAGGGGCATGAAGCTGTGAAGCTTCTCAAACATTCCTCGCAAGGTAGTGTAGTGAGCATGTAGGGGTCGATCATTCTGCTTTATAATGAAAATGTCATGCTAAAGCTGAAGTATTTGTCTCATTCTTGGCCTGTGAATACGTGGCTGCAAAAATGTCCCACATAGCAAGACATCATTCGCAATCTATGGTATCAAGGTACCGGACAACCTGACCTGAGCATACGCATCATCAGCCTCCCATGAGGAATGCGACGGCTCTTCCTCGGTAAGAATATGCTTCTTACCCATCGACTTCATTAGGCTCATGAACTGCATGGCTCACGACTCATAGTTTGACCCATCCATCTTTATTATCGACGCAAGAACTCTAAAGGCGCCTGTGATGGGAAAATCTACCTTGCTTTCTGACATGTCGACTAGAGAAGATTAGGGTTGTAGACAAGACAAACTTTTGTCTACACTGACATAAAGGGAATTGGTTGCATCCGTAGACTCAAACAACCAATCCCATCAAAGGTGCGGTGGCAACCCCTTAAGGAAGGAGGGGACCGGCTAGGGCATGGTGCCGACGGCACCGCTGGAGAAAGGCGGCCCTGCTAGGGCACACAAGACCGGCTGGAGAGGCGGAGCGGCTCCCTAGGGTACTGCTAGGGCACATAGACGGGACCGGCTGGAGATGGCGGCGGTCCCGCTAGGGCATGGTGGCAGCGGCCTTGCTGGAGGGGCGGGCGAGACCAGCTGGAGGGGCGGCTCGGCGTCGGCGGTGGCGGCAGACCGAGAACGTCGGCGTGGATGGAGAGAGGACAGTGCAGTGGGGTTAGGGTTAATGTTAGGGTTAGGTACGAGAGCTCCGACCTAAGATTGCCGCTCTGATACCATCAAGGTTTGAAAAAACGAAAGGCGGAACGAGGCGGTCTCCTTGGAATCGAGGCGAGGCGTAGCCTCGAGGCGGTCGAGGCGTAAGCCTCAGTTTATATAGAAAAATATGTATAAAACTACAATTATATATATCTCTATGTAATTATATGTTCTCTGCCCAATATATAATAATTTACACTACAAGATATGATGAAATAATAAATATAAGAACCCTAAAATAAAAGATATAACAACATCATATACATTTCTACACATTTTCATCCAATCAAAGAGGAATTCATTGACTATAGATATTGTGAAAGAATTAAACAATACATATATGTCTATGAAATATAGTTGTAATTAAAAGTATGATTAAATATACATCGAAGAAATTTATGTTATGTGTCTAACATATAATATATGATCACATGAGAAACCATGAATCATATCCATTTCGAGCAAATCTTTGAAATATTGTTGTAATTAAAAGATCGATTAAATATATGTCGAAGAAATTTATGTTGTGTCTAATATATAATATAAGGCAACATGAGTAACCGTGAACCTTATCCATTTTGTTTTGCTTGATATATTGCTAATCTTGTTAAGTTACAAGTATTGTTTAATTTAATATTTATGAATTCATTCATTAAGAGTGAAATAATAAGAGTTTGTCAAAATAGTTGGATACATTAATTGTAAATATGAAGTTATGGGCATGAAATAAACATCATATTTAGGCATTCATCTTATATAATCATTATCCTAAATAAACAGATATTTATAAGCTTCTCAAACTACTAAGGAAACCATTAAAATAATAAAAAACACTTCAAAAAAAGTAAAAACGCCTCACGAAACGCCTCGACCGCCTCGACCACTCGAGGCGCACGCCTCACATGACTGGTCTGAGGCGTAAGCCTCGAGGCTAAAAGGGACCGCCTCGCCTCGAGGCGTACGCCTCGACCGCCTCGAGGCTAGCCTTTTCAAACCATGGATACCATGTTGGGAAAAGAGAAAGACTTGTTTATTCATTGAGCCCTAGGCTCTCTTATATAGGGAGAGACCTATGGACAAATTACATAAAATAGACAGAGGGAAAAGAAATTAGATAAAAGGATACATAAACATAAAATATATCTCTACATTAATAAACATGCACATCTTTGCGAGCATAATCGAGCATCCGCATGTAACTATTTCAACAACATCCAAGCAACTGATTTGACGATATCAAGTTAGTAGTGGACCGAAAGCTTGTTTGTCTTAATCATCATATACATATGATCTTTGGGGACAAATTCGATAGAAAGCATAATTACACGACCCTTTTTGTTGCCATTGGGGCGTACATGATGAATGGGAGGGGTATGGAGTGATGATGGTGTCGCCTCCACCGACTTCACGTCGTTGGATAGGAAGACATCTGGAGCATGCTAATACCCAGCTGTATTTCGCATTAATTAAGGGCAAGACCCCATCAACCACTAGATACGAAAACAATGCACCTGTTCACGTCGTTGGATGCGAAGACAGACATGGTGAGTCTGTTCACATCATTGGATGCGAAGACAGCTGGGAGACACCCTCACGTCTTCTGTTAAGATATTTATGCTATTGTGTCCTTTTCCCTGTATTATTTAATTCTATTGTCTTGTTTACGTAATTTACCCTTAGAGCTTTTCTCCTATATAAGAGAGCTCTAGGGTTAGATATAATACAACTTCGTCTTTTCCTTCCACATGGTATCAAAGCGACGGTCCTAGACCGGAGCCTGTGCCCTAGAATCCTACCCCCACCAAAACCCTAGCCCTCACGGACTTCACGCACCGCCGTACCTCCGCGGGCTCCCCGTCGTCTAGCCCTCGCGGGCTTCACGCATGCCTAGCCCTCACGGGCTTCACGCGCTGCCGCCTCCGGCTGCACGTCCCGCCGCCGCCTCCAGCTTCAAGTGCCGCCGCCGCCCACGCGTAGTCGTCCCTCCTCTTTGCAGACTCCACCATCACACGCCTCTTTGCGTGTGCACTGTCCCGTGGATTCTTGGGTACCTAGGGTGTAACGTGAAGCCCTAGAAACATCCTAGTTACCCAAAGGACTCTGCAAAAGAATGAAAGATGTTGTGGTATGCGTCTATACCCACAACCATCTTCCTGTATGTCAGTGTAGACGCTGATATCTCTTGTTTCTAGCCCAGTCTTGAAGATAGTTGTCATCATGTCCAACAACAAAGTAGAAGTTCCATCCTTGGGTACCTTCAAAGGGCCCATTGTCAAAATGGATGGAACCAACTATGAACTGTGGGCCATGCAGTTCATGAGTTTGATGCAGTGTAATGGCAAGAAGCACATCCTCACGACAGAGGAGCCACGTGACAAGACTGGGACAAATACCTCATGAGAGGCGGATGATGCGTATACTCGCGTATGGCTATCTGGGACTGTATCCACGGAGATAGTTAATGATATACTGAGTCAGCCTACTGCAAAGGCTATGTGGGACATTCTTGCCACGATATACTCTCCGGCAAAGAATGAGTCGAAGATACTCCAGCTCTAGCATGGTATCTTCACGTTGAAGTAGAATGGTCGCCCTCTTCACACCCTCTATACTTCTTTGAGGGGTATGTTAGAGAAGTTACATGGCTACATACCCATGACTGCTACACCAGAGCAGCTCAATGCATACAAAGACTCTGTGATGACTGGTGTATTCCTAGCAGCCCTGGATCCAGAGTATGACGCAGCTCGTACCCAGATTCTCACTGATGCTACCATACCTCCTATAGAGGAGGCGTATCGCAGATTGAGTAGACTATCTATATCCTCTGGTAGTACTTTACATCACCAGACGTCTTCAGCTATGGCGACGTCACGTGGTCGAGGAATCCGTACATTATATCGTGGCAGTGGGAGTTCCAACTGCGACAGAGGAGGGGGGTGGTTGACCCCGTCAACCGTGCACCTACTGTCACAAGACAAGATACTCTGAGGAAACCTGCTATTCTAAGCATGGGTTTCCTGCGTCATCCAGAGTTGCAGAGCAGACACAACAGACTAGGAGTCCATCACCTACATCTGATCAGAGGTTTGACGAGCTTGTAGCACGACTGAGAGAGATTATGCCTGACGTGTCTGGATGCACTAGCCCTCCTTCATGATCCTCAGAGATTGCTGCCTTAGCATCTACGTCTAAATCAGGTATAAAATATGCTTTTACTAGTTGCTAAAAGACAGACTTATCGGAATGGATCATGGATTCTGGCGCATCCTATCATCTTTGTGGTGACAGAGGCCAGTTTAACGTTTTTCCTCCTACTCAGCCTGGACGATCAGTTGTGATAGCAGATGGAACACATTCCCCCATCATTGGTCAGGGGGAGATGCAATTGACTTCTATATTGAGGCTTCCGAATGTTCTCTATGCTCCTGAATTTTCAATGAATTTATTATCAATTAGTCAAATCACCAGAGATTTACGTTGTCGTGCCATATTTGATCCATCTTCTCTTGTGTTTCAGGACATACTCATGGGCAGAGTGATTGGAACTGGCCGTGAGCAAGGGGGTCTTTACTGACTAGTGCAGTCTCCGTATGTTGGCGCCTCTTCTTCTCTCTGCACAGGATCTGTTTCTCCA
>JAZKJV010001591.1:261469-368969 GCA_037367405.1 Ottelia alismoides
TTCTCCGTTTGATTCAAGCAGGGCCTCATGGAGGCATCGTTTGGAGGGATTTGCGTTTTGCAGATGGTGCGTGCTCGGAGATGGAGGTCTGCGTGGCTGAGGTCAGGGGGGTCCCTTTCCTGTCAAGATCCGTCCATTGTCTTCGGCGACCTCTGAGGAGGTGGGGTGAGGTGTTGGCCTTCACTAACGACGGCTTATCGCCGGGGGATGATCCAGCTTCCACGAAGATCCTAATGGAGTGCAACAAGGCCTTCCTCGATCGGGCAGTTGGCCAGGTGTTCTTTGAAGAATTAAACTTGGAAGGTTCTTTTGTAGAATCGAGCTTTCGGTGGTGGTGCCTCCACCGCCACCCTCCTTGCCGGACCGGTTGGCTCTTGTGGGGGGTGGCCGGCAAGAGGGTCGTTTCGTTTTCCGAGGAGAAGCTTCCGCTGTGGGATTTCGCCTCGAGGATCTCGCCGCAGTTGGGTTCATCTTTGGGGGCTGCGCCTTGCTATGATGTTTACGTAAGGCCTTCTCCCGTCCTCGTACGTGATGCCCATCCCCTCGCATGGAATCGGTGCATGGTAGCCGCCCTTGGGGGTATGCGGGGGGACGTGGCGGGCGGTTGGAGTGACGTGGAGGGTAGGTGCACGAACTTCGGAGGGGATTTGACATTCTCGGTGGGGTCGCCATGCTCTGCCTTCCGGATTTTATCACCCGGGTTTGGTCTCCTTGGGCACAACGCTTCTCCATCATTCGGATCTGCATGTCATATTGTAAGTCGGGTTGTCGAGCTTGACCCGACCGACCTTTCTCGAGCGGGCCCTCTTTTTTTTACGGGTCGAGCGGGGGATGATCCGGGTTCGGGGGCTGAAGCGGGCCCTCTTCTGTCAGAGGACCCGGGCACCTCGATTTCTTCATCTGCTCAGATCTCCACCCCCTGCACGGAAAGTTTGCTTCATAATCAGCGGACGGACTTCTTCTCCTCTGGGCGGAGCGTCGTCGCAGGAGGGTCTCTCAGGCGGGGCAGGGCCAGCTGCAGAGGAGGGCCTCGATGATGCGGGTGCAGATGGCGAATCAACGAGGAGATCTTGCAAACGCTATAGAAGAAGGCGAAGCGCTCGTTCGTTGTCAAGGAGCCACCACTCGTGCCCCTCCTTCGAAGAAGCGGTGGCGGAGGCAGCGGGGGTGGTACCTTCATGGGTCTACAAGAAGGTTACTAAATGAAGATTCTATCCTGGAATGTAAGGGGCATGGGGGATGCGGATAAGAGAAAGATACTGGGTTCCAGATTCAAGGAATGGGGGTGCGACGTCATTCTTCTACAAGAAACCAAGTTGGCCTCTCTGGATGAAGATGTTTGGCGCTCTCTCTCGGCGGGGGATCTTGATGAGTTTTCCACTTTGTCTGCAACGGGGCATGCAGGTGGTTTGCTTATTGCTTGGAAGTCATCGGGGTTCTCCCTTGTCTCTGTCGTGAAGGGCAACCATTCTATCTCTGTTCTGCTCACCAGGAAAGAGGACTCTCAAATGTTTGTTTCTCCTGCGCGTACGGCCCTTGTACTGCGGCTCGAAGAAAGGAGATGTGGGACGAGCTTCGGCAGATCTCGCTGGATAACCCGAGCTTGCCTTGGCTGATTGGGAGGAGATTTCAATGTTACCTTACGTCCCTCTGATAGGCCCCGGTCCAGGAGGGGCTCCGACCCGGGCTCGGCGGACTTTGCGGACTTCGTCACGGCCTGGCCCTGCAAGATATTACGGCATCGGACGTGAACTTCACTTGGAGGAATTCTTCCTCTAAGTCGTGCATTGACAGGTTCCTCGCGTCGATGGTTTTATGTCGTTGTTCCCCTGGCGGCGGTTCTCTCTAGGCCGCGTGCCTTCTCGGATCATACTCCTATCATTTGGGACTCCAAGGTGCCTTCTCCGACGGTGGGGCTCTTAGATATGAGAGGTGCTGGCTGCTAGAGGATAATTTCCATGAGGTGGTGGCTTCTAGTTGGGAGGAGGTTTGCGAGGGTCGATCGGCGGTGGTGAGGTTCGGGAAGAAGCTAACGCGTCTGAGGGGCATTCTGTCTATGTTCAAAAAAAAGGTCGCGGGAGGCTAGGGCGTCTGCGAGGAAGGCTGCGGAGGGCGTCGTTGCGGCGTTGGATACTTTGGAGGGTGTGAGGGATCTCTGCGCTGAGGAGGTGGTCTCCAGGGCTGCGGCTGTGGCCGCGGTGGAAAGGGAGGAAAGATTGAGGGTGACGGAATGGCACCAGAGAGCTAAGGTCAAATGGATCAGGGAAGGGGACGCAAATTCGTCTTACTTTCACAGGGTGGCCTCTAACAGAAGGCGATCAAATTTGATTCGCTCCATTTCTTTCGGGGGAAGGGAGGTGGTGGGCGAGGAGGCGGTGGGGAACGCGGTGGCCGCTTACTTCAGGGAGTTCTCCTCGGTTCGTGAGCCTCGTCGCTGGTGCTGGTTGGGGGAGGATGCCTCGAAGCTCTCGTCTGCGTGTTGTGCGGAGTTGATAAAGGAGATCTCCTTGGATGAGGTGAAGGTTGCTGTTTGGGATCTCAACGGTGACGCCTCGCCAGGTCCGGATGGTTTCCCCATTGCCTTCTATAAAGACTTTTGGGAGGTGGTGGGATTAGAGGTTTGGGAGGTGGTATCGGAATTTTGTGGTGGAAACAAGGGCTTTGAGAGGATCAATAGGGCTCTCATTGTTCTAATACCTAAGTCTCCATCTCCACATGCTATTGAAGACTATCGGCCAATCGCGATTTCAAATGCTATCTACTTGATCGTTGCGAAGGTGATGTCGCGAAGGCTAGGGCCATTGCTTGACGATTTAATCGATCCTTCGCAGGTGGCTTTCATCCCTGGCCGCCTAATCTCCGATGTAACGGCTCTTGCCTCTGAGATGGTGGACAGTTGGGTGAGGAGGGGGAAGCAGGGAATCCTTTGGAAGGTGGACTTCGCAAAGGCGTATGACTCCTTGGACTGGAACTTTCTTTGGGCGATGTTGCGGGCTCGTGGTTTTCTAAATTTGTGGATTTCGTGGATGCGCCGATGTGTTACTACTGCATCTTTCTCTATTATGTTGAATGGTCGTATCGTTGGCAAACCGTTTCAACCATGGAGGGGTGTACGGCAGGGGTGCCCTTTGGCACCCATGCTATTCGTTATTGCGGCGGATGTCCTTCCCAAGATGGCGGCTAGGGTGGTGGCGCGAGGCCTATCCTTGGGCTTCTCGTGCGCCTACCAGAACATTCCGACTCTCCAATATGCGGATGACACTATTGTTTTCATCGAGGGTGGCCTGGAGGAGGTCAGAGGGATGGCGGTGACGTTGACCATTTTTAGCGAGCTCTCGGGGCTCATCATCAACCAATCCAAGTCCAAAGTGATTCCTTTCGCTTGGGATGTGGGGTCGGCAGCGGCGTGTGGAGAGCTTTTGGGAAGTTTTCCCTCCTCTCTCCCAATCGATTATCTGGGTATGCCGTTGGGGTGAGGAGGCCAAGATTGAATGATTGGCACAAGGTGATGGACAAGGCGGAAAAGAAGGCTAACTGGAGGAGTGCGGCGATGCTCTCTCGGGGAGGCCGACTCGTTCTTATTAGGTCGGTCCTTGCCTCTATCCCCGTTTAATTTCTTTCGAACTGGGTTATCCCGGTGGGGATTAGGAGGCGTCTCGAGGGCCTCATGCGGAGTTTCCTATGGGGAAGAAGGGGTCCCTCGTCGCGGGGCCTACATCTGGTGGCCTGGAAGGAGGTGGTGAAGAGAAAGTGCGATGGTGGTCTTGGCATACGAAGGCTGGATTTGGTTAATGATGCGTTGATGCTAAAGTGGGTCAACAGACTTTGAGGCAGTGCCAACAGTTTCTTTCCCTCCATGTTGCGGGTTGTTTTATCTCTCGGGGTGGACATGCTGCGCGACGTCGACTCTCGGCGATCTGGAACCCCATTCTGGCGGGGTTCGCATCGACGGTTAGGCGTTATTCCCATCTCTTCAAGCCTGTGCTGGGGGATGGCAATTCCTTTCTTTTCTGGTGCGACGCTTGGGCGGGGGAGACCTCTCTCGGTGACTCTTTCCCTCGCCTCTGCGCGCTGGCTTCTGACTCACGTGTGACGGTGGCCTCCTCATGGAGCGGGGGCGAGTGGTCCCCTACTTTTGCTAGAAACCATTCGGACGAGCGGTTTGATGAACTCTTAGCTCTCCTGCACTTGCTTAGGGTTGCGCCAACGCCCTCGAGTGCCAGGGATCATTGGGTGTGGCGCGATGGCATCTTCTCCACGAGGCGGGCGTTCAGGGCCATCTCGCAACAACAGAACTCTCAGCAAAGCCTCTTGTGCAAGGATCTTGGTTGGTTGTGGCGCCTGAAGCTACCGGAGAGGGTGGTGTTCTTCTTGTGGCTTTTGAGGCGAGGGAGGGTCTTGACCCGAGATAGATGTGCGAGGTTTGTTGCGGGGATTGACTCCTTGGATTGTGCGCTATGTGGTGGTAGTGTGGAGACCTTGGAGCACCTCTTTTTTCTCTGCCCGAGCTCTGCCGCAATTTGGGAGGACGCCAATGTTACATGGGTTAACACATCTTCAGCTTCCTCATTTTGGAACTCTATGCGATCAAGTAATGATCGGCCAAGGAGGGAGCTGCTTCGCCCCTTCGCGTGCATTTGGGTGTTGTGGCTTGGTAGGAACGTGAAGATTTTCAGGGTCAAAGGTTTTACAAGGAGAATATTATAGCACATGTCTCCTTGCTTGTGAAGGACTGGCTGCTTTTGTAATGCGTTTGGTGTGTTGTTTCTTTTTGGGCCCTCCTGCGGGATCCACTCGATCCTTAGTGTTTGTAAAACTTTTCTTCCTCCTCTCCTTCTTCATCGTTTTTAATAATATTTGGGGCGAACACCGTGGCGTGTATCCCTCGAAGAGCTTTGGTTTCAAAAAAAGTTTACATTTTATCAGTTATCAAAAAATTATTTTTTTGTCAAAATGGATGATTGAACCGGTGGTTTGGTTCAATTGGTTCAACCGGGTTTAAGCGGTCCAACCGGGTTTTGACCGGTTTTGACTGGTTTTTATTTTTTGAATAAAAACCGGGTGGTTGGACCGTTTTTCTTCCGGTTCTTGGTTTAACCGGTTCAACTGACCGGTTCGGTTTGGTTTTTAAAACCTTATTATAAAGTAACACGACATCAATTCTCATCAGCCTAGAAGGCCAAGGAAAACGACAGATTTAAGAAATGTGAGGTAGGGTGGTCATGATCATGGTTTCAGCTTTTGTAAAATATCGACGAAATTATGGCGAAATTTTGATTTTGACATAGGACAGAAATTTAGAGCAAAATGCCAATATGGAGAGCTTCGTTCACAAATGTTGTTCGATTTAAGTGAAATGTGACCGAAATTTCATTTCGACATGTTGTCGATATGATATCTAATACCTAAATTTAAAACCGATTAGATGCCCAATTAGAGATGCCAATCTGGGTATATCCATTGGGTACTCGATTCAAACTCGCCCCATTTAACAACTCGAAACTCGTCCCATTTATTTTTGGACGGGTTTGGATTTTGAATTTACTACTCATACAGGTATGAATATGGGTTTGCAACCGCCTTGTGATTAGCCGAACCCCAAACCCACCCTAAAGTGGAATTAAAAAATGTATAAATACAGATACGTGTGTTGTATTTTAGTCAAACTCATCAAATCCACTTAATATCTAATACGTAGTGATCTACATATATAAAAATCTCACATAGTTTTCTCATTTTTATCCATTTATTCATATTTGACTATCTTTTTATACCTTCAATAAACAAAAATTATCAATTCAAAGAGTTAAACACTTAATATGTATACGTATTTATATCTTTAATATTTCTTAAATATTGCACATCTTTGTATGCCATCATATTGCATAATCTTCCTATGTTTAATCTACGAATGAAATTATTATGCACATTTATGAAGAGGTTAAATTTTATTATGTTGAATATTTGAGTATCCATTGAGTACACGGGTATCCGTCGGATAAATAGATACCCGTTAGAAATTTCCTATTTAATAAATGATGGCCAAACTCGGGAATGAAGCAAATCCAAGAGAAACACTTAGTTCGAACGGGAAGTAAGCACAAGAGACACAATTTCCATGTTGGGGCATGCTCCTCTCTGAAAATGTCCTGTAAAGGTATCTGATTTAGAAAATTCCCGCTCATGATATTGATCAGTGAATGATTTGTCGATCCACGAACCATTCACCTATCATTGCATCGGCTTTTTTGTTTTCTCTTGCATAATAATGCCTCCTCTCTCTTCCTATATTATAATAATGATTATTATTAAAAATACTATAATTATGTATTTATAATGCTTGTATTTATTTTATATATTTGTTATTCTTGATATTTAAATTGGCAGGGAAAAATTCATTTTCAGTAAAGCTCATTTTCAGTAAATCATTCGTCGATCGATGAACGGTTTGTCGAAAGTGAGATGGTTGTCTTGTAGCATGTGGATCGATGGACTGTTCACTGGTCGACAATCCATTCGCGTACAAGGAATTTCCCTCCTTTTTGAGATTTGGTGAATTCATCTTCTTTGCCGGATTAAAAAAAGTGTTTGCGCCGAAAGCACACATATTTGTGATAACATATTAACAAGTCAGTAATTTAACGGATTTGACTTAAATAGAATCAATTAATAAGATAAAATCAAATCAATCATATCCAACAACGCAAAAGGAGTAAATTTGTGGATAAATTAAAAAAACACACCTACAACCATGCCTTGATTTCTAATTACAAACTTTATGTTTGAAATGTGACATAAAATGATCCAATCTTATTTTTTTGGCAAATACATGCTTTCCTAAGTCTATGCAATCCGTCAATTTGACATCGAATCCTAAAATCGGAAATTTAGAGACCTTTGTTTATATTCAAAAATGAAGCTCTTAATTGTGAATAAAAACATAGGTAAGGCCCTTATAATTTACCTTAGATTTTATGCAATTCAAGCGTGCCTCTGCCTCTAATCCTAACACTACAACAACTTATACTAAAGTTAGGGTTGCTAGACAAAACAATGATGAATGAACATGTCCGAGTTTGGTTCAATAAAAAGTATGAAAATTTGAATTCGAGTTCAGATTCGATATAAGTTCATTGAGTTCAGATTCAAATTCGATTTTGTACTAGTTTGTTAATTGTTGGACTTAAGGTCCAACTTGATAAAATGAACAAGTTCAAACTACATTTTGATAATCATTTATAAAAATAGAAATCAATTCATGTTGAATTGACTTAAACCCCCCATTGTTACTTAATTTCATTTACCTCAAAATATTTTACATGTATACATAAATGTATAGAAAATCTAATCGAACTTTTATAGAATGTTGTTTAATTCAAGTTCGATTAGTTAAGCTGAACGAATTAAAATTTGAAGTTCACGTTCAATTCATTTTGCAATGAACAATATTTTTTGAACTATAATCAAATGAATGCTAAACAAAAACGAATATTTTTTATTCTCCTTATCGAGGACTCCTTTTAGGAAAGAGTAAGGGTTGCAAATATATATAGATATATCTGTATTTGATTTGTCATCATATCCATTTTATACAATTTTTAATACTTGTATCTATATTTGTATCTGTTTTAATATTCGATACGGATATCACTTTGATATCTGTAAAATATATACATGTATGTATTCATATGTAAACATAGTTGTGGACTTGTTATTAATCGTATATAACAAAGTTTTAAATATCCTTTCATCATATTTGATATAATTATTATGAGACAAGTACAATTAATATATTCCATCCAATACATGTATATTTAAGCTAATATCTAGAGTACTCCAAATATGTTTCATTTTTATTAGTATCTGTTTTACATTCGTATTTATTTTTTACGGATACGATACTTATGCTAGTCTTTTGAAAATCGAACCTAATCGACCAGTTCGGCTAGTAAACCATGCAGTCCGGTTAATCGATTCTTCCCGATTCGGATCAAAAGACTTAATTTGGTCAAATCTATCATTTCAAACTTGGTTCAACCGAAAACTGAACCACATTTAATTTTAAAAAATATTTAAAAACAATATGATTGGTGAGAGTTGAAAACCATAAGCCATCCATCCCAAAAGCCCAAACAACTAATCTGACATAATTTTTTTCATACGTAATTGATTTTAATTTTAATTAAACTACTCTTTATTTACAAAACTTTTAGTTCAAATATTATATATATATATATATATGTATATGTATGACATTTGATTGTGCATATGAAAAAATATTTATGTATACTGTAAAATATAGGGGTAAAATGGGACTGCCCCTTGGAGGGACTAACTTAGCTCCCTTGCCTCATTTTCCTTTTTTTTAAAGGGATTTTTACTCGGTAGACCCTATAATCTTTGTCAATTACCTCCAGGACCTTTGAAACGACCTAATTTCCCCCTCGACCCCGTAAACTTGCTAACCCTTACCCTACATACCCTGTGGTTAACCCCCATCCATTACCCGTTAAAACTAACCGGATTTTGTTATGTTCTTTTACATTATACCCATTTTGTTTATCAAATTTACATTTAGTGCCACTCCCTCTCACCTCCTCCTTATCTCCATTTCCCATCCCCTCGCCCTCTGCCCCTCGCCCACTTGCCCTCCTCGCCCTCTGCCCCTCGCCATCCCGCCCTCGGGAACCACCACCATGGCCAGCAAATCCCACTACCCAAAGCTAAAGCCCCTCTTCTCCTGCACCATCTTCTGCCACTGCACCCATTCCTCTCTCAACCCATCCAACACCGCTCCCCTTACTCCAAACACAAACCAACCTTCCTCCTATGTCGTTCCCCCATACACCACAGACATCACCACTACCATTACCAACAACCCACCTTCACGACTCACTGACCCACCTCCCCCTTCCACCTCCTCTTCTTCCTCATCTTCCTCCTCCGCCTCCCAGAGCTTCACCCAGTGGCGCTTCCCCCTCCAGCACCCCACCAACTCTGACCTGCTTCTCCTACTACGCTCGTCTCCTTTC
Source organism: Ottelia alismoides (assembly GCA_037367405.1). Classification (NCBI taxonomy): domain Eukaryota; kingdom Viridiplantae; phylum Streptophyta; class Magnoliopsida; order Alismatales; family Hydrocharitaceae; genus Ottelia; species Ottelia alismoides. The sequence continues at coordinate 270,502 of JAZKJV010001591.1, forward strand.
AACTCGCAGACCTTTACTTTTCCTCTGGCAACTCGATCACCACTCTTCTCCTCCTCGAGCACTTCCTTGCCTCCCAAGACCCCTCCGCCACCCCTCTTTGCCCCTTCTCCACACTCTCCTCCATTGTCTGCTCCGTCCTCGACCCCTCCTCCTCCTGTCTTGCTTCCAAGGTCCTCCTCGTCATCATCCTCCTGGTGATCAACCGTCTCCTGGTTATGTAGGTCAACATCGTAGACGCCACCGCGGATATTGTCATGCACTCTTTTGGTCCTCACCGATGATTGCGGAGAGGGCATTGGCAGCTCTTGGGTCCGCTCTGAAGGCCTACATCGATGGTTCCCCACGGTTCGACCTCTCAGAATCGAAACAGCGATCGCCTTCAGATCTCACAGAGTTCAAAGAGAGACCGCCTTCAGATCTCACGAAGTTCGACCTCCTGGAGGCCTCAGGAACGGGTCATCAGAGGAAGGCAGTTGCTATGCACATGAAGCCGAAGATTCCAAGCTTCAATTTTTATGGCGCCGGAGAGCTCCGACAATCGGATGGGGAGGACGACGACGAACGCAATTTCGATCTCTTAAGAATGTCATTTTAGTGCGATGTTATCAGCCGAATTGGATGCGTCAAAGAATGCTTAATTATAATTATCGATCAATAAAAATAAAGGAGCTGATTTTTTTACTTGGGCAAGCCCAAGGTCGAACTCAGGGACACGAGCCTCTTAAGTAATTATCTATACTCTTATCACCTAAATTAAGCGTTAATTTAAAAATTCATAGTTCAATAAATGTAGACACATGAAGTAGACATTTTTATTTGATTTTTATCATGAAACAGAATGCAAGTTCACAAAGGAGCAAAGATGTCCTAATTAGACGGAATCAATGAGCAATAAATAGTAGTCAATTTCAGAAAGAGATCATGAAGATATTTTCATTGACAAGCTACTTAATGGCATGAAAATCATTGAATAAGTGACATTATGTAATTAGATTTAATCAATAAAATCAAAAGCATGCCATTAGAAAGATAATTAAATTAGCTTCATAACGACACTGAAAGCAACTCAAACGGATCTCGGATGCTCAAGATATGAATAAAAACATCTAAGGGCATAAACACAAAGAAAATATAGAAATAATAGCAAACAGGTCCCTGGGGAGGGACTAAAATGTAACTAAACATAACTACGAGGCCTTCCATGTAAATTACTTAGACGCGCAGGGCGTTTAATTGTAGTTATTAAAACTTGCAGGGGGTAGGATGCAAAATACCCTAGGCATGTGTGGGTATCACATGCTGGCAGGACCTATCTGCAAATTTAAAAAGATATTGGGGCCTCCCTGCAAAATTACTCTGGCCTCACGTGACGAGGCACGTGAGCCGAGGCTCGACGATCAATGCAGGCTCGGAATAGCTTTGGTTGCTGGCTTGACTTCGGAGCTTGGCTTGTTAGGCTCAGAGGACGCTCGGGTGCTCCGAGCCTGTAGGTTTGGTGGTGGGGCTCGGTGCTGAACGTGGGCCGATGTGGATGATAAATCTCCATTTCATCATCTTTATCCTATCATTTTAGCTTTAAAAACCTAGTAAATACGTGTAAATAGGCTTAATTCATGCATTTTATCATCCTTTATTGTTGTGCAAATAGTGTATAAAATACGGTTTTTAAAGCCAAAATTATAGAATAAAGAAAAGAAAAGAAAAAGAATAAAATATTGTAAATATTTATGACCTGAAATCAAGAGACCTAGGCATCTCGATGACTAGGTCGACAAGGAATAAAGCAGGGGGAGATAAGGGTCAAAATACAATAAAATCCCTTTTATTTAATTCATTCTTTGTTCATTTTTAGGACCTATTTCAATTCCATTTTTTATACTTTAAAGAAAGAAACTTTGAACATAAAATTTATAGATAATTAAATATAAAAAATACAAAAATTTATTTCATACAAAAATAATATACATTGTACAAAATATACTTAGAATAAGTTTCCAAAATCACAACTTCCCAGACCCATATCTCTCAACTAAAAACTCAAAATATATCAAAATCACCTTTAATTGTATATAACTTTTAATAAGCTATTTATTGAATGTGGTTTCGTATTTTTTGAAGTTACAGTTTGAAAGTTAGTTTGGACCCCTATTGTACACTTGTACCGATTAAAATACTCATTTTATTTATATTCATTATTTCATTATTTTTTTATTTTTATAATTTTTAAAATGTTATTTATAATATATATGTATATTAAAACATGAATAAAAACACAAAGAAAACATAAAAATAAAATACTTGTATAGAATACATAAATGAATTGTCCATAACTATACTTATATAGATAACATATCTATTTATCTAATTGAATATAATACTTCATAAAAATAAAATAAAAATATATTTTAATTAAAAAAATAAGTTATCAATATATAAAATAATAAATAAAATTAACAAAATTAAAATATAAAATAAAAATAAAACATTAAAATATATAGATAAATATACCTATATATAACCCTTAGAAGGCAACTTGTAATTTTAAACCTCGAAAAATAAATAAATATCATCATAAAATACTTCATAAAATAATAAATGTTTTTCATTTAATAACCTAAAATTAATAAAATCATTTAATTTTTTATTGTTTTTTAAATATTTTCCAGGACGTTTTTTTCCTAGTTGGTCCACATGGACCAACCATTAGCCTCGGTCAGTTGACCTCGATCAACTAACTGACCTCCGTCCTGTAGCCATGTTAGAACCTCGTTTGTGTCGATTTTCTTGATTTTTTCGAGGTTCCTCCTTGCATCCTTTCACGATAGTGCCTTGATGACTTTTGATCCTCGTATATTGATCATATACGCCCTTATCTTGCCTTGGGCGACGTATAGCTGCATCGCCTGATTTCCCTCGTTCTATGAGCCGTCTTAGTCGCTTGTACGAAAACCTCCCTTCTTCCATTCTCAAACTTTGAACCTCTTTTTGCCCTCACTTTGACTCTCTTTCTTGGTGATCTAGAGGACGAAGGTGACAACTTCATTTCCACCTCTTTGGTAGTGGATGTAGGCGAGATAAGGACTTCTTCTACCACCTTCGCCGGCCTCCGGTGTCAAGGTTCCATCTCGCAGACTTGGTCGCTCAAGGTTGTTTTTCCTTTGATTTCTTTTGCTTTTTAGTTAGTTGTAGGTCTTAGCTTTGATTCTACACTTTTAGTGTGTGTTTTATATGTTGCGTTAGCTTAGATTTAAATCAAACACCTTCGCTAGAGCTCTGGGGCTCCGACCACCACAACTACTCCGCCACCCGTCGATATTTCACCAATAAAGGCCAGATCTCTGCCCCTTGTGTTGTCGGGTCTTCTTTTTGTATTTGTAGGGTCTGAAGGACCCTCCTGTGGGTCAAAAGCATTGATACAACCATGCCCAGGTGGCTGGAGAAGCATGAAGCCCATGGAGCTTGTTCAACAACTCCCCTGACATATTTGAGGCTCCTGGACCCTTCACCATCACTGCAGGAGTATAAAGGGACCATCGGAGGAGTTCTAGGCCCACAGGGACTCGAGCATTGGCGAATTCAAACTTGCCAAGCTCGAGTTCTTCGAGCATCATCCAGATACACCCGCCACCGTTGGATCTCCCCCAATCTTCTAGAGAAGCAGTCGCCATTGGATTTGCCCATGGTTCAACCGTCTGATCCAGATGCGGGATCTCATCCTAGCTATCTGAAACGAAGGGGTATCAGCCTCCCTGATCGCGACACGTGTTCAAGTGAGGGTGGCGCGCCGTTGGATCTGTAGAGGAGCTGGGTATTTTGCACTTTCACCTAGCCCATTTTTGTATTTCTTAATTAGCTTATAAACATTCATCTTTTGTGTATTTTATTTTGGAAATTTTGCATTAAGGCCCCCAGACTTTACTTAATTGCTTATCAGTTCAGACCACGTCACCTCACGTGACGCATCACGTGAGGTGGCGATTTTGCGGTCTGACCCATTCGGCTTTTAGCTATTTAGGTTTAGTCTAGAAATTATTTATTGCAGTTATACTTTGTTTGGATATTATGTAATTTATCCCCTAACTTTTTATATAATTGCATTTGAGTCTATTAATGGCGCACGTATTCTGACTTGTGATTTTGGAGATTTTACAGGGATACCCCTTGGGCTTTAGCTATTTTGTATCGGTTATGTATCTTTTTTAAAACGATTAATATTTCTGTGAATTTACAGTTTGGCCCTTGTACTTTAATCTATTTACAAAATGCCATTGCTAATAGTGTAATTTCTCTTTGTTGATTTTATTTATTTCATCCGTTTATAAAATTCAAAAAAATCCTAAAAAATAGGCATAAGTTCCTGTTACATTGCATTTTCACGCTATATTTTTATTTTGCAATTTTTAAGCATTTATTATTTATAAAAAATAAAAAACATGCATTTTCATCCTTGTTTACATTATAAAATACATAAAGTTATAAAACTTTTTGAAAAAATCCCAAAACATATATTTTGCTTATTTATGCATGTTTAACTTCTAGACCAAAAATCACTAAAAATATAAAAGAAAAATCATAAAAAATTGAAAAACCCTTAGAACTTTTTTAAAAATAAAAAAAACTCATAAAAATCTAAAAATTACACTTTCTGTTCCCGAATTTCTTTATTTTATTATATTTATTTTAAAATTAATTTAGAGAATTTTGGTTACTGTTTGATATTTTTTATCCCTAATTTAGTTTCGGATATATATTTTATTCCTTATTTTGAGTAATTTTTACTTTAAAAATACCAAAAAATAGAAAAAATACAGAAAAATCAGAAAAAAAAACATCAGAAAATATAAAAAGCACAAAATACTTTATTTCTTGTATTTTGCATATATATATATATATTATTTCTCTCTTATCCCTCTTGTATATATACCCTTTATATTACTTTATAGGGTAAATTACAATTTGGGTCCCCATCTATGGATCCGATCTCAGAATGGATCCCGATCTTTAAATTGTAACGATTCGGGTCCCAGAGCCATTAATGTATGGAACTTTTTGGGGCTAATGACAAGTATGCCCTTGTTTAAAAGTTGGAACCCATCCCTCATTCCCTTCCCAACAAGGGCATATTCATCATGAACCCCAAAAAAATTCCATTTCCTAAATGGTCCTGGGACCCGAATCGTTACAATTTAAAGATCGGGACCCATTCTGAGATCGAACCCATAGATGGGGACCCAAATTGTAATTTAACCTACTTTATATATTTTTAAAGAAAAAGAAAATATAAAATATAAAATATAAAAAGAAAAATTACAAAATCAGAAAATTAAAATCAAAATATAAAAATAAAAAAAATAAAAAATCGAATAAAAAGGTATAAAATTAAAAACCCACAAAAATAGCACCTATAGACAAATACATCACATTCATTTTTGAGCATGCTTTGCCCCGATCAACCTGCTTGCTTCTTGTGTTTGACACTGTACACATACTTGCAACTATATATATCTCTGTTGTAGAGTTATAATAAATTTTAACTCTACATCTTGCTTTTTATAGTTTGATCATTGGTGTGGGTTAATTGTTGACTAATTGGGGTTTTGTGAGTGGTCGCCACAACGACTTTGTCTCCGCCTTGTGTAAGACATATTTTGGCTCTCGCAAAAACCCGATTATCAGTGGACCACCCGATCATAATGATCGGATGGTGGCTGAAGGAGCAAGGAGGCTCGACGTGGCCTAACGTTGGCCATCAGATCTTCGGCATGTGATGGTATCTGTACAAGATCTGGAAGGTGACGTGGTTGAAGGAGCGCCATTGGGTGAGCATCGGGAGTGCCATCTAACCGCACCTGGACGTCCCTGACCTTCGGTCTCTGCCGCGGGGAGGCAACGCTAATGATTTTCTAGTAAGGTGGATGAAGCTTCGCCGCTCTTCTCTAGGTTCAACGAAGCCCGAGGCCGACTCCTGGAAGCTCTGCAACCTTCGTAGTAGCGTGGGGAGGGTGAAGGATATGGTAAGATTCTTAAGAGAATCATGGAAGCATGAGCGACTATTCGCACTAGTTGCTCGATGCAACAGAAATTAAAATTTTTCATGTGATGAAACCACATTATCCAAGAACACTTCTCGGATCGTTTCATCTAAACCACAAACAAGTAATAGGATTACCTCTTGAAGTGTGGTTGCAATCGAGTCTCTAAACGAAGAGACCTCCTGTCTCAAGTCCGATCCGACAGAGGAGACACTTGTGAGCGTGTTGATGAAACACGTGCTCCTCGCAATCCATGTTGATGATCCAAGCGACGAATCTCTTGATCTCGTCAAAGGAGATACGACGTCTTCTTCACAAACAAGACACGTCGAAGAAGACGGAGATCCACAAGTAAACGATCGGGCAGCATAACGACGACGCTGCCCATATCATACGTAAGGTATGATATTCCTTTCTCCATAAGGTATTCCATGAATTCATCTAATAGGTACTTGCTACCTAAGTTAGATAAAATTCATTTTATCTTCCTTCAAACTTTGGTTCTAAATCAAAATCATGAAATCTTTGAACATTTCAAAGGTTTCTTATGTGAAGAGAAGAAATCTCATATTATACATAATCATCAATAGATATCACATATCCATAATGTTTACTATGATATAGATGATCCACATATATCAATATGTATGAGATCCTGAATACCTTGACATCTTACACCTTTCTCAAGGAAGGGTGTATTGGATATTTTTACTTTTGAATACAATATTCACAAGTATGTAAGATTTGAAATTTCAGATATTCTAAAGTTCCATCTCTTACTAGTCTCTTGATCAAATCAACAGACAAATGTCCAAGGCTTGATGCTAGATCATTGTCAAATGATCTTCATCCTCTCATTGATCTTGTAAGGTTTAACTTTCAGTATTAGAAATCTTAATGAACTATTCATTAATTTTCTAATATAATAAAGCCCACTAGATGTTATATTCCAGAATTCACAACTCTCTATGATAGGTTTATTCCAGAATTCATATTCATTTCCAATAATTAGAAATAAACTATGAATGCATTCTTATATTTAGGTCATAGAGACATTCTCTAAGACTAAGGCTCTCCCACTGAAATTGAGAAGTCTATTAATCCAACAGAGATTGTTGCAACAATTGAATCAATATCCATGTGGATGACGATAAACCTTAAGATCAAATTTTCCAGTCTTCTAAAATATATGCAGTCAATTGCATGTGTTATTAGAAGATTAAGATACAATTATTAGACTTTGATCTTATCAAATAAGCAAGTCTATTTTAATTATTATATGTAGATATAAATCATTTCGATGCACTATCCGAGTCCTTCTCTAAGGAATCTAGATAGACTAGATAGTCACACTATCAATACATCGACTTATTGTAGCATTTGCATTCATCCAACCCTTTGGATGTCATATGGAAGTCCTAGACGTACAATCAACCCTTTGACTATCCTTCTCTACTTGGGTCCGACCCATGCTTCCACTGCGCTCCCTTCATCTATAAGCAACTATTGCTTAAGACTAAGGATCTCTTATGTTGAACTCAAAAGAATTCAATGTAAGAGTATTTCAACATTTATACATGCTTCATGCCCCCATCCGCCCCCCTGCGCCCCTTCACCCCCGACCCCCTCCGCCCCATCCGCCCCCTTGTGCCCGACCCCCTCCGCCCCCCTGCGTCCGCCCCCCTGCGCCTGACCCCCCCCCCCCCCCCCCCCCCCCCCGCCTTCACCCCCGACCCCCTCCGCCCCATCCGCCCCCAGCGCCCGACCCCCTGCGCCCCCTCCGCCCCGACCCCCTGCGCCCCTGAGGGCCTAAATCACCTCCGCCCCGACCACCTGCAGCCCCCATTGCCCCCGAACCCTTGCGCTCCCGACCCTCGCCCCCGCCACAGCCCACAGTGCCCCCGCACCATCCCACAGCGTCCTGTCCCACAGCCCTCCTGCACCCCACAGCCCACAGCCCTCTCACAGCCCTCCGATCCCTTACGCGGTTACGTCCCATCCCACAGCCCTCCCCACCTCCGCCCCCCGCCCTCCCTCCACGCCACATAGCCTGACGAACCTTACGAACAACGACGTCTCATTGACGATGCCTCCTTCTCCTCTTGAGATGACTACCAATGGCTTGATGTGTCCCTTTTGGAATTTTCATTGTTGCCCGGATGGTAGAGAAGGAAGTAAAGGTTTTACATACTTAATCTCCCATATCAAAAGGGTACATCTCTCCAGTGATGAGCGTGCTTCTGTTCTACGATATGCCATCAAGAATGATCTTGAACTATATCTTGCTCTAGAAGAGACCTTGAGGACCCTGGATCAGTGGATGTGCGGGAGGTGCATGAAGATTCAAGCGATGACTCGGGCTTGTCACCATGATGATGGTCTTATTCGGGTTATAGATGACGCTGGAGCGACTCAAGGACACATCATTGGCATCTTGAAACCTCATATACCTATCATACCTACTGTCACTGTCAGGTTAGTTGTCGATGCTTTATTGCGTGATCGTATTTTCAAAGTTCCTATCACCACAATCAAGAGTATCCCTCCCAGTTGCCGTCTTGCTTTCTCCCAAGCTCTGAAGACAGCTCTACACCAAGTTATCGCAGGGCCGGGATGCATATCTGCTTGGGTGAGATTGTTACTTCTTCCTCGTTGCACACTACAGGTTTTCAGGCCTATGAATAGGCGGGATAGAAGATCTAGCAACAGAAGGTCTTTGCAACAACGACTTATTCTGAGCTCACTGACTAAATGGGGCAGTGCAGATGGTTTCACCAAACTAGTGGATGATATTTTGAAAGGTGGCACACCAGGGACATTTGACCTTAATCAGAACAATTCCTTGGAAGAGAATCAACATTCCAACATTAGGCAATGCCTCCGTAAAGTGTCAGATGGACACTTTTCAGCAGCCTTAAGGGTTTTATGCTCTTTAGGAGTGGCTCGTTATTATGAATATATCATGAAAGATTTAGAGGCTAAACATCCCTATAAGCCGCTTTATTCCTTGCCAGGTATCTTGATTTGAGAGACTCCTCTTACAGCTGATACAGATGTTATCTTACATTCTATCAAATCCTTTCCTAAAGGGACATCATGTGGTAGAGATGGTTTGAGGGCTCAACACCTTTTAGACGCCCTTTGTGGGGAGGGGTCTGCCATTGCCACTGATCTCTTACGGGTGATTGCCATGGTGGTTAACTTATGGCTATGCGGGAGATGTCCTTTGAGTTTGCCTGAGTTTGTAGCCTCTGCATCTCTTACTCCACTACTCAAACCTGACAATGGCATACGCCCTATTATAGTGGGCACTATATGGAGACGTCTAGTATCCAAGGTTGTTATGAAAGGGGTTGGCAAAGAGATGTCTAAGTATCTCAATGATTTTCAATTTGGAGTTGGTGTATCTGGAGGAGCAGAAGCCATTTTACACAGCACCAATCGACTTTTGAGAAAGTTTCATGGTGATGGATCTATCTCTATGCTTAATGTGGATTTTTCCAATGCTTTCAACATGATAGATAGATCTTCGATGCTCTGTGAAGTTCGAAGACGATGTCCATCTATTTCTTCATGGGTGGAGTTTCTGTATGCTTAGGCTACCAGACTATATATTGGAGACAATCATGTTTGGTCGACCATCGGAGTGTAGCAAGGTGATCCCCTCGGTCCACTTCTATTTTCTCTTGCATTGCACCCACTTATTTATGAGATCAGAGACAATTCTAAACTCCTTCTCCATGCTTGGTATCTTGATGATGGGACTATCATCGGGGACACATTAGAGGTAGCCAAGGTGCTTGACATTATACAACGTAGAGGCCCTGAGTTGGGACTTATTCTGAATATCAAGAAAACTGAGATTTTTTGACCTTCATGTGATGGACAGGAGGTCCGCAAAGGACTATTTCCCACTGATATTGGAAGGCCCGTGGTAGGAGTGAAACTGCTTGGAGGTGCAGGGAGCATGGACAAAGGATTTGTTGACGACTTGGCTATGAGGAGAGCCACCAAAGCTGTTGAATTAATGAAATTACTCCCCCAGTTGGATGACCCACAGAGTGAACTTCTTTTACTACGATCTTGTATGGGTTCAGCCAAGCTCATGTTTGGCTTAAGGACATGTCAACCCACATGCATGGACCAAGCTGCTGCTTTTTTTGACAGAGGGTTACGTGAAGCTATTGAGGACATTGTGGTTTGTGGAGGTCCTTTCTTTGGCGACCTTCAATGGAGGGTGGCATCCCTACCAATCAAGCTCGGTGGCTTAGGACCGCACTCTACTATTGAGGTTTCTTCATATGCTTTTGTGGCCTCTGGAGATCAATCTTGAGTGCTTCAAGAACACATTTTACGAAACAGTGGGATATGTGATATTGATTCTATTTTTTGGATGCCTTGGAGGGTCTACGTGTCAAACTCCCATACTTAGATCTTACATGTTTTGCTAACAAGGATATCGTCCCCCCTAAAGTCCAGAATGCTTTGGCGAGTTCCCTTTTTAGCAAAATTTTTAAAGAAATTGAGGTTGAATTTGACATGACGGCTAGACAAAAGGCAATTTTTTGGTGTTTGCAATCTGACCATGCTCAAGATTTTCTTCTAGCTATTCCTCTTGATGGTCTTGGAATGCATATGTCACCTATTGAGTATCGTACTATTCTCAGATATCGCCTTATGATTCCTCTATTCCCAGCAGATGAGGTATGCCCAGTATGTCACAAATCTTGCCTAGACTCCTTTGGGGAGCATGCCGTTCATTGTCGTGAACTCCCAGGTTTTAAATATAGACATCTTGTCAGAGATGTCCTCTATGATGTTCTCAAGAAGGCTGGAGTTGCGTCAAAGAAAGAAGCACCTGTGAATTTTTTGTCTGATCCACATGAGGGGAGATCCAAACTCAGACCAGCGGATGTTTTAATTTTTGGTTGGGCCAGAGGAAAACATGCATGTGTTGATCTAACTGGAGTATCTCCATTAGTTGGTCTGATAAAAAGTGATTTTACCGCGGGATACGCTGCACAGAAAGCTGCCTCAGCCAAAGTTGCTAAACATGAGAAGGCTTGTATTGACAATCAACATGTCTTCATCCCTTTTGGGTTTGATACCTTTGGGTTCTTGGCATCTGAAGCTGTAGAGCTCCTTAAGAGGGTCCAGAAAATTATGCATAGTAATGTTATGGTCCCGAGGTCTATGGATGTTGTGTTCCGAAGAATTGGATTTGCCATCCAAAAGGGATTGGCGGCGCAGCTTGTTGCCCGTCTCCCAACAATTTCTTTTTAATATGTAATGTGTTCTATTCTAGCTAAAAAAATATGAATATTATGAAGCTTCATGAATGACTAGAGTATAGAAAGTAGAACGATGACACTCATCCTATCTACATCCATCTAGACTCTAAAAGATTTTGATTCAGGTAGGTACTCAAACATTTTGAATACATCATCTCTTGCAGAGCTACCATTCTGCATGATGCAGAGAACCATGTCCCTCATGATTAAATGTCAAGAGCACATGTGTATGCCAAAAATATCTTCTTGGATTTTATAAGGATTAATTGACAATTACGATCACCATCGACATGTCACTTCCAAAGTACACTCGATGAAAGATCAAGACTATAGGGACATACAAACCCTATGGTTGTAGACCTATTGTCTATTTAGTTGTCATTCCTCATTATTACGAGGAAACTTGCTCATTGCAACCACATACATTATGCGTCCAACTGCAAGTACAATATCTTGATCATGGATCCAATCCATGATATTTTAGTTGTTATTACCGAGTATAGTATTGAGTGGGTTTAATGAAGGATTATCTAAAATAAGAAATTTGCATAATTATATATAAATATATGTTTTACTTTTATTTAGGAATTTTATATCAAAGTTGTCTTGCCTTGTCAACACTGAAATTTCATTCCCTTAATCACTTTACAGATGGTCTGACGAGAGGAATGGAATGACACGGCCTTCTTTTCTAGTCCGTCTTTCGGCCCTTTCCCGCTTCGCACGGCTTCAGCTTATTCAATCTGGGCTTTGGCACTTTTATAGACTGCGAGCTTCTTCGCTCAATGTAAGAGATATACTTACAATTATATCTCAGCAAGATCTGGGATCTCCTTCCTTATCTTTGTCACATCCCAATAATATGAGAACTTGTAACTCAGATAAGAAGAAGCGGGAACACATTCTGCCTTACAAGTCCAACTTGCACTCCCAATTTGGTCTTTAATATCCGGGCTCACCACCCCTAAAGTGATGTTGACCCGTCATTAATTGAACCAACCGTCAACAGGATTAGCACTCACTATGCGCAATCCAATATCACCCCAATAATATGAGGACTCGATATTAGGGTCACTACGCATACGACCTTACTCTTTCGAGAAGCAAAGAGCCCGATCCTGATGTGCTTGCATACAGGAGATGTTACTTCGGACATGTGTCTCCTACATACAATCCCTGGCGACAGAACCCTTCGCCTTGACGGGAGACCATGGATGTCACTTATGTGATCCTCCATATCATATTCAAATTCAAATTAATCATTATAAATCATATTCATTGTGATTAATTCTTCCAAGGGAAATAACATCTCTATTCATAATAGAGTGTTTTAAGTTTAATTTGATTCCAATTAATCTAATCATATTAAATTAACGATCCAATTAATATCTAATAAACATTCTTTTAATTGTTATGTGAAAATATGGTATTATCCCAAATCCGTATTATTTCAAATTTTAATAATTAGAAACACATCATGATCTCTCAAGCATCATCCGTTCCCTACCCGCTGTCATGGCCAGTACCGACAGGAATGGGACAGACCGCACATGGTACAACCTGCTACCCCAACGCTCCCCGACTAGACACTATATCTGCCTCGGGAAAATATAATGCTAAGTCAATCACTTTGTACTTGAGAAGATAATCGATTTTTCAATCGAAGTTATACCATATAATAATTATAATAATAATCAAAATAATTTTGATTAACATTAAGTAGATTTGTTAAATAAATGCCCAATCCTATTCAAGCAACAATGTTTGTTAGAATGTAGATCATGTAACCAATTTGTGATCTAGATCATATCTAATCAATTATTGGTTAGGACAATGTCAATTAAGGAAATAATTATCATCAAATATTTCACAAAAGATTTATTCATAATTATTCCAGGAAATTAAACTATTTAATTTCACTAATTGTTTAAATGACAATCACAAGGTTCTTGATTAGGAAAGTAATTTCCAATAGTGACCCTCACTTACTAAAATTACCATATTTCAATCAATTTAAATCCAAATTAAGCAAAGTAAGTTCTCAAAGTTTAATAATTTGATTTACAACAAAATCTATGATTTACACGCATTTCTAAGCATTTTCAGAACCGCAATTAACTCCTTAATTACGTTAAGATTCGCAGTCCCTGAAACTGTGGATACATGTTCACTAAAATGATCATAAATTGAGCAAACAGAATGGAAATAACGCAAACTCAGATCCTATGATTTCCTTATTTAATGGGGAACAAAATCCATATATTTTTGTGTTTAAACAATTTAAACAGACCGAAAATATTCACTAAACATGTATGAGAAAATGAAATGCGACAAAACTTTCCCAAACCCTAACGAACCCAAGTCTTCCTAGGTTTATGGATCGCATCCAAAACCTCTGACTAAGTCTCTGATACCACTTGGACCAAGATTAGATTACTTCTCTACTAAGAGGAGTCATTAAAATCCAGACATGTTTCATCTTTCTCTAGGAATGAAAGTGTCATGGCTATATAATTGTTTATGATCACATCACCCTCAGGTATTCTCAATACATGTACATCCTAGACTCAGAATAAACCTGAAGTATTAGATCAATTTTACATTGTCTACTTCAGGATTTTATCAGTAAGTTTCTCATTTGATCATTGGGAGTTGGTATTGATTATATACTTTCCAAAAGCATATATCATACCTAGGTCTTGATCATATACTTTCCAAAAGTATATATCAAATCTACAAATTCCGTCGAGCTTCCAAAGCAAGATGACCGTGCACAGAATTTGATCCTTCCCAATATCTCATGAGTGAGCTCGTCTTCCGATTCAGTAACTGAACCTATATGATCCCTTTGAGAGATCGTGTTACTCATATGCCCTTACATGCACACCAGCACCTCGATGTATAGACCTTGATTAGGTCATCAACCTATTGGTCTGCCAAATGTACATACTCAGACACATAGTAACACATCTATCTCCGGTCAAAGGGTGTGTACCTATATCATGACAGCATACGATATATGACTTTGGTTATCTCGATCTCGTTAAGTCAACTCTTTGACCTAACTTATCTAACATTCCGAATCTCTATTCCTATGCAGAGGACATGCATCAATAGGTCGGTTAGATATAAGCTTTCATAGAGAGGATTGTTATCTCCTCTTTAGGCTGGAGATCATCTCTTAATAATTATTTGACGATCGTTGATGAGTCATCAATCTAACTCTTTAGATATTCATCCAAGCACCAACCTCTATGATTTAGTAATTGAATCAACAACTATATGATCATTAAGATGGTCATGGTATATAACCCTAATTGTACTAAGGGACCTATTATGTAAATTAATTATTCTTCATTTCATATCAGGGAATGATATTTGCAATAACATTTATTGCATAATGGCTCACCGTGGGATCGCATGTCCAACAGAGGGAGCTGGCCGATTTTGAGGAGGGTGAAGATGTCTCTATGCCAGCGATGATGCCCATAAAAGTTGCTCCAACCATAGATCTGGCCACTGACAAGGGTACTTGCAATGTTAGTTCGGTAGCCGAAGTGTGCGTAGGGTTAAGAGATGTGAGTGAGGTGGGTCCCCGGTGAGCGGAGGAGTGGGGGACATACCTCTATCTCCGACAAAGTAGGAGAAGAGGTGGGTTGGACATGATCAGTCACAGAGAAGGGGAGAAGGTTAGCCGATGGTTGCGTGAAGGAGATGGAGGCGAGGTAAAGCTCATGCAATGAAAAATGGAGGGTGAACGGGTGTGTAGAAGACTAATTAAATAGGAGAATTAAAAGGGAAATTAAATGAAGGAGCAGAGGAGCTTACCTGGGATAATGGCATAGCGAGGATCCTGGGCTTGAGGTCCTAGGTGTACCTTGGGTCATCGTTGGACCCACGCAGCAACTGGGGGTAGCTAGGTGATGGCGGACCACCGTAAACCTGGCCTACCATGGCTAGGGGTTGACACATGAGGTTGCTGTCGTCGTGGCACCATCAATCGGTCCTCCCCTTGTAACGTGGAGGAGGGGTGGTGTTGGGCGAAGCCCCACGTAAAGGTGGACGAAGTGAAATTACGGTGTCGGAGTTGTATTTCAAGGGCGGAGGTTGGTAGTTCCGATGAGGGCCGTCGTGGGTTGAGTGGAAGATATGGAGCGAGAGGGAAGGTTACGTGGCGACCTACAAGGCCCGCGAGGGTGGTGGATGACCAGGCTACGTCGTGGGGTAGTCGGAGGGTGGAGATAATGGTTGAGAAGGCTGCAAAAATAAAAGGGGGAAGCGGTTGCACGAGGAGGTGGTCGTGGGAGAGAGGGTAGCTGGAGGAAGATGACAGGTCCTCAACCATTGGATCTCATGATCCAACGGTTGAGAAATGGGCGCGAGTGAGTGGTGTGGATTAGATCTAGGGTGACACGATCGAGGGATAGGATATCGCCACGTGGCGAGCTGGTAAGGGGCGATAATGGATGGTAGAGATGGAATCAGACATGTGATTGAAGGGTTGGAATCGAGATGCAAACCATCGGTGGGGATTGAGGAGTTGTGAATGATCGGGCGACGATGGAGGAAGACATGTGTCAAAAGGGGATAAGAGCGAGGGCGGACGACGTTGATTAGATAAAGCAGAAGGATCGGATGGCTTAGAGTGAAGCGAGAGCGAACGATTGGGATGGAAGGGAGGAAGCTGATCGGACAGTGGCAGATGGAGGCGCGTGGCGCGCAAAGAAGCGGGCCACGTGGCTTAACTAGAAAGAGCCATATGGCCCAATCAGATTATTCATATGAATAGCATGAAAAATGAGAAGGAATGAGGTCGAATTTGGAAAAACTCAAAACATGAAAGTTGTAGATCTCGATGAGATCTACATGTTATATGTTGACCAAAAACGGAAGGAGGTCAAAAAAGTAAGAAATATTTTTGTGAGCATTTTTAAAGGTATAAAACACTACGATTTTTAATTTTGTTATTTTTTTGCATTTTTAATTTATTCTTTGACTCATATATACACAACGATTTATATGGTTTTTATTGACATTGGTTTAAGCAAGGGGGTTAATAAATGCGAACTAATACTATGAAATCGGGTTTCATCACCCATATACTTAAACTATGATTGTCCTTGAGTATCTAAAAAATGAATGAGCTGGATTAACCCCCTCTGTGCATGTGCGTACAAAATTTGATCTGTTCAAGAACTCCTGAAGAGATCTGAAATTGCAGAGCTCATCCCAGCCTTAAGCAAGAGGTCTCCAATTTCTCTAGTTTTCCAGACCGTCTCTTTGATACATATATACTAAGGATATGAGTTTAAGTGTTGACCGCGACCGCGAGAGTAGAGTCACAACGTTACCTAAGGTTCCGGTCCAAGAAATTCTCCTAAGGACCCAATCCTCAACACTAGGGAGTAAATCAAATATTGCATCCAATCCACCATCTCTTTAGTTGTCAGACTTAGAAGTGTAGATGGCAGGCCAATTGATGGAGGGTTTTAGGATTGTGTCATTTCTTCTCTCCCTCTCATTCGAACAATGATTTTCTCGAGTGTCTTATTACTCAATGCACATTTTAGGTGTTGATCAGTGTGTCCGTCAAAAGAAGTTGGCGTCGTCTGCACTTGTTTTCCTGGGAATACACCAGGGTGTACCTTTTTTGAGTATCTATGATACCTTCTACACCCAGACTTGTATCATTTACGATGCAGAGCCCTTTTTTGGTGCATGCCCGCCTCATGGTCCTAATAGCGGTGGTCCAAATGGACACTTATAAAATGGTTGGGAGCGCTCACCTTTGGTGGAAGCTCTTTTGATAATTGACTTTGTGGTATGGGAGTTTTTCTTTCAACATTGATATTCCTTTTCTTTATTTTGGCTAGCTCCACTGCTTTACCAAGAGTTTGCGCACACTAATCAATATTTTTATTTATTCACACCATGACACTTACGTAGATGTCAAGAGATTAGTACAAGAACCAAGTTTTCATACCGGCAAAAAATACTGACAATCAGGTTTCATGAAGCCTTCAATGATTTTATCCCATTCTCGAGCATCATTAAACCAAGCCCAGACTTGAATCCCCCATCCTAGTCCCTCAAATGAAATTCCTACTCATTTCATCATGACCACAGTCGTGTATGTGAAGTGTTGATCATATTCTTAAGGTAGGATACTAAGCATGCAATATAGCACGCAAATCTAACAGACTAGGGAAATGTGGATAATTAAGTCTAAGACCCTGATGACTAAGGCTGGTTAAGCTAAAATCTCAAGACCTCATAAACCATGTGTTCTTGAATATCACTGACCCTGTGTGGAAAGTGAAAAATGTAGGGAATTCAATCCAACTCCTTTATCCATTTTATGAAGACTTTAAAAGACCTGATGACTGCCTAACCCCAAATGAGTAGTTGCATCTGCTTTCAGCCGGTATAGGTATAAGTACATGCCGTAGAACGGAACCCATTGCTTGAGGACAGAGCCTTACGCGATGTCCTCTAAAACACCTACTCTGCTAAGGGGAAAACCCTCACTGAAAAGCGGCTACTTATTTGTGTTTAATTATCAATTTGACTTTCAAAGGATTTTTTGTTTTTCTCATGTTTTATGTATTTTTGATTAATGTTAGAACACAAGTTAGACTCATTTTCCCTTAAAAGTAAGAAAATATTTTCCAAACCATGTCACATGTATATGGATTTTTCAAAACATTTTTCAAACGATTTTGCAAAATAAGTGAAACCCATTTTTCAAATAATTCTCAAAAATATTTTCTTAAAAATAGTGTAACATAATATAGAAAAAATTCAAAGCTTTGAAGATATCTTGTCTGCTAAGTTCTAGAGATTATACTTTAGCTCAAAAAGTTTTAAATTTTACAATTTTTTTCAAAATGTAGCTAAAGTACATATACTGTACATATTGTATACCCCGTATACTTAAACTTTGCTATGTCCTCATAGCACTATATGATACAAAGCCATAGCTTAATTTACTATATAGAAGAATATACAGGAAGTAAGGAGGACGCCCCCTATACTTAGGTTAGAAATAACATAAGTATCCAGAAAAGGATAAATGAGTAGGAAAATCACGGGGACTCGGGTCCCCCAATACTTTGGCTGAGAGTAGTCTAAGTATAGAGATGGATAATGATGTTGGAGAGACCTGAGGGGAACAAAGAAGTTAGGGTGGATGTACAAGTGAGCGATTGAATCTTCAGAGATGAATGGAGTACTTAGGTTCACTGGGAGGGTGTTGGAGCAATCAAGACTCAATCAAGCATTCAATACCCTTTAATTCACCAACTCACACGTGAAAGCAATAAGTGTTGGTTCATTATCTTATCATTTTTATTGGTGATTAAAACATTCTAATTTACACAAAGATCAAGAAAAACACCAAATAAGGTCATCCTACGTAAACAAGGGTGTTGCTCTCCCAAAACATGATTTTACTCCATTTTAGATCAGCTTGCATTTATCACTCCCAATTTTAAGCTTAAGGTTATCACTATTTAAAAGTTAGCATAAATCAATCAATCAATTGTCTACCGCTCAATCTCAATTTCCATTAGCCTAGGTGATCAAGCCATGAGAGGAGGCTGAGAAAAAGCCAATGCATCGATAAAAATAACGAACTATGCTAAGAGAGAAAAGTCACAGTGCCTTGAGCTCAATTCGAGAAAACAAGATTGAATTAAAAATCTAAACCTCAATGCATGCAAGATTATGGAAAACCGTACCTAACATGCTTCTATTAGCGGGAAAGAATAGGTTTTTTTGCCTAAGTGAAGCGATGTTTACGTGTGTCTTGATTAAATGTATGACCTACCTACGATCAAACACATAAAATAAAATATGACAATAGCTCAGAGAGCCGCGTGCGTGATCTTAGGTCGACACTCAAGTGGGGTGATACCCACACAACCACAGAGATCTTCATTCGTTTACACATGCGAGTCTTCGAACGAAGACCGTTGTAAAGACAATTATTACATGAACTACAATAAAATGCAAGAAACATTTTTTCTTCTTCTTCAATTTTTCTTCAAAATTTTCTTCGGCGGCTCCTTACAACGGAAACTCCTGCTCCTCGCCTCCTGGGGCTCCAAGGGCCCTACCACAAAAGCATGTGTTAGATATCAATAAAATAAAAAGTAATGATGCAAACAACAACATTACATACAAATCAGAAATCAATACTCAAATAAATATTAAAAATCTAAATAAAACGGAAGATGAGTCGTGTCCCCGGTAACAATGTCATTTGACAAACCGCAAATTCTACCTCTTGAGAATGTCATTTTAGTACGCTGTAGTCGGTCAAATTGGATGCGTTAAAGACCGATTAGTTATAATTATCGATAAATAAAAATAAAGCGGTCGATTTTTTTTACTTGGGTAAGCCCAAAGTCGAACTCAGGGACACATGCCTCTTAAGTAATTATCTAGACTTTTATTACCTAAAGTGAGTGTTAATTTAAAAATTCATAGGTCAATAAATGCAGACACATGAAATATACATTTTTATTTGATTTTTGTCATGAAACAGAATGCAAGTTCACAAAGGTGCAAAGATGCCCTAATTAGACAGAATCAATGAGAAATAAATAGTAGTCAATTTCAGAAAGAGTTTATGAAGCTATTTTCATTGACAAGCTACTTAATGGCATGAAAATTATTGAATAAGTGACACTATATAATTAGATTCAATCAATAAAAACAAAAGTGTCAAAACAAAACAAAATGCCATTAGAAAGATGATTAAATTAGCTTCACAAAGACATTAAAATCAACTCAAACGGAGCTCGGATGCTTAAGATATGAATAAAAACATCCAAGGTCCTAACATAAAGAAAACATAGAAAAATAACAAACATGTCCCTATGAGGGACTAAAATGTAATTAAACATAACCGCGAGGCCTTCCTTATAAATTACCCACACGCACGTGGGTTTAATTACAATTATTAAAACCCGTAGGGGTAGGATGCAAAATACCCTAGACGTATGTGGGTGTCACATGTTGGCAGGACCTATCTGCAAATTGATGAAGATACGGTGGCCTCCTTGCAAATTACCTTGACTTCACGTAACAGGGCACGTAAGCTAAGGCTCGACGATTAGCGCAGGCTCGGGAAATCTCGGAATAGCTTCGACTGCTAGCTCAGCTTCAGAGCTTGGCTCGTTAGGCTCGGAGGAGGCTCGGGTGCTCCGAGTCTGTAGGTCTGGTGTTGGGGCTCAGAGCTGACACATGGGGCGATATGGACCACCCGATCATAATGATTGGATGGTGGTTGAAGGAGCAAGGAGGCTTGACATGGCCTAACATCAGTCATCCGATCTTCGACATCTGATGGTATCTGTACAAGATTTGGAAGGTGACGTGGCTGAAGGAGCGCCGTTGGATGAGCACTGAGAGTACCATCCAACGATACATGGATATCCCTGACCTTCGGTATCTGTCGCAGGGAAGCGGCGCTAATGATCCTCCGGCTAGGTGGCTGAAGCTCCGTCACTCTCCTCTTAGTTCAATGAAGCTCCAGGACGACTCTTGGAAGGTCTGCAGCCTTTGTAGTAGCGTGGGGAGGGAGCTGGCTGGTCTGGAGGAGGGTGAAGTTGTCTCTATGCGGGAGGTGATGCCTACGAAGGTTGCTCCGACCATAGCTCCGACCATTGACAAGAGTACTTGCAATGTTAGTTCGGTAGCCGAAGCGTGCAGGGGGTGGAATGATGTGAGTGAGGTGGGTCCCCGATGAGCGGAGGAGTGGGGGACATACTGAAGGATATGGAAATTATCCTCAAGCGCATCATGGAAGCGTGATCGTCGTATCGGATACGACGAAGAACGACTAGTCGCACTAGTTGTTCGGTGCAACGGAATTTAAAATTTTTATTCGATGAAACCACATGATCCGAGAACCATTCTCAGATCGTTTCATATATAACCACAACAAGTATAATGCAATACCTCTTGAAGCGTGGTTGATCGAGTCTCTAAAGAAAGAGACCTCCTGTCTCAAGTTCGATCGTCGGCGAGACCGCTTGCGAGTGCGGGGATGAACCGCGTTGTCCTCGCAATCCAAGAAGATGATCCAAGCGTGGTTGCTCCTGATATCATCGCACGAGATCAAACGTCTCCTTCGTGGGCGTAGCACACCAAGAAGATGGAGAAACCGAAGAACGTCGAAGCGGCAACGCGGTGGCGATGGCGACGACGATTCCCTTCTCTAGGGTATGGTGGACGGCCACCAACAAGAGAGGGAGAGAGGGCTGGCGTGTATGAAGAAATGAGGGAGAGAGAGAGCTCCAAAATTACAAGTTATTAGAGAGCATAGAATGCCTCTCTATTTATAGGGTTTTGGGATCCATGGATCTCAATCCATGGGACACATAAAATCAATGGATGAGATTGATTTGTGTCAATCCAATGGCCAAGATTGTTGTTGTCAAAAGCAACAAATTTAGGTTAAAATATATTTGAAAAAATCAAATATAATTTAGTCCTAAATCAACCCAACAAATAAGGAGAGAATGTGCATGGAGATTTCATCTCCATGCACCTTCCATGTTGGACGGCCACCCATTCCATATAGGAATGGTGTGCCGCCCACTATGGGAGTCCATGGAGGCAATCTCATGGATTCCCATGAGATTGCATATCTCCTTGATTTTTCTCTCTTATTTATTTGCAACAAATTTGTTGGATTTTATTCTTCAAAAATAATTCACAATTATATTTGAGAATATTGCAATCTTGCCATGGAAGAATTGTGAATCATGTTCACAACCCAAAACAACATATAATTTACATTGTTAATTAATTACACAATGTGTATCCGATACACATAATAATTAATCAACACATATAAATTATAATTAGCTCTCTCTAATACATTATAAATCACATTTATAATATATTATGAATAATTGGATATTTCTATCCACATTATTCTTATCCATATTAATTAAATCACATTTAATTAAATTGGATAATTTCTTCACACATCAAGATGATTAAATCACATTTAATCATTATTTCTTCATTGCTTAGATCTTATGGAATTATTCTTGAACCCTTCAAGAATAATGCAATCTCTCCACAGATACTTGGAGATAAGGACAGGGCGATTGTATTGTTCCACGTATAGTGACATGGATATTGAGATCATATCTCAAATCCAGATCGCGGGCCTCCCATAGATGCTTGATTAAATCAAGACCGTAAATCTAATCTTCTCATTGTATCTGAATCACATTCAGATCAATGTCCAACACTTGGACTAAGATCAGATTACTTCTCTACCGAGAGGAGTCACTAAAATCCAGACCCGTTTCATCACTCCCTAAGAATGGAAGCGTCATGGTTATACAATCGTTTATGATCAAATCACCCTCAGGTATTCCCAATACCTGTACATCCTGCATACTGGAAGACTCAGACTAAACCCGAAGTACCGGATCAACTTTATACTGTCTACTTCATGGTTTTATCAGTATGTTTCTCATTCGATCATTGGGAGTTGGTATCGATCATACACTTTCCAAAAGTGTATATCATACCTAGGTATTGATCATATACTAAAAGTATATATCAAACCTACAAATTCAGTCAAGCTTCCAAAGCGAGACGACCATGCGCATGGAATTTGATTCATCCCAATATCTCATGAGTGAGCTCATGTCTTCCGGTTCAGTAACTGAACCTGTATGATCCCTTTGAGAGATCATATTACTCATATGCCGTTATATGCACACCAGCGCGCCGGTGTATAGACCTTGATTAGGTCATCAACCTATTGGTCTGCCAAATGTACACACTCAGACATATAGTAACACATCTGTCTCCGGTCAGAGGATGCGTGCCTATATCATGACAGCATATGATATAGGACTTTGGTTATCTCGATCTCGTTAAGTCAACTCTTTGACCTAACTAATCTGACACCTCCGAATCTCTATTCCTATGCAGAGGACCTGCATCAAGAGGTCGGTCAGATATCAGCCTTCAGAGATAGGATTGCCATCTCCTACTCAGGCTGGAGATCATCTCTTAATAATCATTTGACGGTGCTTGATGAGTCCTCAATCTAACTCTTTAGATATTCATCCAAGCACCAGCCTCTATGATTCAATAGTTGAATCAACAGCTGTATGATTATTATGATGGCCATGGTACATAACCCTAATTGTACTAAGGGACCTATTATACAAATTATTCATTCTTCATTTCAGATCAGGGGATGATATGTGCAATAACATTTATTGCATAATGGCTCGCCGTGGGCTCGCATTTCCAGCAATCTCCCACTAGCCCAAAGAGCCATTAATGGGCTAATCATTTAAACTCAGACTCATGTGACAATCATAGGCTATTTAGAAAATAGCTAGGTAAGCTGATCAGTCACTCTGTTCCCGCGAGACTACGCCAAGTCCTTTTACGGCACTTGCATATCCTCAGTAACAGTGCTCGCATCCAATGCGAATGTTGCATCTTATGCAACTAATACTCAATCTTGTTAGTTATAGTGTCCTTGACACTACAACTTAACAATTATCATAACCAGTATTTCCATAATCATTATAAGAATATCCTTATTTCTGGAGATCTCTATCTCCTAAGGTATCTTTAGTTAAGACCTTTTAGATCACTATCTATAAAGTCTTAAACTTTTGAAGATAAGACTTTGAGATCACTATCTCAAAAATCTTGTCATCTATGAAGATTTTGTTATTACTGCAACCAAGTGTTTTATTCCCATAGTAGGACTAGTAACAGTTTACTACTCCCACTGCATGGCAGCCACCTGGCTTTTGTACACATCTAGCACACACTTGGCTTCTCAGAACTGATGCCCAAGGGCAAGTAGTTCCAGCATTCACTTCTTCAACTCTTTGAGGTGTTATCCCTTTAGATAGGTCAGTACCATATCTTAAGGGTTAGAAGCCTTCCTTAGAATTTCTATGAATAGAATATGTCCAAGGTGTACTACAAATGTGACAGTCCCAATACCCTCTTCTCTTTGCTCCTGAACAACTTCAGAACTAAGATTTAAGAGGTATCCTTGAGATCATATCTCAAGTTATGGAATAACCAGATAATAAAACACTTATTATCATCCTTATATCATTCTAAATGATTAGGATATTATCTACATTTAGCACGATGAACACAAAGGCACTCCCACTAAGCTTCACATGGCTCATCCAGATTCTATCTGAAATCATAACATTTATAATTTCATCAAATCTTATGATCCAACTTTAAGAAGCTTATCTGAGTCCATAGATGGATTCCTTAGCTTGCACACCTTGCTTTCCTCAACCATGAAGCCCTGGGGCTACTTCATGTGAATATCCTGAAAGAGGTATTCGTAGAGGAATGCAATATTGACTTACATCTTGAAGATGCAATAGTCAAGTTGTGTAGCTAAGGTTAGCAATATTCTGACGGTTTTAAGCATGGTCACCGAAGAGCAAGTCTCATTGCAAGCAATGTCTTCTCTTCCAGTGTGTAGCTTATGGCTACGAACCGTGCTTTGAAGATCTCTACCTTCCCATCAGGTTCCCTGTCTCTTGAAGATCCATTTACACCTTTACAGGTCTTACCCATATAGGTGGATCCTCGAGGGTCCATATACAACACTTGTATATGAAGTCTACACTAGACTTTTATTGCTATCCATCTATCCATGCTATGATCTTCAGAAGCTTCATCACATGAAGTTCGATCATTGTCAGATTTCTCTAACACATGGAATCCATCCTCAAACTCATTTGAAGAGGTATTAATGTTTCATCTTTAATTGTCCTTTTAGTTTCCAATTTCAGGAGTCTCATTATAAATGAGTTCCTACACTTCATTTTCATCTTGATTCTCAAGAGTCTCAACCTCTAAGAATCACATTCTCGGAGATGAGATATTTTAAGAATCTCAAGGTCATAAAGTAGGTATCCAATACCATCCTTTATTTTCCTAATGAAGCAGCACTCTCAAGTGCTAGATTCCAACATACATGGAACCTTATTAAGGATATACATTGTAGTCTCTACTACACATATATACCTGGAAACTAAGGGATAATTATGCTAAAATTCAACATTGATAAGATCATGTCACACATGATCCAATTGTATCTACCTATAACTCTTTTGAGTTAAGATGTGTTAGGAGGATTGAGATAGAAATGATAATCATATCTCCATAAGGTATTCTTCGAATTTATCTAGTAGGTACTTGCTACCTAGATTAGATCAAATTCATTTTATCTTCCTTCAAACTTTGGTTCTAAACCAAAATTAATGAAATCTTTGAACATTTCAAAGGTTTCTTAGATGAAGAGAAGAAATCTCATATCATACATAATCATCAATAGATATCACATATCCACAATGTTTACTATGATATAGATGATCCGCATACATCAATATGTATGAGATCCTGAATACCTTGGTATCTTACACCATTCCCGAAGAAGGGTGTATTGGACATTTTTACTTTGAATACAATATTCATAAGTATGTAACTTTTGAAATTTCAGACATTCTAAAGTTTCATCTCTTACTAGTCTATTGATCAAATCGATAGACAAATGTCCAAGGCTCGATGCTAGATCATTGTCAAATGATCTTCATCCTCCTATTGATCTTATAAAGGTTTTAATTTCAGTATTTAGGAATATTAATGAACCATTCATTAATTTTTCTAATTTAGTGGAGTCCACCAGATTTTAGATTACTATCTGAAATATCTCCATCATAATTCTTTATGATAGTTCTATCTCAGAATTCATGTTTATTTCCAACATTTAGAAACAAACAATGAGTGTATTCTAATGTCTAGATCATAGAGACATTCTCTAAGACTAAGGGCTCTCCCACTGAAATTAACAAGTCTATTAATCCAACAGAGATTGTTGCAATAGTTGCATCAATACTCACGTGGATAACTATAAACCTTTAAGATCAATTTTTCCAGTCTTCTAAAAACATATGCAACCCATTGCAAATGTCATCAGAAGATTGAGATACAATTATTTGACTTTATCTTATTCAATAAGTAAGTCAATATCAATGATTTATGTAGATTATTCTGATGCTCCATCCGAGTCCTTTTCTAAGGATTCTAGACAGACTTGATAGTCTTACTATCAACACATCAACTTATTGCAGTATTGGCACACATCCAACTCTTTGGATGTCATATGGAATTCACAGAAGTCCAGTCAACTCTTTGACTTTCCTTCTTTCTTGGGTCCAACCCATGCTTCCACTGCGCTCCCTTTATCTATGAGCAACCATTGCTCAGGATAGAGGATCTCTTATTTTAAATTCAAAAGAATTCAAAAATAAGAGTATTTCAACATTTATTTATGCTTCATTAAATTCACACAATATGAATACTATGAAGCTTCATGAATGACTAGAGTATAGACAGTAGAATAATGACACTCATCATCTACATCCATCTAAACTCATAAAACATAGGTTCAGGTAGGTACTCAAACAATTTGAATACATCATCTCTTTATAGAGCTACCATTCTACATGATGCATAGAACCATGTCACTCATGATTAAATGTCAAGAGCACATATGTATACTAGAAAATCTTCATTGATTTTATAAGGATTATATGACAATCATGATCATCATCAACATGTCACTTCCAAAGTACATTTGATGATACCAAGACTATAGAGACACACAAACCCTAGGGTTGTAGTCCTATCATCTATTTAATTGTCATTCCTCACTATTATGAGGAAACTTGCACATTGCAACCACATACATTATGTGTCCAATTGCAAGTACAATATCTGGATCATTGAGTCCAATCCAAGATATTTCACTGGTTATTATTGAGTATATCATTGAGTGGGTTTTAATGAAGGATTATCTGAAATAAGAAATTTGCATAAATATATAAATATATATATTTTACTTTGATTTAGGATTTTTATATCAAAGTTGTCTTGCCTTGTCAACATTGAAAGTTCATTCCCTTAATCACTTTCAATGTAAGAGATATACTTACCATTATATCTCAACAAGATCTGGGATCTCCTTCCTTATCTTTGTTACATCCCAATAATATGAGAATCTGCAACTCGGATAAAAAGAAACGGGAACACATTCCGCTTTGCAAGTCCAACTTGCATTTCCCAATTCGGTCTTTAACACCCGAGCCCACCACCCCTAAGGCGATGTTGACCCGTCGTTAATTGAACCAACCGTCAACAGGAATAGTACTCACTATACGCAATCCAATATCGCCCCAATAATACGAGGATCCGATATTGGGGTCACTACGTATACGGCCTTACTCTTTCGAGAAGCAAAGAGCCCGATCCAGATGCGCTTGCATACAGGAGCTGTCACTTCGGACAGGCGTCTCCCACATACAATCCCTGGCGACGGAACCCTTCGTCTTGACGGGAGACCATGGATGTCACTTATGTGATCCTCCACCTCATATTCAAATTTTAATTAATTATCGTGAATCACATTCACATAATTAATTCTTCCAAGGAAATTATTAGCTCTAATCATGTTAGAGTATTTCAATTGGACATAATCAATTTAATCATATTAAATTAATTATCAATCCAATTCAATCAATCAAACTTGATTATTTTACTTGAATATATATATGGTAATATCTCAAAATACGTATTAATTCGAATTTTAATAATTAGAAAAATACATCTTAATCCCTCGGACATTATCCCGGCCCTACCCGCTGTCATGGCCAGTACCGACGAGAGTGGGACGGACCACATACGTTGCAACTCGCAACCCCAATACTCTCCGACTAGGCACCATATCCGCCTCGGGAAAGGATAATGCCAAATTGATTAATTTGTACTTGAGATGATCATCGGTTCTTCAACCGAAATTGTACCATATAGTAATAATCAAAACATTTTTGATTATAAGGAAACTTGCTAGACAAATTCCCAAATCCTATTCAAGCATCAAGTTTGAAAGATTGTGGTTTCCAATTATGATTTAGATCACATCTTAATCAATTATTGGTTAAGGCAATGTCATTTAAGGGAATAATTATCATCAAGTATTTCACAAATATTTATGCACAATTATTCTAGGAAATTAAACTATTTAATTTCACTAAATGATTAAATGACAATCACCAATCAAACATTAAGTTTGATGAATGTGTTTCCAATTAAGATTTAGATCAAATCTAATCAATTAATTAGTTGAGGCCAAGTCAATTATGTAAATAATCATCTTCAAATATTTCACAAATATTTTTCATGATTATTTCACGAAATTAACAATTAATTTCACTAATTGACAATCACTTGGTTCTATATTAGGACTGTAATTTCAGCAGTGACCCCTTCTTACTAAAATTAGCATATCTCAATCATATTAAATCCAAATTAGACAAAATCAATTTTCATAGATTGCTAATTTGATTTAGGACAGAATCCAAGTGATGTTACACGCATTTCGAGGAAAGTCTAAACAGTAATTAACATTTTAATCACGTTCAGATCTACATTTCCCGTAACAGTGTATACATGTTCATTAAAACAACCATATCTAGAGCATACGAAATCCGATTTACGTAAACTCAGATCCTATGGTTTCCTTATTTAATGGGGAACAAAATCCAAGTATTAAATTCGTGTTTAAATAATTTAAACAGTGCCGAATTTATTTACTAAACCGATCTGCGAAATCAAATGCGATAAAAACTTTCGCGACCTTAACGAACCCAAGTCGTCCTCGGTTTTTCGAATCATATTCGAAACCGTCAACCTGGCTCTGATACCACTTGAAGGATATGGAAATTATCCTCAAGCGCATCACGGAAGCGTGATCGTCGTATCGGATACGACGAAGAACGACTAGTCGCACTAGTTGTTTGGTGCAGCGGAATTTAAAATTTTTATTCGATGAAACCACATGATCCGAGAACCATTCTCAGATCGTTTCATCTATAACCACAACAAGTATAATGCAATACCTCTTGAAGCGTGGTTGATCGAGTATCTAAAGAAAGAGACCTCCTGTCTCAAGTCCAATCGTCGGCGAGACCGCTTGCGAGCGCGGGGATGAACCGCGTTGTCCTCGCAATCCAAGAAGATGATCCAAGCGTGGTTGCTCCTGATCTCGTCACACGAGATCAAACATCTCCTTCGTGGGCGTAGCACACCAAGAAGACGGAGAAACCGAAGAACGTCGAAGCGGCAGCGCGGTGGCGATGGCGACGACGATTCCCTTCTCTAGGGTATGGTGGACGGCCACCAACAAGAGAGGGAGAGAGGGCTGGCGTGTATGAAGAAATGAGGGAGAGAGAGAGCTCCAATATTACAAGTTATTAGAGAGCATAGAATGCCTCTCTATTTATAGGGTTTTGGGATCCATGGATCTCAATCCATGGGACACATAAAATCAATGGATGAGATTGATTTGTGTCAATCCAATGGCCAAGATTGTTGTTGTCAAAAGCAACAAATTTAGGTTAAAATATATTTGAAAAAAATCAAATATAATTTAGTCCTAAATCAACCCAACAAATAAGGAGAGAATGTGCATGGAGATTTCATCTCCATGCACCTTCCATGTTGGACGGCCACCCATTCCATATAGGAATGGTGTGCCGCCCACTATGGGAGTCCATGGAGGCAATCTCATGGATTCCCATGAGATTGCATATCTCCTTGATTTTTCTCTCTTATTTATTTGCAACAAATTTGTTGGATTTTATTCTTCAAAAATAATTCACAATTATATTTGAGAATATTGCAATCTTGCCATGGAAGAATTGTGAATCATGTTCACAACCCAAAACAACATATAATTTACATTGTTAATTAATTACACAGTGTGTATCCGATACACATAATAATTAATCAACACATATAAATTATAATTAGCTCTCTCTAATACATTATAAATCACATTTATAATATATTATGAATAATTAGATATTTCTATCCACATTATTCTTATCCACATTAATTAAATCACATTTAATTAAATTGGATAATTTCTTCACACATCAAGATGATTAAATCACATTTAATCATTATTTCTTCATTGCTTAGATCTTATGGAATTATTCTTGAACCCTTCAAGAATAATGCAATCTCTCCGCAGATACTTGGAGATAAGGACAGGGCGATTGTATTGTTCCACGTATAGTGACATGGATATTGAGATCATATCTCAAATCCAGATCGCGGGCCTCCCATAGATGCTTGATTAAATCAAGACCGTAAATCTAATCTTCTCATTGTATCTGAATCACATTCAGATCAATGTCCAACACTTGGACTAAGATCATATTACTTCTCTACCGAGAGGAGTCACTAAAATTCAGACCCGTTTCATCACTCCCTAAGAATGGAAGTGTCATGGTTATACAATCGTTTATGATCAAATCACCCTCAAGTATTCCCAATACCTGTACATCCTGCATACTGGAAGACTCAGACTAAACCCGAAGTACCGGATCAACTTTATACTGTCTACTTCATGGTTTTATCAGTATGTTTCTCATTCGATCATTGTGAGTTGGTATCGATCATACACTTTCCAAAAGTGTATATCATACCTAGGTATTGATCATATACTAAAAGTATATATCAAACCTACAAATTCAGTCAAGCTTCCAAAGCGAGACGACCATGCACATGGAATTTGATTCATCCCAATATCTCATGAGTGAGCTCATGTCTTCCGGTTCAGTAACTGAACCTGTATGATCCCTTTGAGAGATCATATTACTCATATGCCGTTATATGCACACCAGCGCGCCGGTGTATAGACCTTGATTAGGTCATCAACCTATTGGTCTGCCAAATATACACACTCAGACATATAGTAACACATCTGTCTCCGGTCAGAGGATGCGTGCCTATATCATGACAGCATATGATATAGGACTTTGGTTATCTCGATCTCGTTAAGTCAACTCTTTGACCTAACTAATCTGACACCTCCGAATCTCTATTCCTATGCAGAGGACCTGCATCAAGAGGTCGGTCAGATATCAGCCTTCAGAGATAGGATTGCCATCTCCTATTCAGACTGGAGATTATCTCTTAATAATCATTTGACGGTGCTTGATGAGTCCTCAATCTAACTCTTTAGATATTCATCCAAGCACCAGCCTCTATGATTCAATAGTTGAATCAACAGCTGTATGATTATTATGATGGCCATGGTACATAACCCTAATTGTACTAAGGGACCTATTATACAAATTATTCATTCTTCATTTCAGATCAGGGAATGATATGTGCAATAACATTTATTACATAATGGCTCGCCGTGGGCTCGCATTTCCAGCACATACCTCTATCTCCGACGAAGGAGGAGAAGAGGTGGGTTGGACATGATCAGTCGCGGAGAAGGGGGAGAAGGTTAGCCGATGGTTGCGCGAAGGAGATGGAGGCGAGGTGAAGCTCAAGCGATGGAAAACAGAGGGTGAACGAGTGTGTAGAAGACTAATTAAATAGGATAATTGAAAGGAAAATTAAATGAAGGAGCAGAGGAGCTTACCTGGGATAATAGCGGAGCGAGGAGCCGGGGCTTGAGGTCCTAGGTGGACCTCGGGTCATCGCTGGAGCCCCGTAACAGCTGGGGGCAACTAGGTGGTAGCGGAGCATTGCAAACCTGGCCTACCATGGCCAGAGGTCAACACCAGAGGTTTCCGTCATCGTGGTGTCATCAATCGGTCCTCCCCCTGTCACAGGGGAGGAGTGGTGTGCTGGGCAGAGCCCCACGTAAAGGTGGACGAAGTGAAATTATAGTGGCAATGTCGTATTTCAGGGGCGGAGGTTGGCAGTTCCGATGAGGGTCATCGTGGGTTGAGTGGAAGATATGGAGCGAGATGGAAGGTTACGTGGCGACCCACGAGGCCCGCGAGGGTGGTGGATGATCGGGCTACGTCGTGGGGTAGTCGGAGGGTGGGGATGATGGTTGAGAAGGAGACAGGAATAAAAAGGGAGAAGCGGTTGCGCGAGGTGGGGGTCGTGGGAGAGAATGTAGCTGGAGGAAGATGACGGGTCCTCAGCTGTTGGATCTCACGATCCAACGGATGAGAAATGGGCACGAGTGAGTGGTGTGGATTAGATCTAGGACGACACGATCGAGGGATACGATATCGCCACATGGCGAGCTGGTAAGCGGGCTATAATGGATGGTAGAGATGGAATCAGGCATGTGATCAAAGGGTTGGGATCGAGGTCCGAACTAGTGGTGGGGATTGATATGCTGAGAACGATCGGGCGGTGATGGAGGAAGACACGTGGCAAGAGGGGGATAAGAGTGAGGGTGGACGACGGTGATGAGATCAAGCAGAAGGATCAGATGGCTTGGAGTGAAGCGGGAGCGGATGATTGGGATGGAAGGGGAGGAAGTCGATCGGACGGTGGCAGATGGAGCACGTGGCGCGCAAAGAAGCGGGCCACGTGGCTCAACCAGAAAGAGCCACGAGGCCCAATGAGACTATTTAGATGAAGAACATGAAAAATGGAGGGAAGGAGGCCGAGTTTGGAAAAACTCAAAACATGAAAGTTGTAGATCGCAATGAGATCTACAAGTCTCATGTTGATAAAATGGAAATGAGGTTAAACAAAGTGAGAAATAATTTTGGAGCATTTTTAAGGTTATAAAAACATTACGATTTTTAATTTTATCATTTTTTATATTTTTAATTTGCTCTATGAGTCATATATATACAATGATTTATCTGGGTTTTTTTGGCATTACTTTAAGTAAGGGGGTTAATAAATACGAATCAATACCATGAAACCGGGTTTCATCAGACGAGTAGGTGGATCCTACTTCACCTTGCAGCTCCTCCGACGTCTGCCGCGTGTCCTTGGAGCTGATGGGAGCGACGAGACGAGCATGGATTCAGATCGACATTCACGTTCATGAAGAGAGATGTTTGGGGCCGTGGGGACCCAAACGTACCATTAGATTCGCTAGGTTTTGATTAACTCAACTTAAACCTAAGCTAGTTAACCCAAGCAGTCTCAAATTAACGGCATGGTCTGTGGGGTAAGATGGAGCAAGTTTACGGGGTCGAGGGGGGAATTAGGTTGTTTCAAAGGTCGTGGAGGTAATTGACAAAGATTATAGGGTCTGCCGGATAAAAATGCCCTTTAAATGAATCCATGGATTTTCATCATTATATCCCTATATTATGTCATTCAAGTTTCGTGTGAAACATAGATTCATATAACCTCCGTCCAGACAATCATTTTTTAATGGTTATAAAATTGTTGAAATCAATCCCGTCTGGATGGAGATAGTAGGAGTCTCCGTTTCGCACGAAATTTGAATGATATAATATAGAGATATAATTATGAAAATCCAATGAAATATTTTTCAAAAAAATAAAAATGAAAAAAATGAGACGGGGGAACCAAATTAGCTCTCTCATCGGCAAACCCATTTTGCCCACATATATATAATTTATATATTTTATTTCTATTTCAAATATATTTATATGTAAAATATATGTGAAATTTTTTATATAACAATAACACGGTCATCCGCATGAATCGATTTGATTAGATGGTTTAAACTGTTCCAACCATTTGGCTTGGGGTGGCTATCACTATGAGGTTAGGTTCAACTTTGTGGTGTAGCTGCGGTTTCAAATCCCTTGACGGATACCAAACTCTCCAGCAGTTCTTGAGCATCATCATCACTAGAGATTTCGTCGATCGAATCCGCAAAACCCTAGAGAAAACCGCGATGATCGATCCCCTCCACGCCTCGTGGATCACCCACTTTCTCCTCGCGCAACCCTCCGTCGACGTCGACGACCGTATCCTCCAGTCCCTCCTCACAATCCTCCCATTCCCCTCCGCCGACCCCTTGCTCCGCAAGTGCCTCCTCCTCCTCCGCCTCCGCTCCGACGACGCCGTCTCCGAGCTCTCCCTCGAGACATTGGAGCTCCTGGAGGACCTCGACGACGGCAAAGGTGCGACCTTGCCGGCATTGGCCGCCGCCTACGCAGCAGTGGCGGTGAACTGCGCCGTGCTGCGCCTGAAGGAGGGGGATGACTTCAAGGAGGCGGTGGGGAGGGTATGTAGGAGGATCGACGATATGGTGAGGGGCGGGGCGGGGCTGCAGTCGGCGGAGCTGGAGAAGTGGAAAAAGGTACTGAAGAAGGCGTTGCGGGACGAGAGTGTGAGGAAGCTCGTGAGAAGTGCGGACACGAAGAAGAAGGCGGAAGATGCGGTCAAAGCTTATGTCAATCAGGCATCGCAGGAGATCGGGAGGCCGATGCTGGAGGTTGCTGCGCGGATTTTATCGAGCAGGAGGACTGGGATGGTTGCCGGAGGCACAAAGGCAAGTGCTACTGGTGAGTGCGGGATCCCAGTGCTTGAGACTGCCGCGGAGTCTCTCGTGAGCGGGAGGATTGGGGAGGGTGATGGACGGACAGATGCAAATGCGAATGCAGGCACAGAAGGTTTTGTCTGTTGGGTTTTTTAATTTTTCTCACGAATTATTGCAAAATGATTAGTTGGTCTGATTGTTGCCGCGTTGTTGATACAATCTGATGCATAACCTCTTTTACGATGATTTGAACCTGAACGTAGATTTGCTCAACTTAGTCTCAGTTTGCAGTCATAGTTGTACATGGAATTGACAGAGATAGAAATTGGGGAGGTTTGGAATCATGAGGTCACTGCTTGTAATTGATTTAGATAAAATGCAAATTTGTAGAGTCTAAGTGAGAACGGAATGGTTCTTGATGAAACACAATGCTAATAATGATGGATATGTATCTTGCTCTTGCCGTATCGTTGGAACTGTGTTTGAATTGGTTGTTTGCAGGGACGAAGCCAGGATTGTTGTCTAAGGGGGGCCAAATATAATAGAAAGATATTTTTTAAATATATACAGATTTTTTTACTTAAGATACAAAATCTATTTCGACGTCTTATAATACCATCTTCAAAATTCCTAAAGAATTATTTTTAAACATATAACAATATTTTTAAAATATGAAAAGAAATTCTTTGCTAGTAAATTACCAACAAACTTAATATATTTAAATATGACTTGGGATCAATAGTTTGTCTAAGCAGTTGTTCCTCTTCTTTGTAATTTAGAATTGATAATAAAAGAAATAAATAATCATATTATAATTTTTCATAATAAAAAACAAAAGAAATCGAACATATCTTTAAGTTAAGATATTTAAAGTGCCCTCTCATTGGCTTTGAATCATACTCATCTATAATTGATTCCGTTGAAATAATTTCTTCAATTTCTTTATACTCATCTATAATTGATTCCGTTGAAATAATTTCTGTAATTTCTTTATCAATGTGTACCAATAAATAATTTCTAAGAAAATCATATTCGTATTTAAAAAATCCAACATCCGTGTATTAAAAAAATCCGAGAACCTTCTTTCTCATTGAAATCTTTTTTTAAGGATATGGAAAATTTAATATCTGTCAAAATCCATATATGCATATGTATGCGTATTTAAAAATGATAAGGATAAGGTTATATATGTTTGTGTGTGTGTATGTGTGTGCATGTATCCATCGGTTTGCATCTGTATGTTTGATATACAAGTTAACCAATGGAGATCATTTATACAAGTGTATATCTATCATTATAACTTTAATCCAATCCAATTTATAAATGTAAAATACATGTATTTAACCTCGATAATATAATTTCTTCTTATAAATAGTTACATATATTATTTTGACTAGTGATCAATGATTTCAACTAGTATATTTTGTTATAAAAAAACAAAGCGCTTCATTATAATGCATGTGCTTAACTTGAACGAACCAACGTGATACCATTGTTTGTCAATTATAAATGGAGTATCAAAGTTCATAAGCAATATTTTTTTATAAAGCTTTTTGGCAATATGATTAGGGATGAAAACGGATCGGATACGGATCAGATATGCCTATTTCCATATCCATATTCACTTCATCTCTATCGAATATGAATACAGATACATATATGACTCGAATATGCATTAAGGAAATCATATCCTTAAAAATATGGATACGAATTCAAATCGGATATTTATCGAATCTGAATGCGGATCGAATAAAAAGCGGATCTGAATACAAATTGAATAAAGAGCCAATCCAAATATGAATCGAATAAATAGTGAATATAAATATGGATCCAATAAACATGGAATCTGAATACAAATTGAATAAAGACAACATATGAATATGAATTGAATTTTTTATCAAAGTTCATAATGATTTAAAAAATAGCAATGAAATATAAATAAGTTGCACTATAACAAAAGGGAGTGTCGATGTGACATGTGTTCTTTATCGGAAGCAAAAAGGAGACGTGATTTCATAACTTTTGTTCTTGTCCATCCCCAAGCAAATGGAAGTTTATTAATATCATTAATATATTGTATTATATAATATATAATACTAACATAATAAAATGGGTTGTGGCTTATATTACATTAACTAATATATAAAATAATATTAAATATTGTATTCAGATATCCGGATCCGGATAATCAAGCCACTACCATATCCGTGTTTGTATCTGAAGAAATTTTACATCCCATATCCATATTCAATCCATACTTGATTAATATTCAGATAGAGATATCCGCATCCGATAATTTTTTCGAATACGGTTTAGAGGATATTCGAATATATCCATATCCGTTTTCATCCCTAAATATTATGGCTACTAATGGAAATTATGAAAAAAAAACTCATTTTTATACTCGCAAACTATTAGCATTATTGTAATAATAGCTTAACGAGTAAAAGTACCATTCCATTCTATCACTTCTTCTACGGTATAACAATACTCCAACATCCACTCTAAAATATATGACAATCACAAGATATAAATAAAATTATTGAGAACTTGTTGTTATGGAAACTAAATAAGCACATCCGTAAGAGGTGATACAATTATCACCATAACAGTCAATAAGTTAATGCGATCAAGTTTTTCATATACATGTATTAATAATTTAATATGCATCTATCATTAGATCAATTGAAAAAGAATAACATACTAAAATATATTCAATGATGTTGACACTTGCGCACACTTCTTGCGAGCAACGGAGGAAGGTTGAATTAAATCAATAGAAGCGAATGCCGGGATGGTGCTCAAACGGCTACGTTGAAGTTATGACATAGGAAATTAACGGAATTTATTTCGTTTACGTTGTCCTATTGAGAAATTGAAAACACGCCTGCTATTTTGAAAAATAATTAACATTGAATTTTCAATTTTTAGAATTTAAATGTTGTTCCAATAATTAGGATCCCATTTCCCTTATTTTTAGGGAGGGAAGGCCCGCCTAGAGGAGGGGAGGGATGGATCTTCTTTTTCCTAAAAAATAGAGGAAGGTGTGGGTGGAGAGTTTTTCCCCTGAAATTAAGGAGATATGGGGGGGGGGGCAATATATGAACTTCTAAAAATAGTAAAAGGGGAAGGTATGGAGGAACGGGGGGCCTGGCCCCCTCCCGTCCCCCCCTCCCTCCGTCCCTGGTTGTTTGATTAGCACATTGTTTGTGTTGTTCGATTGCTACTTTCTTGATGATTCATTTTCTATATCCGTCTTGCACCTATAAATGTATGCTCAAAGATTGCTCTTTAAGTATTGTACTGCTAGTTTGGCAGTAAATGGAGATAGAGTGCCAGGAATAGGATAGTGTGGTTCAAATGCAGATAAATGTATGCAGAGTATTGATGAAAAAGCAACGATGCATTATTATATTTTATTAACTTAGTCTCAGTTTGCAGTCATAGTTGTACATGGAATTGACAGAGATGGAAATTGGGGATGAATGGAATCATGAGGTCACTGCTTGTAATTGATTTAGATAAAATGCAAATTTGTAGGGTCTAAGCGAGAACGGAATGGTTCTTGAAGAAACACAATGCTAATAATGATGGATATGTATCTTGCTCTCGCCGTATCATTGGAACTGTGTTTGAATTGGTTGTTTGATTAGCACATTGTTTGTGTTGTTCGATTGCTACTTCTTTATGATTTATTTTCTATATCCTTCTTGCACCTATAAATGTATGCTCAAAGATTGCTCTTTAAGTATTGTACTGCTAGTTTGTCAGTAAATGGAGATAGAGTGCCAGGAATAGGATAGTGCGGTTCAAATGCAGATAAATGCATGCAGAGTATCGATGAAAAAGCAACGATGCATTATTATATTTTATCATACCTAGTTCTATTGATGAGACCATGTAATTATGTTACTATTATATGATCTTTTATTACGTTACAAGGCTGCGGTATGTGGTCTGTAAAATCCTACCTTGCTGATTGTTATATTATAAAAATGTTCAGGCTGTTTTCATTATCTGTCGTTGTTGGCTTTACATTAATAAAAATATATGAATTCTTTCCTCTCTTGGCTTTAATAATGATGGGGCTGATTTTCATCTTATTTGACAGAGGCCAGAGAAAATAAGGGAGTAGCGAGAGAGCACAGATCCTCTACAGAAGGCTTGTATCCTTGTGATAATTTACCACACATCCCTTCACCAGATGTTGTTAAAGTGAAGGAAGCACTCAGAACAAATTGTGCAACCTTGCGTGCTGTGGTAACAGACCCTCTTCCAGATTCGATTGCTGTAGCCAGTTTATTGAATTTTTCGGGTTTTACATCGGCAGAACCTAACGATTCTGAACTACCTAGAACATTGGATCGACCATCTTCCAGAATATCTGACCATTATTCTGCCGGTCCTTCTAATAAGATGGAAGATGTTGCTCCTACAAGGAAAGCTGTGACTGGCATTGTTGATGATAGGACTAATGCGGGACAAGTAAAGTTTAGTCTTATGGATCGCAATCCAACTGCGCATACCATTGAGGTAAGCCTATGGAAATAGTTATTTTTTTAAAATCTCGGTTCGAAATATTATCTGCTTGCTAGAAAAATCTTCTTGGTGGCTGACACGTGAAGTTCTGGTGGTTGAAGATGTGAATGGGATGTACTTGGATTTTTTGTGTTCATTATCTTTTACAAATGTCACTCTTTACTAACATGCTTAACATATTCAGTTTTTTCTTTGATCTACCTATATATATGTATGTATTTTTTGGTTAATACTTTAATATCTTTGCTGACATCCTCTTCAATCTTCATCATGGCTTAACAAATTTTCTTTATAGTTTTTTGAGGAATAAAATTTCTTTATATTTGTTAAATAGCATCGTATGATAAACACAATGGTTGTAGCGTGAGACACAGCAATATTGTACTGTGTTGTCTGCGAGGTTATCAAAAATATGCAGATGACTATCCATCTCGGGTAAGCATCGTTTGACTCTAAAAAACCTTTTTGAAAATGCACTCTTTTTAGATTTCGTCTCTGATTGACTGTGTTTATTATCTCATAGTCTCTTGCAATACGTGAAAGTATCTTCACCTGATTTGTGTTGGTGTGGTTCAGGACGGTTAGTTCTTGGATGGGCTTTGTATTTGAAGTGATACAACTTGTTACAGTACGCTCAGATACATTTTGTGATGGCAGTATCCCTTAAATGATGTAGACGCCGAGGGTAATTAGATATCCACATTACAATGATACCCCGTATGATTTTCTATTTCCAAGGCACCTCTTTTTTTGAATAATCACCTCTTTCCCTTCCCAAAAATGATAAATGACTACCTACATTCGTCAGCCATTGTTATTTATCTAAATATTAAAGTAATTAAATAACTTAAAATTAACGAATATTAGTTATCCTTTACAAAATGCATTTTTAGCTTTCAATTTTTACTGAACGAATATGGTGACCTCAAAGTTGGATCAATCTACTATCTTGAAGAAAATTATGGGAATTTTGAGCTTTTGTGCAAAAGTGATAGTGCAAACAATCTTGAAGGGAAATGCGACTGATGTGGACCACATTTCACCCATATCGCTCGAGTTGCCTCCCCATTGAACATATACGCTAGTCATAATATATATTCTGCATGCAAAAACAAAATTAAATTACACATATGAAAACAAAATTAAATTATGTTTTTCTCAAGATTTTCAAAACAAGATCATGATGTATGTAGTTAATATGATATTTAGTGTGCATGTCTCCAATATAGGTTTATAACTCAAGAATTTTTTTATAATATAATTATTTTTTGAGGAGGAATGGATTTAGAGACCCATCCAAAAAAAATAATTTAGTTATATTTAATTAGTCTTCTTATGAGTGACGAATTTCTTCTTAACCTATTTATGTGACAAGTATACTTACTATTGTTTTGATATATTATAAATTTTAGTTTGTGACAGTGTGCTATTTGTTATTTCGACTTATTTTTGCATTCTACACGACTAAACTTCTTATTGCATGCCTTACTGGGTACTACATCTCAGTATGTTCATTTCACTCCCCAGGCTGACAAATTGCTCGTGAAATCAACATTTAAGGCCATGGTTGTCATGGTAGGGAGCCTAATAAGTGGTGAAGATGGATAGAGTGTTGAGGTTCTTGGTTTTTTGGAGGGACTTGGCGCCAACAATTCTGAGGATGGAGAACTTTGTTTAGATACACCTATATAATGATGGATGTATTAAACTTTGGTTGAGGATTGATTGTGGGTGGGAGTGTCGTTTGAGTTGTTCCTGGTTTGGCTGCTGATATGCGGGTTCATATAGTTCAATGTTGGATTGGACGGGTAGGAGAAGATACGTTGTGGCTGCAAGTCTTTGCATCTTGGCTTCTTGACCAGAGGGTGCATGCTTTTGTTGATTTCCCCAATCAATCTCCATATAATTCCACAAAATCACATGTGCTCGTTTTCAGACTCCTCTCGTCTAGGTTGGGTAGCATTTGTAACTACTCCAACTAGGTTAATAGATCACATGGTTGCCTGTATCCACTTATCCAACCAAAATTGAAAGTCGGAAAATGAACGGTATTACCTAGAGCACGGAAATCAGAAATCTTGGGGATTACTGTAACTATTACCCTTGTGAATGTTAGAAAACTAAGAATGCGGAAGCGTAATATCAGAGATACAGAATAAACATTAAGAATACCAGGATTTTATGTGAAACCCTACTCCCTAATGGGCGGGATGAAATCACGAGAGAACACCTCAAAAGGGATAATGTGTTCATTGAGCTTTCTCATCTGATACAATGGGTTTGGAGCTTCTTATCCCACTGACCCTCCAAGTTCCACGAATAGTAGATGTGGGACTAAATTACTGGATGTTGTAATTGGACCCTGGAGGGATCCAATTACCCATCTACACATGAGTGGCGCATATACTCCAACACTCCCCCTCAAGCTGAAGCATGCGATGCTTCACTTGGACAGAGAAAAATAAATCTCAAACTCACAATACAAGACACTACGGGCAATATCAACTCAACGCATACACAACTGTTGGTTGCTGTCGAGGACATTGCTTCTCATGTCGTGCATGTGAGGAGGAACAAAAAGGTTGGAGTGTGAGAAGAATTGGGTCTCCTTGTCGGAGAATGTGTGCTATGTACTGCGCCTGTCAGAGTCACAAAAACAGAATAATTCTCATCGTTGAAGTACTCTGGCCCGGCACATGTAGAAGACTAAGTCATGCGGACAACTCCATCTTTGAAGGGCTGAACTAAAAAAGCCGTAGAGACATCCTCAGTCCACAGTCACTGGAGAATGGAGTCTGAAAATCTCCTCGTTGGAGAACCGAGTCTCTCCTATAATGGCTTAGAGAATGGGATCTCTACTATGGACTCCTTATGAAACCACATGAAAATTCTAGCCCACAATGACATAGAGAATGTGATCTCTACTCTGGAGACTCTATGGATCACATGAAAACTCTGAGGTCAAAAACAAAGATGGGGACCCCATAAATGATGGCAAACATGTGC
The DNA here is from genome assembly GCA_037367405.1 of Ottelia alismoides. Taxonomy (NCBI): domain Eukaryota; kingdom Viridiplantae; phylum Streptophyta; class Magnoliopsida; order Alismatales; family Hydrocharitaceae; genus Ottelia; species Ottelia alismoides. Next base: position 312,702 of record JAZKJV010001591.1, read on the forward strand.
GCATCAAACTACAGACTCGGAACCAATCTCAATGTCGAGTCTGGATATGAACTGTAGAGTCTGAAATCTAGCTAGCCTGGAATATGAAGAATCTGATATCTGAATCCGAATTGTAATTGTACACAATTCTCATCCTTTCTCCCATACTTGTCAGAAATCAATGACATCGACCAAGTTGGGAGAAGACAAGAAAATGAGGAGAAACAAAAAATCACATAAGCTAATATCATAATTTTTATCGGCTTTTCTTCTCACATTTTTTTAAAATCATTTTTTCGTACGGATTCTTTTGTGTGATTTTTTTTTGAAACCAAAGCGCTTCGGGGGAGACACGTTGTGGTGTTCACCCCAAACTTTATTAAAAACAAACGAAGGAGAGGAGAAGGAAGAAAAGAAATACAAACACCAGGGATCGAGTGGATCCCGGCCGAGGCCCCAGCCCAAAACAAAATGATAACAACACACGGCCACAGCATTACAGGAGCAGCCAGTCACTCAAAAGCATATCAACGTGTGCTAAAACATTCTCCTTGTAGAACCTTTGGCCCCTGAAAATCTTCGCATTCCTAGCGAGCCACAGCGCCCAAATGCAAGCGAACGGGCGAAGCAACCCCCTCCTTGGCCGATCAACACTTGAGCGCATAGAGTCCCAAAACAAGTCGGCTGAAGATGCGTTGACCCAAGCCCAAGCAACTCCCTCTTTTGTGTGATTTTTTCCATAGCTCTTTCCTTTTTTTATAGCTTGCGTACAAATTTTTTTGTACACTTTTTTTTAAATCAACGAGGCCCAACTTTTGCCCATAAACTCAGCTCTCCTTTTTTAAGGCACAACCACGTTTTTCTGTTGGCCCTTTTTTTGAACATTTTTCGGCCCACTTGGGCACGTACGTGAGAAGCCCTATTTAGGGTTCCCCGATTGGGAACCCCTTGCTTGCGCGTCACATGGAGATCTTGCGCTACCGTCGCCTGCTGCTCTCGAGCATGATGGGGACTATCGTCGCTGCCTGGGTTTGACTGGAAGAGGAGAAGAGCATGGCATTGTTTCTTGCTGGGAGGATAAGGGTGGCATCACCTGGAGTTCTTGCGCGCTGCATGCTGCTTGGAGATGTTACCAGGGGGTTCCTCGCTCAAGAAGGCATCGAGGGGATTTCTTCTTGATCTATTCGAGGTCATCGACTCGTCTTTCTCTTCTCCATTTGACTAGAGTTCCACGAAGGGAACCCATAGAGAGGATGCGCCTCCTGTTGTGCTTGCGCCTCCGCCGCCCTGGAACCTGAAGGAGGAGTTACGATATGGAGTGCTCCTCCGCCTTGCCAAAAATTGAAACATCGGGTGCCATGTGCTTGGGTCTTGTTGAGACGCTTCTTTTTGATTTTGATGCATAGCCATGCGAGTCTGAAATCGCTAGGGTTTCAGAAAGAAACCTTAGAACCTTTTTTTTTTGAACATGCTTGCCGATCTTTTCAGAAAATAGATCTGGAGTTGGTGATGACATGCGTACAATGACTGAAGATTTGCGCTAAATAATCATGCCATGATTGCTGAAATTGCACGTCTGGAGAATTAGGGTTCCGTGAACCCTATCGTAAAATGAAGATTTCCGATCAAATTGATGTTGGTGTCGACACAAAATTAGAGTTTTGGAGAAATCCTAGATTCGAATCTTGAACTCGTTCATGAACTTGAACGATACATAATAATAATCTTCAAAGATTAAAGGAACAAAACTCCAAAATCGACTCTCGAACAAATGACGAAAATAAACCTCGAGAATTGAACTTGCTTTGATACCATGTTAGAAAATGAAGAATGTGGAAGCGTAATATCAAAGATACACAATAAGCATTATTTTTTTTAGCAACCATTCATTGACTTTAATTTTTTCCCATCAAACGAGTTTTGATGCATTGTCGTTTGTCATACAATGACCAAATTTACATAAATTGTATTCGTTATTCAATTCTAAACCTATGTAATTTTATTCAGTGATTCGATTTACATGTGCTTGACTAGCTATGATGTACTTTTTGATGGGTTGATTACAGTAGATATCTTTTACTTACCATGTTGAACTATATTAATGAACATATGACATTTCTGGGCCACCGTTTTACATATTTTATACATTGCATTTTTCCCAGTTTAAGAACTAAAGTACCCATATTTATGAATTGGTCTCTTTTGGTTTTAGTAATCTACACATCATAAGGATTGGATTGCCTAAAATAATTGCTGCAACATGTAACTCTTAGTTATGGATTTCTTTGGACTTGCAGTGGGGTGATGAGTCTGTCGAGTTACCATCGGAAGGGTCAGAAGATGCTTTGAAGAACATTCGGTTGCCTAGTCCAAGAAAAAGAAAAATTGCTCCTTTGAATCTAAGCAAAGTTGCTGAGTTCACTAGGAGAAGGAAAAAGAAATGGTGGACTGAGCTAGAAGAAAATGTTCTCCGTGAAGCGGTAGCAAAGTATGCATATTCTTTATACTCTTAAATAGAATACCACGAAATGACGTTTCAAGTTACTTAAAAGGAGTTCTCAGCCTAAGCTAAAAGAAATTAAATAACAACGTAAAATGGCTTATTCAGAGGTAGCATGCTTTAAGAGATTTCAGGGAGCATTAACTATAAACTAATTGTTTTGAGTATAGAAGCTTTATCATGTCAGCACTTGCAACACTTAAGAAAGAAGCTTGTAAGATACACGGGGAGCAACAAAAGCAGAAACTGGCCCCTTATCAAATACACCCTATAATTACAAGGATATGAAGATCAAACATATTTTGTGCTGCATTGTTTCGTTGTATCCTTTGCATCTGAATCACCACAACAAGATTTTTTTACTCGTAAGCCCGATCTTTAGGGTGTGAGTAAGCTCTTTATTTCATCAAGGTGTTGAAACCATATGATCTATGCCCTTATTGGGATATACATGTAAGTATAATAGAGTAAAACTTGGAATGTCGTGATTAAAACAAATTATAAAAGAATTCAAAGTGAAAATGAATAACAACTATATTGGATCCAGTGTACATTCACTGCTATTTCTGTCATAATGAAGGCCAGTATCTTGTTTTCTGCATCAAATCATCTCATGTTGAACAACTTCAGAGCTCTAAGCAAGGGTAGTTGTAAATCTTCAGACAACTTAGCCTTCCAGCTCGAAACAACGGGAATCGCCTGAATTTCAATTGAATTTTCAAAGAGTATTGTGTCTAATATTCGGCATTAAGATTATCTTGGGATTGTAGCGGTAGTGCAAACGAGATGTGGGGGGGGGGAGTAACATCTTGTATCCGAAAGGTAGCCAAAGAGATGCTAGGCGAGTCAAAAGGAGGAGCTCCGGGTCAAAAGGAGGCTTGGTGGTGGAGTGAAGGGGTGCAAGGGAAGCTAAAAATTAAAAGAGCTTGCTTTAAAGCTATGTCTAAGGATAGAACAGAGGAAACTGTCACAGACTATAAAATAGCGAAGAAGGAAGCAAAGAAGGCTGTAAGCGAAGCTAAGTCAAAAGCTTATGAGGTTTTGTATGAAAATCTCAATTCTAAGGAGGGCCAGAAGGATATATTCAGGTTGGCCAAAGCAAGAGAAAGAAAGACCGAAGACCTTTCTCAAGTGAGATGCATTAAGGACGAGAAGGTCATGTGCTTGTTACTCAGAAGGATATATAGACTAGATGGGAGCAATACCTCCATAAACTTTTCATTGGAGAAGGAAATAGAGAGATCACTTTGGGTGATCTAGCTAGTAGTGAAAGTTACTTGAATCGTGCATGCTATAGACGAATACAAAGAAAAGAAGTAGAGGAGGCTTTGAAGGTTATGAGACCTGGGAAAGGTGTTGGACCGGATGACATCCCTGTAGAAGTATGGAAAGTTTTAGGTGAGCGTGGTTTGACCTGGCTTATGAATCTATTCAATGTTATTTGGCGAAGCAGGAAAATGCCTGAAGATTGGAGGAGTATTGTGGTGCCTCTTTATAAGAACAAAGGAGACATTCAAAATTGTTCAAATTACAGAGGTATCAAGCTGATGAGTCACACTATGAAAATTTGAGAACGTGTGATCAAAAGAAGGTTGAGACAAGTTTCCCAAATAAAAGAAAACCAATTCGGATTCATGCCATGTCGCTCAACTATTGAAGCCATCCATTTGCTGAGGAGAACAATTGAGATTTATAGAGCTAAAAGGAAGAATCTCCATATGATCTTTATTGATTTGGAGAAGGCTTATGATTCCGTCCCACGAGAGATACTTTGGAGAGTTTTGGAGAAGAGATAAGTACATGTCCTATACATTAATCTCATAAAGGATATTATGATAGGGCTTTATCTTGTGTAAGGACTCCGACGGGGAAGACCAACTATTTTGATATCAACATTGGTTTACATCAAGGTTCAGCTTTGAGTCCATTTCTTTTTACTTTGATTATGGACGAGTTGACAAGTCACATTCAGGATGAGTTACCTTGGTGTATGTTATTTGTTGATGATATTGTGTTGATTGACGAGACTAGAGATGGAGTAAATGAGAAGCTTGAGGTTTGGAGACATGAATTGGAGACTAAAGGTTTTCGTATAAGTAGGGCTAAGACGGAATATATGGAATGTACCTTTGATGGAAGCAATGGTGAAGGAATCGAGGTGAAGATTGGTGACGATAACATTCAGAAGAGAGATTCTTTTAGATATCTGGGATCTATTTTGCAACATGATGGGGAAATTGATGGAGATGTTACTAATAGAATAAATGCAGGCTGGCTAAAGTGGAGAGGAGCCTCCGCTGTTCTCTGTGATAAGAAAATTCCTTTAAAAATTAAAGGAAAGTTTTACAAAGCAGCCGTGAGACCTGCTATGCTTTATGGTTCTGAATGTTGGCCTGTGAACCATAGACATGTGCAGAGAATGGCTGTAGCAGAAATGAAAATGCTAAGATGGATGTGTGGACATACACGTAAAGATCGGATTCGGAATGATGCAATCAGAAAGAAAGTTGGTGTAGCTCCGATCGAGGATAATATGCGAGAAAACCGCTTAAGATGGTTTGGTCATTTGCAAAGAAGGTCAACTGATGCACCGGTTAGGAGATGCGAGTGGTGGGATGTTGAGCCGGCTAAGAGAGGGCGAGGACGGCCCAAGAAGTGTTGGAAAGAGACTATACGAAGGGATCTTAGTTTTTTGGATATAAGTCCAAGATTGACCCAAGATAGATCTGAATGGAGGCGAAGAATCCATGTAGCCGACCCTACTTAATTGTAGGAAAAGGCTTTGTTGTTGTTGTTGTTGAAGATTGTCTAGAGCAGATGGTCTCAATGCTTCCTAGACACACAAGAGTAAGATTCTTCAACCATGTCATAAAAATGTTATTCATGTTTCCGTGCTACGGTGCAAGGTGCTTGTGGCTTGCACTAAAAATGTTATTCATGTTTCCGTGCTACGGTGCAAGGTGCTTGTGGCTTGCACGTTGAAAATTACCAACTCCAGCCAACTCATATTGGAATAAATCTTCAACTCATATTGGAATAAATCTTCAACGGAATAGATTGTTTTCTGGCATCGTCGGAGCTCTTGGATCTTTTCCCTCTCTCCTTTGTTGGTGCCAGGCCTCAGACAAGGACAAACCACACCCCAATCCTTTGGGATTTGGGTGAGGTTGAGCCCCTACGGGGGTTCTTTAGGTACGAGAGGGCATGGCTGTTGGAGACCTCTTTCAGGGTCCTGGTGGCTTCCCACTGGTCTTCGGTTCATACTATTGGTTCTGTGGCCTCGCGGTTTGTTCAGAACTGACCTCTTTATGGAAGAGGCTGTGCGCTTTGAAGAGAGAGTCAAGGGAGCCTCGTCGTGCTGTTAGGGATGCTGCTGAAGATGTGGTCTGCGGTCTTGACGCATTGGAGCACGACAGGACTCTGACTGAGGCGGAGCTTCTGAGGCGAGCGGAGGCTCAAAGCAAGATTGTGTTGAGGAAGACAGAAAAAGAGCGGCTGAGTGGAGGCAATGATCCAGGCATGTTTGGCTCAACGAGGGAGATGCGAACACGGCCTTCTTCCACACAGTGGCCAGTGGGAGGCGGCGTGGTAATACCATCAGGTCGATGATAGTTGGCGGGGTGGGAGTGGATGGCTACAGGGAGCTTGGAAGGGCTATAGCGGACCACTTCTTTGACTTCTCCTCCAGAGGTCCCGGTAATTGTTGGAGGTGGACTGGGGTGGGTGCGACGCAGTTGTCGACCGCCCACACCTCGAGCTTGATTCAGGCAGTCACCATGGAGGAGCTTCGGGCTATTGTTTGGAGTCTGAACGGGGACGGTGCGCCAGGTCCAGATGGGTTCTCGGTCTCTTTCTACAAGGACTTCTGGGATTTGCTTGGCTCGGAGGTGCTGGACGTCGTTATAGAGTTCTGTCGCTGCAATGCAGGCTTTGACTGTATTAATAAGGCTATGATAGTCCTTTTAAAGGAGGAGGGAGCTGATAGAATTGAGAGTTTTAGACTAATTACGCTGTCCAACGCCTTATACTTGATTGTGGCAAAGGTCTTCTCTATCAGATTGAGTAGAGTGTTGGAACACATTATCTCCCCCTTTCAATCTACCTTCGTCCCCAGGAGACAGATCGCAGACTGCTTGGTTATGGGCGTCCGAAATTATTGCTGACTGGAAGAGGCGGGAGAAGAAGGCTCTTCTCTGGAAAGTGGATTTTGCGGAGGCTCACGATACCCTAGACTGGCATTTTCTTTGGACGGCGATGCATAGAAGGGGATTCCCTGAGCTATGGATTTCTTGGATGAAGCGGTGCACGGCTACAACATTGATGTCGGTCCTCGTCAATGGCCGTCTTGAGGGCGGCTTCTTCCAGCCACAAAGGGGCGTTAGGAAGGGGTGCCTTCTTGCCCATTTGCTCTTCATCATTGCTGCTGACATACTCGCTTGTATGGTTACTCGGGTTCAGGACAATGGGATCACTTGTGGTTACTCGAGGGATGGACTGCAGATCCCTCTGCTTCAGTACGCTGATGACAACATTTTCTTCGTCGAGGGGGCAACGACGAGGCCACTAGAGAGGCGACTGTGCTCGAGATATTTGGCGAATTATCTGGGCTGGCCATGAACACCAGCAAGTCTAAAAGAGTGGTTCCGTTTGGTTTTTCGGACGAGGAGGCGGCTCTTTGCAGTGACGTGCTGAGAACGACGTGTACCCACCTACTCATCCACTACTTGGGGATTCCTCTGGCAATTGGCAGGTCGAAGCTGGTGGACTGGGTACCTCTCGTGGAGAAGCTTGAGGGGAGACTCGCGAGGTGGAAGTCCTCGATACTCTCTAAGGGAGGACGCCTGGTACTCATGAAGGTGGTTCTCTCTGCCATTCCGATTTACTTTGTTTCTACGAGACTCATGCTGGCCGAGATTAGAAAGAGGTTGGAGGGGCTTATGCGTTGTTTTCTTTGGGTAAAGAGCGGTCAGGAGGCCCCCGACATTCACCTCGTCGACTGGGAGACCATCACCCTTCCAAAGAGTGAGGGGGGTCTCGAGGTGAGACGTCTGGATGCGTTGAATGAAGCCCTCTTGCTAAAATAGGTGGGCCGGGTCTAGGGATGCACAACGGACCTTTGTACGGTGCTAATTCGTCAGATTTACAATGTATCTGTGTCGGAGCCGGAGAGCAACGACCGAGGGCTTCGGCCTTCGCCTTTTTGGAGAGGGATTTTGTCTGTCATCCCCCATTTCCGGGCCTCATTCAGACCGGTTCTGGGGAACATGGAGACTTTTGCCTTTTGGAAGGATGACTGGACGGATGGGGGAGCACTGTGTGACCGTTTCCCACGCTTGTTTGCCTTTGCTGAGGATCAGGAGGTGCGCGTTGCCTCCTGCTGGTCTGATGGAAACTGGATGCCTCTCTTTCGTTCGAATTTCTCGGACCAACGATTGGAGGATATTTTCCTGCTTCTTGACTTGCTGAGAATTTTTGGACATCCCTATGAGGAGAGGGACTATTGGGCGTGGCGGGGGAGTGGTTTCTCTGTCAGAAAAGCGTATAGAACGATTTGTCGGCCTCCTCCTTCGCAATCAGCAGAGCTGGTGAGAGACTGCAATTTCTTCTGGGGCCTTGGCCTTCTCGAGAGAATTGGCTTCTTCCTTTGGTTGTTTAGGAGAATGAGATTGATGATGCGCGACCGTTGCGCTAGATTGCTTGAGACGGTTTCTGACAGGTGTCTTCTTTGTGGGACCAACATTGAGACTATGGAGCATCTCTTCTTCTCATGCCAGGTATCGGCCTCTATCTGGGACGGCCAGGATCTAGATTGGGTCTGTACGAGAAGCCTTTCTTCTTTTTGTGAATCGATGGTATTGGCCAGGCATCGACTGAGACGTATCCTGCTTCGCCCTATGGCTGTTATTTGGGCCATCTGGTTGGCCAGAAACACACTGCTGTTCTCTAGTCAAAGGTTTTATAAGGAAAATGTTTGTATCCATGTGTCGGGTTTGTTAGACTTGTGGCTCTCCTAGCTGCCCTTCTGTACTTTTAATTTTGATTTTTTAATACATTTCTGGGGCGGACACCTTTGAGTGTTTCCCCCTGCTTGACGTCAAAAAAAAACAAATCTTCAACTTAAACCCGATTCAATTAAATGAAAGTTTAAGCTAGAGGATATAAGATATCCAAAAGATTAGACATGCCCTAACAAGGTAAAGTAACTTAGCTTTTGTGCACACATCCATAGATGTGCACTTCCCTAAGCCCTTGCCCAGAGCCAATTATTTAGTTCTAGTATCTTTTAACATAGATCTTTGCTCAACCAGAATTCTTTATCCAGTAGGATAGCTAAAAGTTCCGCTCCATCGAAGGATTCGTCATCTTCGCCCCCTGGTAAGATGCCATGTCGATCTTCCTTCGAAAGACACCATCACTTGCCTGAATTGGAGGTATCTAGCCAAACAAATCTGTGTCCATTGAACTTTTAGGTAGAGACACATTAGAAGGAAAATATGCTCAATATGTTTGTGCCATAAACCACACAAAATGCACGTCTTTTAGATGCCTTTAATTAAATAGAAATTCTGATGAATTGCTTCTTCTTTTTGAAATTATGCCCTCTATTATGTGCATCTTGACTTTGACTAAATGATATTCGAGATATTAATCAAGTAGGTGTTACGAATAACTTGTGAAACATCCGCTGCTCCACTCATATTGGACCAAAATTAATATTGAATTAAACTATTTTCTCAACCTTTATCCTCGTATGCATGACTGTACATATGATGGGATCAGTTGAGGTTTTACTTGAAGAACTGGGATTTGAGATTTGCATTTGGATCCGATTTATGATGCTCGAGGATGGGATAAAATCGACGAAGGCTTCATGAAACCTGAGTATCATCAATCTTAGCCAATATGAGAATAAGTTCTTATACTATCTTGTGATATTTACCTAAGTGACAGGTGCGATGCAAGGTTGCAGAAATCGATAACTGATTAAGGATTAATCGGCAGTCGGACAACTAATTGAATTTAGTCGGTCATTAGTCAGTTTTGATTTTTTTAACTATTTTAAATATATAAATCATTTTTATACATATATTCTTATATATTTGCATAGATTTGCACATTTTCTATGCTATCGTAATGAAACAAAAGAATTAATTGATTTTAAATATAACATTAAGCATATTAGAATAAGTTTACTTTAAGAAAAACAAAAAAAATAAAAATAAAAAATATCTATGTAAAAGTCGTCCGACTAGTCATTCTGATTAATCAGGTTGATCGACCAGTGGCTGACTAGGCTTAGTCGAGTCGGCTACCCCCTTCCCCCTGATAATTAGGGAAGCTGGATTCCTTGTGACCAGTGCTTGGTTTAGGTTAGAATTTTAGAATCACTTAGACCGAGGGTTCTTAATGAATCAAGTCTTGAACATTCACATGCACAGTCATGGATTAATCTGCTTATTCATTCTTTATTTGCTCGAGGACGAGCAAGGTTTAAGTATAAAGAGGTCATAAATCCATGATTTATCAACGCATTATTCATTTATTATCTCCCTTGCTTGAATAAATCAATAAGTTTTCAAGTTAATTAACTAACATTAACATGTTAACCAATGTAAATTAGTTACCCTAATTATTGTACTTAATTAACCTTATTATTGTGTCCTTATTTTTTGTGTTTCATAATATTAAAAATCACATAAAAATTAGATTAATATTGTAAATATTTGTTTTGACATTAATTACAAATTAAAAATACAAAAAATCTCAAAAGAAATTAAATCAGGTATTTTTAATTCCTTAAAAATACTTACAAAAATATATTTATGTACAAATGACCTATTTTGATTTTGGTTTGAATATGAAAATTGTAGATCTAAAAAAAAACTACAACTTTTTAATATTCAACACTTTTTCATTTGATACATGTATATATTTCTTTTTGATTTTTCTTTGATTTTCTTATTTTTCTTTTTTATCATTGGACCACATGCCGCCTCCAGGGTCGCCCATGTGGCTTGATCACACCCGTTTTTCTGTGCTCCTCTTCGCACTGTTGCATTGCTCGATCCAACGGCTCACAACCATATTCAACCTTCACCCATTGCATTGACAACACGTCCACCTCGCCAACTGCCCTTCTTCGTCATATTTCCCCCATGACTCCGGTCAGCCTCTCGTCCTCGCTCCTCCTTCTATTGGTAGCCCTAACTACCCCCTACACATGTGCCACCTATCCTTCATTCTCCTTCAACTGATAGTTAGTGGGGGGAGCGGTTGTACCTTGATGGCCACTCACATGGAACCGCTCCCCCATCCTTCAAATACCCGACCTTAGCCGCCCAGTGCACTATCTGCCCTTGCGTGTGAGAGCTCTGAGCCTTCTTTGTGACAGAAAGAGTGAGAGGGAGCTATAATTGAGCACTCTTCGTCGGCTTGATCCACGATTTTTCAGACATATAGCAGCTTCCTTGCTGCTCGAGCTTCGATTCTTTAGCCTAAGAACCGTCAAGCGACGATTGAGGAAGAGATTCCTCCCCTTCCAAGCAAGTGTTGCTCCTTCCCGTGCCTCCTTCGTTAGCCACCTTCTCCTCCAGGTAGCATGCTTCTTTCTTTTATCCACACTTCTCTAATTTTCCACATCACAACCATCCATCTTTGCCACTATCTGATTCCACTCACAGCTTCGCCTCACTCCGACATTTCACATGCACCATTCCTTCTTCATTCTCTGCTTCTCCATAGATTCCTCACCTTCGATCTGCCACAACCCTCGCAAAGGGCTGTGAACCCATTAGGACTCACTTCCTCCCCACTTGATGAGCCCCCATTTCAACCTTTCCCTATCTATGTAGATTCTAGGGGTATTGGGTTGGTTATCTAACGTTGTAGGAGCTGGACATCACGTCAATGACCAGACTGGGCTAGGGAGGTTCGGTCAAGCATTTATTCTCCGACGAGCTTGCACGGGTGGAACACCTCAGACCCTCAGAGATCTCCTCGAAGTCACCCTCTTCATTGCCAGAGCTTCCAGAAGGTGCTCGGACCTTCAGAGGCTAGGGTTGACTATTGAGTCATGGCTCGATGGGCTAGGCTCGACTCGATAAGGGATCGTGAACCCGACTCATTAGGCTGGGCTCGATAGCTTAACGAGCCGAGCCCGAGCCGAGCCTTGCTCGACTTGATAACTCAATAAAGGGCTCGATAACGAATATATATACACATATTATTTATATATTTATATATACTACAATTAAAAAAAGTAGCCCTTTGCAATTTTCCCTCCACTAGCTTTGACTCTCCCACGAGTTACGAGTCATGACTCAATTCTCAAATCTCATTCCCCCCACACATTTGCCCCTCGCCCACGCAATAGAAATTATTAATTTTTCCTTTTTTATAAGAAAATACAATGTTACAATATATATTATAATTAAGATTTTGTACACAACTTGGATAGTGGCCTACTGGTAAGGAACACAATCTTAGATTTAGCAGGTCTGAGTTCGAAACCGCACAAAAAACTTTTCCACCTAAAAGTACCCATTTTCCTTAACAAGCTCGACTTGGGCTCGAGCCCAGACCAAGCTCGATAAGGAGCTCGAGCTCGATAATGGGCTCGGCTCGAGCCTTATCGAGCCTGAGCCAGCTCGATAAGGGGCTCGAGGTCATCAAGCCTGAGCACGAGCCAACTCGGCTGGGCTTGAATGAGCCCGAGCTTGAGCTCGAGCTCGAGCCAGGGGCTGGCTCGGCTCATTGGGCTCGATAGCCAGCCTTATCAGAGACTACGCAGGAGCTAGTAGGACCTCGTCAAAGCTTCGCTTCATCGCCGCCGCCAGCACGAAGGAGGGGGGAGAACATGAGCTCCACGCACTATTGGATCAATTCCCCTTGATCTGATCTAACGGTTGCGATCTACTTTACGCCTCTTTCCAAAGCATCACTTCAGACCTGAGGTTCGGGCCTCGCGGACTTATGTCAGAGCGCCACACCACGCCACACCATGCCATGTAGCCCGAGCCTATTCTGCATCCCGAGCCTAGCGCTCACGTGCTTCACCATACGTGATTGATCTATTTGCAATGCATGGGCCCAATTAAAGCACGTACCACCTGGGGAAATGACTGATAAGCCCTACCGACTTATTAAAATTCCAATTATGCCCTCGTGTTGGGTAAATTGCATGTGAACCCAATCGATTTGTATGTATTGCATTTCAATCCTGTTTTGAACCTTTTTGTTATATTTTCTTATGTTTTTCTTGCAAATATACCCCTGACTTTTATGCTTAATATCTAGAGCACCTTAATTCCAAATTTAATGAAATTTATCTTGTTTGAAAGCCCATTTCATGCTCTTTAATGTGATATATTTAGTCTTCTGACTTGTTGAAAATGAATTACAATCTAGAGATTTAATTTGGCTTTTAGACATGATAAATTGGGTTTGGGTTAGAAATTTCCTGCTTATGTACTTAACGCTACATTGAACTCCCTGATTTGCCTTAGAATTAATTAAATTAATCAAGATCATGGTCGAACATACTTTGAATATTATTTTCTGATGTGGCTTCAACTTAGGGAGTTTAATTCATGAATAGATAAATTGGCCCCTTGATTGAATTGAATCATACCTTAATTGGAATGATGAACTATTTTGTACAACTTGGAACTATTTTATGCATGATGATCTATATTGCTAAATCATTATTTCAGGAGCTTGTTTGTGTGTTTTTGAGTTTGTGTCGTGTGCATCACCGTGCATTTCTTTTCATTTTGTAGCATAAAAGTTATCTGAGTAAAGGCCCTAAAAAATTCATACATGCATTTTTTAGTGTTTTGTATCCTTGACCTAGATATCTCCTTAGAGTAGTTTAACCACACACTTTAGGTCCCAATTAGGTATCCTAATCGCTAGTGCCCCTGTTTTCAATCCTGGACTTATCTGGGAGAATTTAATCGAGCCACTTCTCACGGAGATTCTTGCTCGGTTCTGATCGACCCATGATTGGTCTTTACAACGAGCCAAAATTAGAGTAGCCGACAACGGATTTATCACGAGGCCTCTTCTACATGATCGATGGTCACACTGATGTCACTGCTTATACTGATGCAGATTTTGCAAGTTTACCTGAGGACGGACGATCCGTTACATGCTATATTATGTTTGTTGGTGGCAACCTTGTTACATGACAGAGTAAGAAACAGACAATGGTTTCTAGAGCGAGTGCGGAGGTAGAATATAAGGCAATGGCCCATGCCACTTGTGAGATTACCTGACTTGTCTCCTTTCTACATGAGCTTGGACTTCCTGCTACTACTCATGTACCTTTTTATTGTGATAACAAGTTTGCTACATACATTGCCACCATCCGGTATTTCATGAGCTTACTAAGCTCATCGAAGTTGACTGTCACTTCATTCGAGATGTAATATGTAGAGGAAAGACCATTAACCCTCATATCTCCACAGATCTTCAGCTCGCAGATATATTCACGAAGGCACTACCAAAGAAACACCTCTCGTTGGTGATTTTCAAGTTGGACATGATCAATAGATACGCTCTAAATTGAGGGGGAGTGTTGAGTTATTTTGTTATTGGGCTGTTTATTGAGTCGTGTAAATCTTCAGGATTTTTTGTGTAATTTCTTTTTTGGCTCTCTATGGTTTCACACTATATAAGAAACCTTGGACCCCTTGAATAAGTTAAGCCATTTATTCTCTCATCTTTCTCCACGGTAACTATTAGCAATATAGTGATCCAGAAACACATACTCATGACATACTCCAATTGGTATTGATTTTAATTAGTTCAGTTAGAAAAATTTTGTTTTCAAGTCAATTTAATTCATCTTCTTTCATTCGAAATTATTATTATTATTATGAATTATGTTCTTTAAAAACTACATGTTATTATGCACATTTGCTTGTTTTGATTTTCGATATAGCTCACCATTTTTTATCCATAATATGTGATGTAATATAAACATAATATCCTAAATGCATGTCCTTTATGTCTCAGTTATTATTGTTTGAATTTTATCTTTTCCTTTTTAATATCTCTAAGCAGGTAGCAGTTAACAATCAACGTTGACAACTAGCGATATATGTGATATAATGTGTGCTTATGTGCTAGATACACCCCATTCTTGCATATAAGTGTATTTGTATGTTATTTATTGTATTAAGAAGTAGGATGATATTTATTCGCGTAAAAATCCCCTTTTTGCTCCATTTCTGAGATTTCCACCAATATCGTTGATATATTTCGATATATCTATCTATCCATTTTCGACTGATCGATATGATATCGATATCGATATTCCGAACTATGTCCAACACAACTCACACACACATAATGCATCATAAATGAGTATGATGATGGTTTTATTATGATAAATTGACTCATGAGCAATGTTATCAAAGGCATTAGATGCTAGTTGCTCCAAATTGCCTGATATGATAAATGCTCGCCTAGGCACCCGTTTGGAAAATGCAACGTGTTGTGTATATATATATACCTTATTTACAATCCAAGATCAGTCATATATGTGTGTAAACGGTAAAAGTATACATGTGATTATGTTCATGTATACGCGTGTATATGACAATATCTGTGTGTGTGTCTATATATATATATATATATAAGTTAATATTTATGTATACATACATGCATACACACAAACACGTGTACCTACATATGTGAGTTGGTGTATATGCCCATGTAATTTAGGGGGCCATGACCCCTCCAAAATTTGTTACTTCACTTTACATATTACTAGTTGCTTTATCCGCGCTGCCCTGCGTGGTTTGGTATTTATTCATATAAATTTGGAAAAAATTATCAGCACATTGATTTGGTTATGAAAGGTATATTATCACAAAAAACTATGATTTGTTATATTTTATCATATGTAAAGCACACAAATGATAGCCACCTTTAATTTTGTATATTGATACCTCACATTAATGAACATACCAACCATATCTGATTGTTATTTGTGACTTTTAAATAACACTTATTTTATACAATATGTTGCTGTCTATCCTCCTGCTTTGACATGATCTAAGGAATGTTCAACACCACCATATTTATGCACCACTTAGATGTGCTTCTTAATCGCATTTCAGTAGGGACTAACCATGATATTGTATTCATTCATTTTCTGATTCAAAGCATGACATTATTAGAGTGGTAAACTTGATTTGGTGTCTAAATATCATGAACATAATTAAATGTTATGCATATTTTGTTTTTAGTAAACATGCACATTTTCGCGAGCATAATCGAGCCTCCTCATGTAACTATTTCAACAACATCCAAGCAGCTGATTTGACGATATCAAGTTAGTAGTAGAGTGAAAGCTTGTTTGTCTTCACCATCATATACATATGATCTATGGGGACTAATTCGATACAAAGCATATCTACACAACCCTTTTTTGTTGCCATTGGGGCTGACATGATGAATGGGAGGGGCATGGAGCGATGATGGTGTCGCCTCTACCGACTTCTTGCCATTGGATGGGAAGACATCTGGAGCATGTTAATACCCAGCTGTATTTCGCATTAATTAAGGGCAAGACCCCATCAACGACTAGAATCTAGATACGAAAACAATGCACTTGTTCATGTCGTTGGATGCGAAGACGGACATGGTGCGTCCGTTCACACCGTTGGATGCGAAGACAGCTGGGAGACACCCTCACATCTTCTTTGGCGTTAAATAAGGAAGGGCAACAAAAGGGGAGCATACATGAAGCTGGTGATGCCACGTGTCTGCAAGATGGGAAAAAACCCAGCTTTAAAGTAGAAAATGTATTTCAATGGTTTAAAATGACCCCTCCTTAAATACTTAACATGTTTTTTAATATAAGTTAAGTTGACTCCAATTAAAAGTTAGTCATAAAATTTTTAAATTATGATTTCAGTACAATTTGATAGGAAATGAATTTTGAGCCCATTTCTATCTTGTCATTTTCCTCACCCTCATAAAGTACAAAAATATTTATTATCTTTTTTTTTAACTTTAAAATCTGTTATCTTTACATTATAGTTGATAATTTAACCTTAAGGTTGTACATGGATAGGTTTGATTTATAGTTGTATCGAAATTTAGAAGTCATTATTTAAGAGTAATAACTTTATTAAAAAATCCAAGCTAATAATGGATTTGTATGTCTATATTTATGTAAGGTTGCAAACGGCCAGCTATGGATCCAGATAAAGGTGTTATTATACCTTTATCTATTTTATACGAATACATACCTGAAAATTATTTATACTACAATATGTTTAAAAATAGATACATATTATTTTACTGTTTACACATAATACAATATATTAAACCTAGTTATTTCATATCAATTGTATCAAATATGATGAAAAAAGATATAAAGTTATATTTTGTATAGTTAAAAATAAATTTGCAAGATTACAACTATATTTATATATTAAATTAGATATATGGATACATATGCCCATATCAAGGCTTTCTCCTTATATGTGTCCATTTTAAAGCGGATACATATGTGAATGTCGATATATATATATATATATATATATATATATATATATATATATAGAGGGAGAGAGAGAGAGAGAGAGAAGGGAGGCTATATATATATAGAAAAGGGAGGCTATATATATATATATATATATATATATATATATATATATATATATATATATATATATAGAAAAGGGAGGCTGTTCCGTGTAACAACCAAGTTGGCTGTTACATGGAGCAATTTCCCCCATTTTTTTAATTTTTTTAAAAAATTCCACCATGTGTATTCGTATATATATATATATATATATATATATATATATATATATCCCTCCTACATGTCATTCGAATTTCGTGCGTAACAGAGACTTCTATGACCTCCATCTAGAACATGTAATTTTAACGATTTGAAATTTGCTGTAATCGACCTGTTTTAGATGGAGGGCTTAGGACTCTCTATTTCTCACAAAATTTGAATGACATGTAGGATGGATATATAGATAAATATACATGGTGGAATTTAAAAAAAAAATAAAAAAATGGGGGAAATTTCTCCGTGTAACAACCAACTTGGCTGTTACACGGAACAACCTCCCCGGCCTCATATATATATGAGGATAGGGAGTACGCACCCAGGTGCATGTAATTTTATATGCACCGAGCTTGTAACTTCTACTTTTTATTTTTTTCAAAGTAACACCACGTATATTCATCTATATATCCCTCCTGTATGTCATTGCAATATCATTAGAAATGGAGGCTCCTACGCCCTCCATCTAGAACATGAAATTTTAACGGTCTTAGAATTGCTGTAATTGACCTGTTCTAGATGGAGGGTATAGGAGTCTCTGTTTCTGATGAAATTGGAATGACATATAGGAGGGATATATAGATGAATATACATGGTGCTTTTGAAAAAAAAATAAAAAAGTAGAATTTATAAGCCCGGGTGCATCTAAAATCACATGCACCTGGGTGCATACTCCCTATCCTCACTCTCTATATATGGGTAAAATGGGGTTATCCTCTAGGGGGACTAACTTGGCTCCCTCATCCCATTTCTCTATTTTTCTTTTTTTGGAAAATGCTTCCGTGGATTTTCATACCTATATCCCTATATGTCATTCAAGTTTCGTGCGAAACAGAGACTCCTGCGACCTCCATCCATACAACCATTGTTTCGCATGAAACTTGAATGACATAATACACGGATATAATGATGAATCATGAATTCATTTTAAAAAAAAACAAAAATAGGGAAAATGGGACGGGGGGCAAGTTAGCTCCCCCTAGGGGCCGCCCCATTTTACCCTATATATATTGTTGGAGTATATGCATCACATATGTAGAGATGGGTAATTGAATCCCTCCAGTGTCCAATTATCACATCTAGTGGTTTAGTCCCACTTCTACTATCTGTGAAACTTGGAGAGTTAGCATAGTGATGCAGCACAAAATTAAAATATAGGGCTTGATTTTTTTTATCCGTTAATTTTATTTACGTTTATTCGAATTGTCGCATTTTATTTAAATAACGAGATCGTGTGTGATCTCGAAATTAATTAGTCAGTTAAATTTGATTTTCGAATTTTGAATTAGCGTCAAATTAGGATAGAGGTTGATTTGAATTTTAATTCAAATCAATTAGAGTCAATTAGGATCGAGTGGGATTTTAAATTTGATTCGCTTTCTATTTTTGTAATTCCACCTCTACTATATAAAGGTTGGTAGCCTATTGTAAAAGACAAGTCAGATTATATGAAATTTTGAGTTATCTCTTTGTCTCTCTATTTTCCTCTCCCAACGTGATCTTCACGATTCTCCAAAATCCCACGTAGCCGACATGTTTTCTCCTTCTTCCTCTCCTCTCTAAATTTCTTCCACCAAAATTATTTTCTCTACCATTGCATTTTTCCGACTGCATCATTTGGTATCAGAGCATGGCAATCGAATCGTTCTCACGATTCGACGATCTTGTTGCATATTGGCGTTTGAAGTTTGATCTCAGCCGCCTATCTCATGGTTCGCACTCGCATTCACGTTCAAAGAAGTTCCAGCAGCGACTTATGTCATGCGTCCAGGTGCGAGCATGGTTAGATGCGCAAATCGTGGAAGAATCGTCCGTCGACAACAAAATTCAGATTGATGAAGCTGTTGTGCAGCCCATTTTTGAGCAAGAAAGGGAAGGTATTTTCAATTCCGAAGAATATTTATTTGATGCAACTCCTGTGCAACAAAACTATGAAGATATAGGGCCGATTTTTGATGAAAGTACGGATGAAGAATATGAAATTCTTGATTTCTGTGAAGTTGAAGTGGCTGTCCAGCAATCAAAAAATGAAAAAAGTGAAGAGTTGGTGCCAATATTTGACGAAGAGTCTGCGGTTGAAGGGTTTGAAGTCCTCAATATGCATGAGATTGATGAATCCCTGACGATGGTTGACCATGAGACCACAATCCCATCATCGTCGTTTCCCGCAATACCACCAACTGAAGTCAATGTCCAAGAAGATTCTGGCCACCGTTGCATCCAGTGGCTTCTCCATAGTCGTCAAAGCGACACGAGTTTGAGGTGTCCCTCGTCGCCGTCACAGCCACGCCACTGGGAGTCTCCCCAGCAGCTTCCCCGTCGTCGCCTTGCACACAACCATCGCCACCTTACGAAAAACCGCAGTCGGCTCTGTTGGAGGCGGCACCTGACGATCACGAAGCCCTCCCGGAGCCTCCCTCGTCGCCGCCATCACACCCAACGGTGGGTCTTCTGCCTCCGCCTCAGACCCCATCATGCACAGGAAGGGTGCTCTAATGGGAAGCCCCACCATCGACACCGCCAGAGGCCTCCCTTTTCAGCTCGTCGCCGCCGCTCCCTTGGCATCGGCCCTTGCGCGATTCCACGCCGCCCGCACGGCTGGAGTTCTAAACCTAAGGTTGGATGCCATTCTAAACGAAGGGCGGAAGGAGTCCCGCACAGACCTCCTGATTTATTCCCCATGAAGGGTCAATCCCATAAATTTAGGGATTTAGAATATTGGTGGGAAAATTACAGAGGTATTCCTCCTCCTAAAACCTTTAACACAAAGGTTAAGGTTGGGGGGAATTTAAAAGGCATTGTTTTAGTTGGAGGGGTAGAACATTGGCAACCATGCCCCTCAGTGGAAAGAAATTACAAATGTAATATGGAAAAGAAGCCAAATTAGGGAGTCCAACCTATCGAATTCCCCACCTACGGAACAAAGAACGAGCAATTCGTCAGGAGATGAATTTTTCAAGCGGAGGAGAATTGATGCAGCACAAAATTAAAATATAGGGCTTGATTTTTTTATCCGTTAATTTTATTTACGTTTATTCGAATTGTCGCATTTTATTTAAATAACGAGATCATGTGTGATCTCGAAATTAATTAGTCAGTTAAATTTGATTTTCGAATTTTGAATTAGCGTCAAATTAGGATAGAGGTTGATTTGAATTTTAATTCAAATCAATTATAGTCAATTAGGATCGAGTGGGATTTTAAATTTGATTCTTTCTATTTTTGTAATTCCACCTCTACTATATAAAGGTTGGTAGCCTATTGTAAAAGACAAGTCAGATTATATGAAATTTTGAGTTATCTCTTTGTCTCTCTATTTTCCTCTCCCAACGTGATCTTCACGATTCTCCAAAATCCCACGTAGCCGACATGTTTTCTCCTTCTTCCTCTCCTCTCTAAATTTCTTCTACCAAAATTATTTTCTCTACCATTGCATTTTTCCGACTGCATCATTTGGTATCAGAGCATGGCAATCGAATCGTTCTCACGATTCGACGATCCTGTTGCATATTGACGTTTGAAGTTTGATCTCAGCCGCCTATCTCATGGTTCGCACTCGCATTCACGTTCAAAGAAGTTCCAGCAGCGACTTATGTCATGCGTCCAGGTGCGAGCATGGTTAGATGCGCAAATCGTGGAAGAATCGTCCGTCGACAACAAAATTCAGATTGATGAAGCTGTTGTGCAGCCCATTTTTGAGCAAGAAAGGGAAGGTATTTTCAATTCCGAAGAATATTTATTTGATGCAACTCCTGTGCAACAAAACTATGAAGATATAGGGCCGATTTTTGATGAAAGTACGGATGAAGAATATGAAATTCTTGATTTCTGTGAAGTTGAAGTGGCTGTCCAGCAATCAAAAAATGAAAAAAGTGAAGAGTTGGTGCCAATATTTGACGAAGAGTCTGCGGTTGAAGGGTTTGAAGTCCTCAATATGCATGAGATTGATGAATCCCTGACGATGGTTGACCATGAGACCACAATCCCATCATCGTCGTTTCCCGCAATACCACCAACTGAATTCAATGTCCAAGAAGATTCTGGCCACCGTTGCATCCAGTGGCTTCTCCATAGTCGTCAAAGCGACACGAGTTTGAGGTGTCCCTCGTCGCCGTCACAGCCACGCCACTGGGAGTCTCCCCAGCAGCTTCCCCGTCGTCGCCTTGCACACAACCATCGCCACCTTACGAAAAACCGCAGTCGGCTCTGTTGGAGGCGACACCTGACGATCACGAAGCCCTCCCGGAGCCTCCCTCGTCGCCGCCATCACACCCAACGGTGGGTCTTCTGCCTCCGCCTCAGACCCCATCATGCACAGGAAGGGTGCTCTAATGGGAAGCCCCACCATTGACACCGCCAGAGGCCTCCCTTTTCAGCTCGTCGCCGCCGCTCCCTTGGCATCGGCCCTTGCGCGATTCCACGCCGCCTGCACGGCTGGAGTTCTAAACCTAAGGTTGGATGCCATTCTAAACGAAGGGCGGAAGGAGTCCCGCACAGACCTCCTGATTTATTCCCCATGAAGGGTCAATCCCATAAATTTAGGGATTTAGAATATTGGTGGGAAAATTACAGAGGTATTCCTCCTCCTAAAACCTTTAACACAAAGGTTAAGGTTGGGGGGAATTTAAAAGGCATTGTTTTAGTTGGAGGGGTAGAACATTGGCAACCATGCCCCTCAGTGGAAAGAAATTACAAATGTAATATGGAAAAGAAGCCAAATTAGGGAGTCCAACCTATCGAATTCCCCACCTACGGAACAAAGAACGAGCAATTCGTCAGGAGATGAATTTTTCAAGCGGAGGAGAATTGATGCAGCACAAAATTAAAATATAGGGCTTGATTTTTTTATCCGTTAATTTTATTTACGTTTATTCGAATTGTCGCATTTTATTTAAATAACGAGATCGTGTGTGATCTCGAAATTAATTAGTCAGTTAAATTTGATTTTCGAATTTTGAATTAGCGTCAAATTAGGATAGAGGTTGATTTGAATTTTAATTCAAATCAATTATAGTCAATTAGGATCGAGTGGGATTTTAAATTTGATTCGCTTTCTATTTTTGTAATTCCACCTCTACTATATAAAGGTTGGTAGCCTATTGTAAAAGACAAGTCAGATTATATGAAATTTTGAGTTATCTCTTTGTCTCTCTATTTTCCTCTCCCAACGTGATCTTCACGATTCTCCAAAATCCCACGTAGCCGACGTGTTTTCTCCTTCTTCCTATCCTCTCTAAATTTCTTCCACCAAAATTATTTTCTCTACCATTGCATTTTTCCGACTGCATCAGCGTAGGCTATATAAGAAGCCGCATACCCATTGTACCAGATGATAAAAGTTAATAGAAACATCAATCTTTTAAGGCATTCTCTCGTGGTTTTATCATGCTCCTTAGAGAGTAGGTTCCACGTAAAAATCCTAATGTTCTTCATGTTTATTCTTTATCTCTGATATTACGCTTCCGCATTGTCGTTTCCTAACATGGTATCAGAGCGAGTTTGACTCTCGAGGATTTACTTTACGTTTATTATTTGTTCGATATTTGATTCTTGGTTATTGTTGAAGATTCATTCTTAAAGATTGTTTTATTATGTTCATGTCAAATTCATTTAGTTCTAGGGTTTTTAAAAATCCTAAATATGTATGGAGGCATCAACTATTCCTGTGTGTTATGAAAAACATCTAGGGTTTCTTGAAACCCTAATTCTCCATCATTAGTGTTCGGTCTGATCATCTCCAGATTCTTATTGGGTTCTTTCATGAAACTCTAATGACGATTGAAGAAGTTCTGCAATACATCCAAGAGCTCTAGACAGAGCCCCATATCATCGGAAGGTGTACGCTTCCTCTTCCAGGCGGCTTCCATGGCGGTGCAATTGCTCCCGCGCTGCATCTCACGCGCATCTCAACATGGTATCATGCACATCCCAAG
This sequence comes from Ottelia alismoides, assembly GCA_037367405.1. NCBI lineage: Eukaryota > Viridiplantae > Streptophyta > Magnoliopsida > Alismatales > Hydrocharitaceae > Ottelia > Ottelia alismoides. The sequence goes on from JAZKJV010001591.1 coordinate 335,929, forward strand.
TAGATATGTGCGGCTCCTTCTCCAGGGCCCGCACACACAGTAGGATAAGAGCTTTCGCAGAGGCCCTCTTCTCCAACAGGCGACAATGAAGGGTTGAGGAACCCATCCCCTCGAAACCCTATTTTCCATGCTCGATGAAGATGAAGGATGGCGGTGATTCTCCTTCTCTTGCACGCCCACAATGGATCTGCTGCAGGAGGCACCATCTTCTCCTTGACAACACTTCTTGCCTACTTCGCATTTCCGCGAGGTCATGCAAAGCTTCTCTACTCCAGGCGGAGGCAAGAAATCTCGCAAACTCCCAATAGAACCTCCGAGGCGACTGCACCTAGAAGCCATTCGTGCATAAGGTGCACGAACCACTCCAAGCTACAAGCGGTGAGCCCTTCTCCTTCACGCACAAGGCCCACGAGCCCTTCCTCGACTCTAGGCGGCTGTTCCTGGAAAACCCTAGGTGATTATTGCTGCTAAGAAAAAGGGGTATCGAACCCCCCTTCCTAAATAGGAGCGGTTGTTTTTGGGCCCAACTGCAGGCTCTTCTCTTTTTATTAAAAAAAGGGGAAGGACATTTAAAAAAAAGGAGAAAGATGCCGAGAGTTATTCAAAAAAAGGAGAATCTTTGAAAAAAAGGAATGCGACCGTACAAAAACATAATATAACCGGAAAAAAAGAGGAAGCAAACAAATCGAAAAAAATTGTGACAACTTATTGGTTTTTTTGTTTTTCCCTATCTTTTTGTCTTCTCCCAATTTAGTTGACATCATTGTTTTCCGACCAGTATGGGAGAAAGGATGGGGTATTGTGTAGAGTTATGTAGCTCATATTCAGATTCTCCAGTCCATATGTCAGGCCAGTTTTCATACACTACAATTCATAGTCAAACTCGACGTTTAGATTGATTTTGAGTCTACAGTTTGATGCACACATGTATGAGATCATTATTTGTGTGGTCCCCATTTTTGTTTTTGGTCTCATAGTTTTCATGTGATCCATAGGGTCTTCAGAGTAGAGATCCCATTCTCTATACCATTGTGGGCTTGGGTTTTCATGTGGTTTCATAGGGACTCCAGAGTAAAGATCCCATTCTCTGAGCCAGTATGGGAGAGACCCAGTTCTCCGACGAGGAGACTTTCAGACTCCATTCTCCAGCGATCGTGGACTCCGACGTGGATGTTTCCACGGCCTTTTTAGTTCGGCCCTTCAGAGATGGAGCAGTTATCCACATGATGACAATCTTCTACATGTGGCGGGACAGAGTACTCCGACGAGGAGGCTCATTTCAGTTTCAGTGACTCTGTCAGGTGCAATACATAGCACATGTTATCTGATGAGGAGACCCAGTTCAACTCACACTCCAGCTCTTTTGTTCCTCCTCATCAGCACAACATGAGAAGCAACGTCCTCGACATTAACCAATAGTTATGTATACGTTGAGTTGATATTGTATGTAGTGTCTTGTATTATGAGTTTGAGGTTTATGTCTATGAGTCCAAGCTGAGTATTGCATGCTCCAGCTTGATGGAGTGTTGGAGTATATGCGTCGCATATATACAATGGGTAATCAGATCCCTCTAGGGTCCAATTACTACATCCGGTGGTTTAATCCGACATCTACTATTTGTGGGACTTGGAGAGTCAGTGGGGACTATATAAGAAGCCCCACACCCATTGTACCGGATGAGAAAAGTTAATGGAAACATCAACCTTTTGAGGCGTTCTCTCGTGGTTTCATCTCGCTCTTTAGAGAGTAGGGTTTCACGTAAAAATCTTGGTATTCTTGTTTATTCTTTATCTCTGCTATTACGCTTCCGTATTCTCGTTTTTTAACATACACATATAACATATATGTTAGCTAATATAAGAGGACTGTATCAATATCAGTTTTCTTGTATTGTTGTGTCTAAATTATAATATTAACAAAATTTTAAGCTTGTCTCTAAGAAATTATAACTCTATCTAAAAAATATCATTTGAAAAAAATGCTAATTATGTTTATTTTCATTTTTGGGCATACACAATATATGTATATTTGGCTCTGCTTGATAAAAGTCCTGGTTCCGCCCCTGTATGTCTAAAATGTCTATACTTGCAGTATTTAAAACCAGTGTAAGTGTAAATGTATGTGTATGTAGTATATAAACTAATGTATATGTACATGTGTAATGTAAGTGTATGCACATATGTGTATATGTGTATTAATAATGCTTACAACATACGCATATCTACTTTAAAAACCTAAATATGGATAACAAATGCAAAAAAGTGGGCGAAACGCCTCTTGAGCCTCGTAGCTTTGATCTGGGCCTACAGCTGCAGGTGCCTGCTTTTATCACATAAGACATAGGTCAGGTGCTCGATCGCATCAGCACCTGAGAAGGTCTTGGCTCCCCTCGTTCAGTTGCTTAACAACAGTGCTCTCAGGGATCCTAGATGTCCTCCCTCCTAAATGCCTGTCCAAACTCTAGCATTGGATCCTAATCATAAAAAGAACCTTGGATCTATACTTGTGTCCTTTGCCACAGGGATTGAAGACTGACATGGAATAGTTTATTAGAACCAAGAAACTTCTCCTTGAATATAAATAATGGTCTTAGACATTGCTGCCTCCATATTGGAAATGCTGCATACCTTCAGATGATTTCTGCCATACCAAGTCAGTGTTTGTCGAATTTTCTTTCCAAGGCACTGATGAGGCTTAAGCACACGTAGTATTCTTAAATGAGGTGCATAAAAATAGTGGGCATTTTATCATGGCATTCTGATTTCAGGGGGTTAAATCATAATGCAGCTGATGATAGGTTATTTATATGATGGCATTCTGATTTCAGGTGTTAAATCATAATGCAGCCTTTGATTGGTTATTTCTGTTTTTTTTTCCCATTATGTCATATTTCTTATTCTTTATTTCACAAGATTGATGTATTTTAATTTTTTATTTAAAAATTATAGTATATATTTTTTCAATTTATTTTTTTGCTTGAAGGTATGGTGCAGGAAGCTGGAAATTCATATTAAATTGTCATCGTACTGTATTTGAAGGAAGAACAGAGGTTTGTCCTACACACTATAATATTTTGTTAATAGTTATTAGAACATGCTTTGATTTCATCATAATGTGTTATAGGTTGACTTGAAGGATAAATGGAGAAATATGACCAGATATAGGTGACAACTATCTAGAAATGTAAGATCTTTTGCCCATGTTCTGTGTGTGGTTTATGAATGGTTCCATTTGAAGGTCCTTTGAGCTTTAATACTAGTTTCTTTGATTGCTTTTGTCAAAGATGAAACATGTGTCTATTCTTATAGTTCTACCAGATGGATGTATGCTTTACTGTGCGGGTATGTAGTGCTTTAATGGGTTAGCCATTTGTTCCTTCCTGTGTAAAAGCATGAAAAATGGCGAGTCATTTAACCGAGTCACGATATTATGAATACCCTTTTTCTTCTAATTCCATTGAATGCATTTCAAGTCTGGAAGCGTTCTTGTCTATGGCACTTATGTTGCATGAGGATGTTACCCAAGTTTGTGCATGCATGCCCGTCCATGTCTGAATATGTGAAAATTCCTGCCCGTGTTTCATATCTTTGATCAACTGGTTACTTGGAGGTGTGCGGTAAGTTTTTGGTTTGTTGGTAAGTTTTAATCCTGAATGTGAGCTTCTCCAATCTATAATGTATGACGATTTGCAGTCTTGTTTTCTCTTCACCGTATATCACCTACATTCATGATTAGAGGTCTTAGACTTATGCCTGCCAATTGCGTGTTTGAAGATGCACCTTTTTGTAACAATTAAAACCGCTGTATCGGGATATAATTGGAGGTCTTGAAGTTGAAATTGAACATACTGATGATTTTTCTGCCCATTTTCGCCTGCATATGACTTTCTTTTCTTATAATGTGTTGTAATTTTCTGCTGACTTCGGTCCCACGATCTAAAGTGAAGCTTGACATTGCATATTTCCCTTTTAATGATAGGTTATGAGTTGCTATTATGGCAGATACAATGGTCTAGGAAGAAGGTAATCAGTCAGGCCTTAAGTTTTATGGAGAACTTAGGGCCAGCATTGGGCTATGAGATGGATTCTGGTGAAGACACTTTGCGCAGAAGCACCTTTTGGTCGGCCCTACACTTGGGACCAATCATATATGTATGGTGAAAAATTCATACAGTAGAAAAGCAAAATGTTTGTACTCATGTACGTGTTTCCTTTCTTTTTATCCAATTTACATGGTGAATTGTTGCTTCTCGATTTTCCTTGATTACTAGTGTATATAGTCACCCACTGTTCATGCTTCCTATTGTAAGTCGCACCACTATTTGGCTATTCACTTATTCTCGCGCATTTGTAGTGTGGATGAATGCCTGATCGATTGGTTTTTCAACGGTCTTTTTTCCCTTCAGGATCAAGGGGCCATGAAGCTGGATAACGTCAGCCCGCGAGGTTCACAAAGCTCCATACACCACGGTTCTAAACCTACAGAAGGTTACTTGTGTATGCTCTATGTCTCGATGGGAATAAACTGTAAGTGTATTACTAATCGCTGGTTTATCACTTGTTTATAGTGCATTGCGTTCAGGTGTAAATGCGCCTTTAAGGACGACTCATAAACATGCCGAGCCTATCCCACCATATATCCTGTATGTTATTTTGTGCGGTTAAATTACTCCCGTGCTTCTGATGGTATCTAAGCAAGTTTATAAAGGAATGGAACTGCTGAATAGGTTTTGAAAGGACTCGTGTGTTGCGAGACTTGATGGGGAATTGGTTTGGTTGCTGATGGTTTTCATTGTTTTCCTGTGCCGATCGCTCAGGCTTATGCTTCAATGATTTTGGTTTGTGTAGAGAACAATGATCATTCTGTTTTCATTAAACAATGGCATGAACACTTGGGTCATATTTGTTTTTCCTTGTTAAAAAAATTATGATGCTTGAGTTTGTTTTTGGTATGATATATGTTGATCGTAATCGTGAAGTTTGTCAGTTGGCTGAACAAAATTGTGCGGTTCTGTCCTTCAATAGTAAATCTTGTTATCCTGATGAACTTGTTCATTCTGATGTTAGGGGGTCATATAATGTGGCAAGTTGAAAAGGATATCGTTATTTTATAACATTTCTTGATGATTGGTCCATGCGCACGACTATTGATCTGCTTAAGGATCATGGTGGTGTTCCTCGAGTTGTCAATAGCTTTATTCATTTTGTCGAATGGCAACATGATGCAAATATTAATCCTTTTCCCTCTGATAATTCAATAGATTACATGACTCCTTCTATTCAAATTGAGTTCATTGGCAAGGGAATAATTCATGAAACATCATGTGCTTATAGCCCTTGACAATGGCGACGCTGAAAGGGAAAAAAAGGTGTATTGTTGAAATAACTCCGACGTGATTCTTTCATAGACATGTATAGAAGAAATGCTTGGGTGAAGATGTTATTATAAACATGTATACAATGAATCACTTGTTATTCAGAGTCATTGAGATCCCTGCTAGGAGTTGTCCTATGTATCCGATTCATAGATACGTCTCCTACCTTAATTCTAGCTCGTCCTATAAGTGTTTTACCACGTCTCTCGATTCCTCTAATGTTCCCAAGAATGTTAGTGAGGTTAGGGATTAGCTTAGTTGGTGTCTAGTTGTGCAAGATGCGATGAATGCCCATCATTTAAATTATATTTGGAAGGTTGTTGATATCATGAAAGGAGATCGTCTTGTTCGGTCAAAATGGATATATACCATTAAGTATACCTTGGAAAGAATCATTGTTACGTAAAAGGCTTGGTTAGTTACCACAGGATTTAACTAAAAATATGGGATGAACTATCTCGAGACAGTTGCTTCTATTGCAAAGATGAACGCAGTTTGTATTGTTATTTCAATTGCGGTTCAATGTGTTTGGAAACTCATAATTGGATGTTAAAAATGCCGTCTTGAATGATGATATGAAAGAAGTGTTTTTGAATCATATGATGATGTCTACTGGGTATGAATAAAATGGAAAAAGTTGCAGACTAAAAAGGGCACTTCAAAGAAAGCTGCTTTTGAGGATCGGGTTTGAGTGCTTTTGTGTTATATTTGACAAAGAATGTAGACAAGAAAATGGATGTCGTTTTTTTGTTTATGATAAAAAATATCAATGAGGAATCCTCTGCTTCTTTCCTTTTCTACGTTAATGATATGATTGTTACCGATGATGACGTAGATGAAATTTTCAAATAAAAGGTAAACCTTCCTCTGAGTTCGAGCTCAAAGACAAAAGGACGTCGAGGTATACTCTATGCGATGAGATGGCTCACACCAAAGGTGGCATATGCTTGAAGCATATGCAATATGTTGTTAACCTTCAAGAAGACATGGGGAAGCTTGGATGTAAACCATCCGCTATCGAATCTAATCATCACGTAGGTATTAATGATGGAAACAAGCTAAAAAAGAGCAAGAAAATGTGTTACCAAAGGATTGTCACGAAGTTGATTTATCTTACAAGGTCGCACACCACGTATATTATTAATGTGGTGTCTCAGTTCATGCATTCACTTCTCTTATTCATATGAGAAGAACAATATACACCAAGATGCCTTAGTTGAAGCTTACTTTTTTAAAAAATAGGAATGATGTTGATCTTTGCATGGAAATCTTTGTGCAAACAATAACCATGCTATAAATCTTGCAAATAATCATGTTTTTCATGATCAAAGACAACATGTTGAAGTCGACCGATATTCAATCAGAGAACGAATTGATCATGGAGGATCATGTCTTGCATACATCATTACAACTGGCTTGGTTGATGATATGATCACCAAGAGCCTCTATACTGTGAGCTTTGAGATGAATGCGAGAAGGTTGGGCATCTACGATATATACATCCAACTCGAGAGGGAGTGTTGAATTTACTTGTAAACATGTAAACGGGTCATTTATGTATGTGGCTCATCCCGAAGTTCTATGCAGCATAGTGGAAGCTCTTCTCAGGTCGAGGATTATGGCTATGGATATAAAATTCCCACTATGGTTTTTCCTATTTGTTGGAGAGTTTATAATTTACAAAATATATAACAATGACCATCCCACGTCCTCAAGCTGGAGTAGCTCAGTTGGTTAGAGCGTGTGGCTGTTAACCACAAGGTCGAAGGTTCGACCCCTTCCTCTAGCGTTATTTTTACTAGATTAATTTCGGGGGGTCAAATTCGAAAAAAACCCCAACAAACTCCAGAATGCTCACTTGATATAGAAAGTTCATTATATTCCATTGATTAAAAAATAGAGGAAAAATTAAAGTTACAAAATTTGTTGAATGGATCGTTCATAGGAAATTTTACAAAAGAGAGATAAGAATAATAATAAATATGAAGATAATTTTGAAACGAATACATATTCCTGAGATAACCTGAGGATGAATGCGGTGTATATACATATTCCCATTTTAAAGGACACTAATGCAATTTCTCCCTACCAATCTCCAAGCCATGTATTTTTGAAAATCTACTCGAATTGATAGGATGTCATCGGACAAGACGATGCATGCTACGATGTCGACGAGATCGGGGTTCACTCCTACTGTATGGATCGATGCTTGTCGAACGATGATGTGGATCACGACACTGGTGCAGAGAAGGTTCATTAGAGGATCTTCAGAGGGAGAGTATAAAGGGAAACTACCAATATATATTAGTGATTTTTTGCAATTTACCCATGCAAATGTACTGTAAATACGCACAAGGTGGTGAAAATAAAATTTAAAACTTTACACTGGTGGGGCAGAATGTAAATATATATAAAAAGGGATCCCCTCATTCTGAACATTTTGTAAAAAAGGGAGCGCGAGCTGCAGGTATATTATTAAGGGACGAAAATGTAAATTCACCAATATATAAAATTAAAAATTTGCACCAGCCGGGAATCGATCCCGGGTCTGTACCGTGGCAGGGTACTATTCTACCACTAGACCACTGGTGCTATTGGATGCGCTTCAAATGGATGTTATAATCGTTAAATATAAAACGTCTCTTGGAACAAATCAATCTTCCAGCTAATTTTACAGCATTAGCACTTTATCTTGCTTGTTGGACCTTTGCTTTGGAGGAAGGTACAATCACACCTATGGGTCGGGGAAGAACATAATCCCCTACGCATCGTATTTATGTTGACGATCTCTTGTTCTTTACCAAGTGCAACACTAAAATTCTTCAGGGAGTTAGTGACATTATGGAGTCTTTCGAGGACATGTCTGGTCTTAGCATGATTGTTGATGAAAGCTGTCTCTTTTGGTTCAGGAAAGGTAGATATAACTTCATTTCGAATCTTACTTCAGGACTTGTGACTCCCTATCAGCTAAGTACACGAACCTCCCGCTTGAGCATAAGTTTGGTGGCCGCTCCTTTGCTAGAGTGCTAGAGGATAAAATTCGTGCCCATCTTTGTGGGTGGAAGGGTAAATATCTATCTATTGCAAGGCGTATTCAGTTTTTGAACTCGGTGATTTGTGGTATCTTGCTCTTTTGAGTTGATTGTACTCTGCTTTCGTCTTCAACTATTTCGTGGATCTTTTCTATGTGCTCGGACTTCATATGTGATTATAAGAGACATGAGATCGCATGGAAGGATACTTGCCTTCTAATGGAGGAAAGGTGGCTTGGATTAAGATCACTTGAAGACTTGGTCAATGCCTCCAAGTTGATTGGGTCTTAAAGTTCCTCATGACCAATGGATCCCTATGGACGGAATTTCTCCTTTCCAAATATTTGAGAGGTGAGATATTCTGGGATGCATGTGCATTGTCCGATTCTTCTTCAATATGGAAGACTATGCTGAAGACGATGATTCTCATAGATGTTGCTTTAGATAGTCTGTCTTGTCCTTTCTCATGGACTTTCTTAGCGACGAGCTTCTCTTTTCACTCCTCCTACGACATTGTTCGTGTTAGAGCCCCTCATGTTGAATGGTGGAAAGATGTATAACAATCAAAGGTTGTAAATAAGCATAAGTGTCACCTCTTCAGAATGAAAAAAAAATTAAATCCTCACACGGGAAAGATTGTCCTATTTCGATTTTACTCAAACCATGACTGCTTGCTTTGTGACCACTCTCTTGAGTGTAGGGATCATATTTTTTTGGGAGGTTCCCCACTACTTTGACGTTTGGAAAGGAGTATGTGCAATGCTTTCACTTCCCCTATCTTGGTAAGAGGTGCATTTTGTACAACATTACTCAGATAAAAAGGCTTCACACGCGTTGGATGCACAGAAGGGCAGAAGGCTTAGGATTGCCTTCGTTGTTACTGTATGACAAATCTGGAGAGAGCAAAACTTATGTTGGACTAAAACATTTTAGAGGACACATTGATCCTTCTGAACTGATATAAAGCAATCTCCCATTTTTTATTTATTTTAACCCACATTCATCCGCTGTCGGATTTTTTTTTCTTTCGGCAACGTTCTACATTTTGCAGTTTCATTGTACACTTTACCTAGAATATTAATGAAATCATACCTCATTTACCTTTGAAAAAAAATCATCTACAAAAGATGATAGAGATCAAATCGATGGAACAAGTACTTGATCACAAAGTGTAATGTGTCATGTGATGAACATCAAATTTGCCTCTTTAATAATCAGAGAATGTCGTAGTATAGGAGACAAATTTGGTTCAACAAAAATCACACACTTTGAATGTTGTGGATTATTTTTATTTGGTAAGTCTACCAAGGTTGTACACATGGACACGAGCTACTTTATCTATTTATCGAATTTTGTTCAATAAGAGGAAGCATGAATTATTTCTCAATTTCAGGTCTTCATGCAGATGCACAAGGTGAAATGCAGAACAATGCAGATATATGATGCATGCAAATTTTTTTAATTTTTTTTCAATGCAAAGGTAGGAGTGTGCATGGAAGTAATGCCAAGTTAAATGTATGCAATTGACTATTACAAATATACCCTAAAAAGATCAATAAATTGAGCTGCAGAAAGTAGATTGAAATCAAGTTCATTTTTAGCATAACATCATGAGAAAGCATCTATTTTATAACAAGGAATTGGAACAAGAGTCATTATCTAACATTAAAAATTCATTTCATTTAAATAGGTGTTAGATGAGAAAATTGAACATGCCATAATATAGAGGATGAAAGAAGGAACAAAACAACACTAAAATCATGCAATTTGGATTTACGATGCTCAAGTTATGCTAAAAACAATGCAAAGGACATAAATGCAATAAAAATATAGGAAATAAAAAGATAAATATTACAAATAGGTCCCTAGAGGGACCTATTTGCAATTTCGAAAAACCGACAGGGGTTCACTGTAATTCTCCCATTTATGCACATGGACCATAATGCAATTTCCAAAAAAAAGAGGGCATCCCTGTAAAATACCTAGGTACGCACGTGAGGCACGCACCTGGGGACCAATATGTAAATATCAAAGCTTCTAAGGTCTTTACTGCAATTTTCCCAGGACCTCATGTACTCATAGTTGGCTCGGGTCCACGTGGCAGCACTTGGTGGCTCAGCTCGAGGTTCGGTGGACCCGAGCCTAAGGGTTCAGCAGGAGGCTCGGGCTGGCCACGTGTCGTCATAAGGGCCGTCCGATCCAGATGATCGGACTATACCTGTATCTTCTTCCTCTACCTCTGACTGCCGGGCGTGGCTATGCTCTGGCGAGGTATGTGAAGCTCCACTGAGCCCCGGGGCACCTCCTGATGGTCGAGGAGGATGATTGAGACCCGGGCGAAGCTCGTGGGGACAAGGCGAAGCTTCATCATCGTCTGAAAGGGCATGGCGGAGGGAAGTGGTTGACGAGGAAGCTTGAGATCGGAAGTGGGTGCGAATGTTCGGCCATTGAAGCTTGGAGTACCTGCAAGTGTTAGCATATATCCGAGGCATGTGAGTGTGTGAAGTAAGTGAGGTGGGTGGGGGCCGTGCGAGTGATGGGAATGGCGGACCTGGAGCTTCTTCTCCGGTGGACCCGAGAAGAAGGGGGTAGGGGCGAAGGAGGTTCTGGAGAAGGAGAAGGGTAATCAGAATAGTGCACGGAGATGCTGGTGATGGGGCGGAGGTTGTGAGGTGGTCAGGTGAGGCTGGCGGCGAGTGAGGATTGCGGAAAAATCCAGAGAAATAGGGAAGAGCGACGAGTGAGGATTGCAGAAAAATCAAGAGAAATAGGGAAGAAAACAGATACAAGGTTACCTGACCGGAGTCTAGACAATTGGCGGAGGAAGAGTAGCTTGGGCTGAGCAGCTATCGCTGCTCCAGTCGTTGCATTATGAAGGCAGCTGGGCTTCAATGCTCAGCGGACGCCAGAGGCACCACGACACGACAGAGCAGCTGCATGTCAACACGGGGGCAAAAAATCATCATCGTCTCGACGATCTGCCCCTCAGCTGTCACCGGAGGGGCGAGGGAAGCTGGGCTAATGCCTGAAATGGTGGACGGGTTGCTCTGAGTGGAGGGGGGTGATTTTATAGGGTGAGACGATGGTCGGTTGAAGGCGATTTTGAACAGGCGACTTGAAGGCTAGGAATGATGGCTGGTGTAGTGATGGTTTGCGCGAGGATGGCAGACGAACTGGTGACGTGTTGGTGGCGTTACGATGAGGAGATGTGAACGGAGGCGAGGGCTAGAAATGGAAGGGGATGGCCGACTCGCGAGGTGAAATGGCTGGGGAGGGGGGTTACAGAGGAGGAAGATGACTTGCGAGCCATTGGATCCTTAGATCCACGACTGGGATGGGAGCGAGGGCAGAGGGCTACGATTAGATACGAGGATCTGATCGAACGGTTGAAGGCTAGGAACTAAAGAGTGATGGAGAGCTAGCTTCCATCCAAGGGTGTGGGGAGAAGGGGTGACGTGGAGAGATGACGGCCGTTTGATGAGGAGGGGATTGGGTGGCCTAGGAGAGAGCGGGCGTGGGTGGTGATGATTTGATCTGGGTGAAGATCATATGGATGGAAATGAAGCGCGAGTGAACAATAGTGATTAGATTGTAGGGCTGATCTGACAGTGGAGGAAAGAGAGGTGACGCGGAGTATTGAGAGGCGTTGGATGAAGGGGGAATCAGATGGCAGGGATAAGCTGGGAGACATGGAGAGATGAAGGCCATAGGATGAGCAGGGAAATCGAGCGGCTGATAGTGAGGTGCGATGTAGCGGTCGAGATGTGATCTGGCGATGATTAGATGGCTGCAGATAGGCGAAGGGCGAATGACTGTGATGGAGGTGGCTGGAGAAGGATATGGCGATTGGAGAAGAGGGCGGGTGGCAAGAGAAGAGGCGGGCCATGTGGGCAGCCCAGAGCACACAACGTGGCCCAATAAAAAATTCAGAAAATGTAAAATCAAAGAAAAATGTGGAATAAATAGTTAGAGGTAAAATTAGGAAAAAGTCAAAACATGAAAGTTGTAGATCTCGATGAGATCTATGAGTTTCATGTTGGACAAAAGACCAAAAGAGGTCATTTGTACAAAAAGCAATTTTTTTGGGTATTTTTAAGGGGTTAAAAACCGAATTTTGGGTTTTGATTTTTTTTGTAGTTTTTAGTCTTTTTAAGGGTTAGTGATATTATAGACAGGTTGACTTTATTTTTATGGGTTTTTGATGATAAAATAATTACAAAGCAAATAATAGTTTTTAACTACAATTAATCAAAGATTAAGAATATACAATATAATACAAGATAAAATGAATGGATTATTACCGGATTTTATTGGATTAAATAAGCCAGGGGTTTAATTAGTGAATTTTAACATGATGAATATGCGATTCATCATCATGCATCGATCCCTGGACTGTTATCGAGGAAAACTGACCATGACAACTTATTTGGTTCGTGAATTGATTGGACACGTTGACAACCACCCAAAATGCTTAAGCTCAACTTGTCAAGTGGTAATCCCCAACACTTACAACATACACTCACACTTCATGAGTCACCGTTGTGGAACCATGTTTGGGCGTATTGGACACGCGAGCCCACGACGAGCCATTATGCAATAAATGTTATTGTGAATATCATTCACTGATCTAAAATGAAAAATAAATAATTTGCATAATAGGTCCCTTAGTACAATTAGGGTTATGTACCATGGCCATCTTAATAATTATACAACTGTTGAACCAACTATTGAATCATAGAGGTTGATGCTTGGATGAATATCTAAAGGGTTAGATTGAGGACTCATCAAGCACCGTCAAATGATTGTTAAGAGATGATCTCCAGCCTGAGTAGGAGATGGCAATCCTTTCTCAGATAGGCTGATATCTGACCGACCTCTTGATGCAGGTCCTCTGCATAGGAATAGAGATTCAGAGGTGTCAGATTAGTTAGGTCAAAGAGTTGACTTAACGAGATCGAGATAACTAAAGTCCTATATCGTATGTTGTCACAATACAAGCGCACATCCTCTGACCGGAGACAGATGTGTTACTATATATATGAGTATGTACATTTGGCAGACCAATAGGTTGATGACCTAACCAAGGTCTATACACCAGTGCACTGTTGTGCATATAAGGGCATATGAGTAATACGATCTCTCAAAGGGATCATACATGTTCATTTACTGAACCGGAAGGCATGAGCTCACTCATGAGATATTAGGAAGAATCAAATTCTGTGCACGATCGTCTCGCTTTGGAAGCTTGACTGAATTTGTAGGTTTGATATATACTTTTGGAAAGTATATGATCAATACCTAGGTATGATATAAGCTTTTGGAAAGTATATGATCGATACCAACTCCCAATGATCGAATGAGAAACTTACAGATAAAACCATGAAGTAGATAGGGTAAAGTTGACCTTATACTTCGGTTTTATTCTGAGTCTTCCAGTATGCAGGATGTACATGTATTGGGAATACTTGAGGGTGATGTGATCATAAACGATTGTATAACCATGACGCTTCCATTCCTAGGGAGTGATGAAACGGGTCTGGATTTTAGTGACTCCTTTCAGTAGAGAAGTAATCTGATCTTGGTCTAAATGTTGGACATTGATCTGAATGTGATTCAGATGCAATGAGAATATTAGATTTGCGGTCTTGATTTAATCAAGCATCTATGGGAGGCCCACGATCCGGATTTGAGATATGATCTCAGTATCCAAGTCACTATACGTGGAACAATACAATTGCCTGATGATCGAAAAATATGCTCTCCCTATCGGGCCAAGGTAAAAATATTCGGTATCATTGCGACTCGAATAGAGAGACTCGTTCAATCAAGAAAAATAAGACCACCAAATCAGATAAAACGATAAAAACACGAATAATGGTCTTCGCTATTTATTTAACCTGGTATAGCGATCAGGGTCGAACTCGAGGAGCACGGATTGGTTCAAAAGAGCCTACGAAGTAGTCGAGAGATAAAATAAAGAATAAAATATTTTTGGTGGATTTTAGGTATTTTTAAATTTTTTTGCGTTTTTAATGATGAGAGAAATATGAGAAAAAGGGTAAAAGAAGCAAAGTCAATAATTTATTAAAGACTCAAAAAATACTCAAAAAATTCAAATAAAAGTTTTTGTGTTTTTTTATATTTTTAAGTGTTTTTGGTAATTTTCTGGGAATTTTATGTTTTTAATTGATTTTATAAAAATTGAGAAAAGGAAAAATAATGACAAAATGTACAGTTAGATTTGATAGGCTAATTAAAAATAGCTAATTAGCCTCCAAAAATCTGACTGTAATTTTTATGAAAAGTAAATACAAAAACAAAGCTACAGAATTTAGAATTGCAATTTTTTGAATTTTTTTAGATTTTTTAAGAATTTTTATAAAATTTTTAGGGTTTTTCAATTTTTATGGGTTTTATAAATTCAAATGACACAAAAATTGGATAGAAGCTGGAAAACAACCAAGCAAGCAATCCCTAATTTTTTTAGAATTTTTAGAAAAGTTTTTAGATTTTTAGTTGATTTGCTTTTCCACACAACAACAAAAATGGAGGTTTTTGATTTTTTAAAATAGCAAAAAGTAAGAAAAATATCCCAAAAAGTTAGTGAAATTTTTACACAGTGGCAGGAACCAAGTTTCCAAATTTCACTTGATTTAGAGTTTAATTGATATTTTATTCAACCAATAGAAAACACACAGCATATAGGGACCTATCTGCAAAGAAAGTAAGTTCAGAGGGCTAATATGTATTACATACGAAAATTAAAAGGATTAAAGTGCAAAAATCACGCCAATTTCGCACATGTTCAAATAAGTCCACGCACAGGGGTATAACTGCAAATATCGGAAATATTCTTTCATTTCATAACATAAATAAACCCCAAACCCTGAACATGCAATTTGCCCAAAAAGTCACGTGTCGAAGCACATGTTCCACGTAAACAGGGACTAAAATGCAAATAAAACAAACTGCAAGGTCCAAGGTGCAAATATTCTAAAATAAAAACAACTACTAAAAATATTTACATGACTAAACTGAAATATAACAACTAAGGAGGGCCTAAGTGCAAATTACTTCTTTATTATGATCTGACGGACGAGAGGTGCCCACGTGTGATCGGACGGCTCAGGTGTGTGGTACCCCTTCATTGATGGATGCTCCAGATGAGGTCCTCGGACGATCCGACGGCTGGTACCTCCTCGCGAATGGATGGATCGGATCTGAACTGGGGAGAGAGGCTCGATCGGACGGTGGAAGAGGGTCCTGGAAGAACAGCTCGCTGGCTAACTTCGCCGACCCAATCCGTGCGCGCTGGACCTCTTCCAATGCTGCTCTGATGGGTGAAATGAAGCTTGCAGTATTTCGCAGCAAATGGCAGTCTCCGATGAGGCCGGGAGCGACCGGAGTGCTCCGGCGACGAAGAACATCCGAAGCTCCTGTTCCTAGACGTTAGGACCTCCATTTGAGGCCCGCTTGACTTCAAACCTGCACAAGAAGCTTTCTGGGTCGAGGTCAAATTGCCTCGACCCGTTAGCGGGCGAAGGGGGTGAAGGAATGAGGTGGGGTGGCGCTCTCCGACGAGGCGACGACGGAGGAGAGCGGTGGTCCTGCTCCGGGGCGAGTCAGGATGATCAGAGGGGTGTATAAGGTGAAGAGAAGTTTCGTGGAGGTGATGGTCGGGTTGGATGATCGGATCGTCGTAAAATGGCCGGTGGAGACCGACGGCACGAAAACGAAGAATCGGAATGGGGGTGAAACTATGGGCGAAAGGGGTTACCTGGAGATCGGAGGCATCTGTGCTGGAGGTGCTGCTCCTCCTGGGGTCTTCGTCTCGATGGAACGACGCTTCCAGAGGCTTTGGCTGACCTCGCGGCGGAGCATGACGATGGGGCTCGCCGGATTAGTGGCTACATGCCTCGAATCCTCACTGCGACACTCCCTCGCTAGATGTCACTCAAGGAAGAAGAATGGAGGTCCCATGAGACGAAGGCGATGGGAAAGGATGAGTGGAATGTCGGCCGGGGGCGAGGTCTTATATTAGTAGGGGTTCGGAAAGATGGGGGTCAGGCAAGTGTATCGGAGCTCGGATCCCTAGGCAAGAAGGCGGGCGTGGATCATGGATGTGAGCATGGTAATCGGGGCCTAGGGTTTGAGGAGATGGGTGGCGTATCATGGCGCGAAAATTGGGAGAAGTCGGGTCTGCGCACGGATCCGCAAAGAAGAGGTCCGCGGGGGAGAGTTGACCGGGGGTCAACAATCCCCCGTGGAGCAATCAGAATTCAGCGTTTATTAAATCTTTGTAAATTAAATAAAAAATAGTGAATGATTTTATTTCAAAATATTTTCAACATAAAAAATGTTTATTTATTTTCAAGTATTTTTTGTGATTTTTATTTATTTTTTTGAAAAATAAATTATGTATTTACATTATATTATTATTATATATAGGTATATGTACATATGTATTTTTGATTTTTATTTTTTTAATTATTTATTTTTGTACAATTATTCCAATTTTATATTTTATTTACACCATAAAATTTGGAATAAAAGATATTTTATTTTATTTTTATGATTTATTTACACTAGTTAAATAAATAGATCTATATACATATGTACATGGTATATATACAATGGGTGAATTGTATTTTTGTTATTTTTTTCTAATTTTTATTTTATTTAATTTTAATGAATATGTACAAGGTGTTAAAAATATATTTTTATTTTTATTTTGAGGAAAATAAAATTATATATATATATATATATATATAGGTGTATGTACAAGCATGATTGACCCTATCTCCCTCTACTTGGTTTCTTTTTGCGGTCAGGCCAAGGCTTGGCCCTCCCTTGGGATTGGGTCACTCAATATTTATTTTAAATATTTCCTTCTTTTTCTTTCTATTTCTTTATTCATTTATTTTTTCACAAAAACATGCTAATTATGAATAATTACATGATGCATGCATTTTGATAATTTATTTTATTTACAACTAATTACATGGCATTTTGCCAAGGTTTCTAGCTAAAATAAAGGAATAAAGAGTGATGAATGGGGATTCATCACCCTCCTATACTTTACTTTTGCTAGTCCCTTAGCAAACACTTATTTGAAAAAGAAGTGCAAAAGAGAAAAAAAAAGAAAAAGAGGAGAAATCAAGGTTGATTATTAAACTTTCCTTCATTAAATTGAAATATGGAGCTTAGTCAGACCTTTGGATTATTAGTTTGTCGGAACCTTATTTGGACTTAAGATTAAAACTTAACAACCTCTAAGTTCCACCAATCTATGGTCAAGACTCCTTAATAAACCAGATCAGAACAAGTCTACATACACAAACTCTAATGACCATGAATCTTTCCTTGTACTGTGTAAGTGATATGTAGCTCCCCACCTCAGAAGTGACAAAGAAACAACCTCCCTCAACCTGGTAACTCTAATGCCTCGGTCTAGCAACTCTTTCCTCGAGAAGCGGGGTATTCCCTTCTAAGTTCAAGTACAACCGGCTCAAGAAGAGGGGGAAGAAGAGAATGGATCATGACCAGTGTAGCCATGCATCCTTGTGATCTCTAGCCAGTGTAGCTGAGTCTCCCGCTGCAAGCTTCATGAGATGGTCATGTATAACATAAGCTTTGCTTTATTTGACTATATACACTCCGGTGGGATTATTAAATTTTCAATCCGACCCACCACTTTTTTGGAGTTCTTTTCTTTTTGCACATTTTTTTCATGTGCATATGTACAACATATCTACATGGTGCAACATATATACATAAGGAGTTTTTCCTCTTGAGCCAGTAGTCTATCCCTCTTTTGAAGCTTTATTGCAACCCACAGCTTCTGTCTTTAGACTTCATAACCACCAGACCAAGTTGAGACGCACTTCTTTCACTATAAGAAGAAGAGAGGTTCCGCCTAGAAGTACTACCCTCATATGCTACCCCAAGCCAAAGGAATCTGCCTCCTCACCACCTCATCCATGGAGAGCTATGTGTAGAGTGCTGGTGCAAGCAAAGACATTGCCTCTGAGAGTCATGCGTGTGTTGTTAAGTGCTCTACTTAGGCTTATCAAGATGACATATGCTCATAGCTTAGTGGACTCAAAGAATTAAGTCCCAATGGACCTGAAAATCTCAATCCTAAGCCGTATAAGGTTCCTCTTATAATTAGGTAGATTAAGGTCTTAACCAAGCTCCATTTGTCAATTTAATTCCAAGCTAGTTTAATGTCAATTATGATTTAGAAAAATTGTACAAGTATTTACAAAGATGCAATTTTACAAAATATTTACACGTGCAAAATTTTTGAAAAATGTTGAAAACATGGATGTATGCATGAATGCGAAGTTTTGCAAAATATTTACAAAAATCTACACAAGTTTTTTGCAAACTTTTTATTTTCCAAACATTTTTACAAAAATTTTGTACTATATACATAATTTTAATATAAAAATATGTACAAGCTATTTACACCAATCAGTTTTGCAATCATTTGTACAAAAATTATTTTTATACATAAATAGGTATGTGCAAGAAGAATTTTATGTACAAGGGTGATTTTTTTTAAATTTTATGGATTTTTCAACCATTTTATTTATTAACACGCTCACACAAAGTACGAGTTATGGCTAAAGTATATACGAGATATATACGACACCCCCTATACTTAGCTCGAACGATGTCCTCAGAGTGATCAAGAGCGATGAAGAAGACATAACTCGTGCTCTGTATAGGGAAGTGGAAAGGAATGATATTTACAAAGACGAATGAAAGAATAGAATAAATGAGACTCGGTGTTTCCCCCTATACTTAGGATCAAATAATCCTAAGTATAACAATCTCTACATGAAGGGAAATCCGAGTGGAAGGATGTACAGGGTCTACCCCCCCATACTTAGGGTAAAATATCCCTAAGTATAGGAAGCAAAATAGAGGTAGAAAGAATCAATAGAATACACGAGAGTCCTACACCCCCTATACTTAGGGTAAAGTACACCCTAAGTATAGCATAATCATAAGATGAGAAAAAGGGGTGTGGGACTAAAGAATAGAGTGATATGGACAACTGGATCTATACAAGTCGGAAGAATAGTGATAATCAGGCGTGAGATGCAATAGATGTGAGTCAAGAGACCACATCTCACGCAAAGTGAATCGGGGCAACGTCAACGACCCACGGCTCATGATCTAGATATGGATTGAGCTGCTGTCTGTTAACACGAAAGGTAACATCAGAAGACAACTCAGATATATCGATACTCCCATTGTTATGTACCTTTCTAACCAAATAGAGTCCATTCCATTTGCTCTGTAGCTTCCCTGGAAATAAACGAAGCCTAGAATCAAACAACCATACTCTCCGTCCTGGCTCAAACTGCTTGTGGCTGATATGAGAATCATGCCACTCTTTTACTCTCTCCTTATAATGTAGGCTGTTTGAAAAGGTAGTATCACGAAGCTCCTCCAGGGCTGCTAACTCTACCCTCCTCTGATCTTCTACACTCTCTGGATCCAAAGGTATATAAGTAACAACCCAAAGTGACCTATGTCTCAGCTCAACAGGTAAATGGCAGGGCTTGCCATAAACGAGGCGAAAGGGAGATGTACCCAAAGGAGTCTTGAAAGACGTCATATATGCCCACAAGACCGAGTCCAAAAGCTACGACTAATCCTTTCGGTCAGAGCAGATGACTTTCTTCAATATAGTCTTGATCTCCCTGTTCGACACTTCAGCAAGACCAATCGTCTGAAGGTGCTATGGAGTGGCAACTTGATGGTCTATGCTGAACTCTCTAGCAAGGGCCTTTACCTTGTCGTTGACGAAATGAGACCTCCCGTCAGATATCAACACTCGAGGTACCCCGAACCGTGAAATGATATTTTTCCTCAAAAAACTGCAAACAGTCCTAGCATCTGCGGTTCGAGTGGGGGTAGCCTCAACCCAATGACTCACATAATCCACGACCAACAGAGTGTACTCGAATCCCTGACTATTAGGGAATGGACCCATGAAATCGATGCCCCATGCGTCAAAAACCTCACAAAAGTGTATGGGCTGCATCAGCATCATATCACGCTGTCCACAAGTGCCCATCCTCAGACAGTCAGTACATCTCTTCACGAACTCATCAGAGTCCTTGAAGAGAGTAGGCCACCATAGGCCGGATTGGAGCACTTTCTGTGTCGTTCTCTTCCAAGAGTGATGTCCTCCTGCCTCAAGCTTGTGGCAGTAAGTAAGGACGTTGTGGTACTCCTCTTGAGGAACGCACCGACGCCAGATACTATCCCCTCCCTCATGATAAAGGACGGGATCGTCCCAATGGTAAAACTTAGCCTTCGCGAGGAAGGTCTCAAGTTTCTGCCTCGGCCAATCTTGTGGAACTTTCTTGGCAGCAAGATAGTTCACAATATCGGCATACCATGGGAGAGAGGCGATAAAAAGGATCGCCTCATCTGGGAAGGTCTCACAAATAGTCTCAATCTGCTCAGAATCCTCAATATACTCCAATCGGGAGAGATGATCCACCACCACATTCTTGACTCCAAGCTTATCCTTAATCTCTATATAAAACTCATGGAGTAAAAGGATCCATCTGGTCAATCTAGCTTTGGCATCCTTCTTTTCCATGAGGTACCTGATGGCGGTATGATCGGTATAGATGGCCACTCTAGATCCAATGATGTAAGATCTGAACTTATCTAGGGCGAAAACTACGACTAGCATCTCCTTCTCAGTGACTGTATAGTTCTGCTGGGCGGCATCTAATGTACGGCTAGCATAGTGAATAGCAAAGGGGAATTCATCCCTCCTCTGTCCTAGCACGACCCCTATGGCAAAATCGGAGACGCCTGTCATGATCTCGAATGGGAGAGACCAATCAGGTGGCTGGAGAACAGGAGCCTCTACAACACAACTCTTGAGAGTCTCAAATGATGATAGACACTTATCATCAACAAGGAATTCGGTGTCTTTCGTCAGCAGATCAGTCAACGGTCGGACAATCTTACTAAAATCATGAATGAAGCGCCTGTAGAAACTGACGTGCCCTAGAAAAGACCGTAATTGCCGCAAGTTGGACGGTGGATTGAGTTTTCTAATGACATCCACCTTGGCCAGATCAACCTCCATGCCCCTGCTGGAGATGATATGACCAAGCACCATCCCTTGAGTCACCATGAAGTGACTCTTCTCCCAAGACAACACAAGGTGAACCTCAATGCATCGCTGAAGGACTCGGTCTAGGCAGTCAAGACAAGAATCGAATCTGTCGCCGTAGACCGAGAAATGATCCATGAAGACCTCCAAGCACTCCCCCACCATGTCTGAAAAGATGGACAACATGCATCTCTGGAATGTCGCCGGAGCGTTGTACAATCCAAATGGCATGCGTCTGAAAGCATATGTCCTGAAGGGATAGGTGAAGGTGGTCTTGTCCTGGTCCTCGGGCGCGATGGCCACCATCTAAGAAACAATAATGGCTCTTCCCTGCCAGCCTCTCAATAATCTGATCAATAAAGGGCAGGGGGAAATGATCCTTCTTGGTGGCCGTCCTGGTTCAATCGTCTGTAGTCCACACAGACTTGCCAAGAAGTGGGAACCCGGGTAGAGACCTCCTCTCCAGACTCACTGACAACTGTGGTGATGCCCGTCTTCTTGGGCACCACTGATAAACGCGGAATCGAGAGCGATCGTATTGATTCACAAGGCGAATCAACAATCGATGTCTTGACCACTACAAAATCCCGTATTTAATCAACAATGAACCCACAATCAAATATAAAACAATGACAAACAAATGTGGAGTCAAATTTATTTTTAACTCTACATAAAAGATATATAGAAGCAAGTATGTAGAGAGTTCGAACACAGGGAGCAAGGCAGGATAGATCAAGCAATGATGCACAAAAATGATGTGAATGTGATTAATTGCCTACAAGCATGCAAATGTTTTTGTGGGTTTTTATTTTTTATTTTTAATTTATTTTTAATTTTTAATTTTATATTTTGATTTTTGATTTTTTTGATTTCTGTATTTTCTTTTTATATTTTATATTTTTGTATTTTCTTTTTCAATAATAGAATATATACACAATATAAGAAAGAGAGGAATGGAGTATTTATAAAAATGAGGAAAAATGTTCAAAAATCAGAGAATAGAATGTTTTTGGTTTTTTTTATATTTTTCTACTATTTTTGTGATTTTTGGGAATTTTTCAGAATGTTTTTGGTATTTTCAAAAGTGTAAATACAAGAAAACAGTGAAATACACTACTGGCCGAAATTAAATGGGAATGAAAAATAATAAACAGTGGCAAAATTTTCCCAAATTAATTTTAAAGTCAAGACAATAAAATGAGGAAACTAGAGAACGTGAGTTTATATTTTTATGATTTTTCTATGACTTTTTAGATTTTTAGGAAGGTTTTGAGGGTTTTAAATTTTTTTAAGGTTTTTGTTTTTGAAATTTTTAGTGGTTTTTGGACTGAATTAAAATATGATAAAACAAACAAAATATAATTTTTTTTGGAATTTTTCAAAACGTTTTTATAATTTTTATGGATTTTCTAATGCAAACAATAGGAAAAATGCATGTTTTTGATTTTTAATAAATATTAAAATGCAATAAAAATGAAATGCAAAAATATGGCGTGAATGAGAAAGTTAACAGGAGCTTAAAATGATTCTTGTGAAAATTTTGGGGTTTTGGAGAGCATAGAATAAATAGACAAAGCATAAAAAAATACTAAGCCTGACTGGGGTATATTTGTAAATAGCTAGAAATTCAGGGGCCAAAGTGCAACTTCTCCAAAATATTACAATGTATTAGACAACTTCCAGGACTAAATAGCAATCACATAACCCGCAAGGGTATAGTACAAAATTCCCAAGTCCACGTGCAGAAGCACGCGCACCTGGTAGGGACTTGTAAGCAATTTCCAAAATCTACAGGGGCTATGACGCAAAATATCCAAAAGTATTACACTTCATATAAAAGTTCCTGAATGAAAATGCAATAAGAAAAATCGTGGGGTTCCCTCTGCAAAATACCCTTCACCTCACGCGCACATGCACATGAGGTGACATGGCGAGGGACCTAAACGAGATAAGTAAAAGTCTGGGGTTTAAGTTGCAAATATTACAAAAAATATATAATGCATATGGAATTTTAAGCAGTGAATATTAAATACAAAATTTGGCAGGGGAAAAGACACAAAATACCCTGCCTAGCGGATCCGACGGCTAAAGGTCTTCACTTAAACACGTGGCGGAGATCCGTTGGCCCGTACCCCTTGGCGATCCAGCGGCCGAGATTAGATGCTTCTCTGATGATCCAACAACGCGGGGGCTTTTGATCCTAGGGCTGCTGTAGCTCGCCAAGAACAGGGGCGAGATCGACAATGCTGAGGGATCCAGCAAGAACAGGGGAAGAACAACGGGAAGCTAAACTTCCTCCGTCAATGGTGGACTCCCTCCGACGTTAGAGCTCCTCCAAAATGCCCAGGACGACACATGGGAGCCTCCTCGAGCAAACGACGACTTCAAAATGGCAGGCAGACCGCCGGAGCACCGCCGCAAAGTCGATGAAGGAAGGCGGCTCCAGGAAGGTCAGTCTTCAACAAAAATGGCCCCAGATGGGGCCTCTTGACCTCTGGGACTTGCAATGAGAACGCACAAATGACAGTAGATGGTCCCAAGGCAGATGCGGGTGAGTGGGACGGTATTTGGAGCAAATGGAGATCGCCGGAGCATGCTCCGGCGAGGGTGCAGTGGGTGACGAATCAATCACGAATCGAGCGAAATAAACGATGTAATTCGAGCAAACAACTATGGCTAGTCTAAGAAGAAAAGAAAATAAGACAAAAACAACCTCGACCGGCAAGCAAACCGGGAGAAAACCTCACGGCGGCACAGCCGCCGGAGATGGGTTGGAACTCGACTTCAGGTGCTCACCGCACCTCGGCTGAGACGTGGGGAGACTCTCCTGTCACTGGAGCTCAGCTCTACCCATACCCGGAGGGTTTTGGCGCCCCAAATTTGGTTCAAAATCAAATGGAAGTTGGCTGGGGTGTTTTGAAGGATGGTCAAGGAGCTCCCTTTGAGACGAGGTCACGATTGGAACAACGACCCGAAGGTCAAAAAAATCCTATGGTGTATAAGATGGATTGTCAATGCACAAGTTTGCAGAAGGAAGCTCCCTCATTTGGTTAAAGGCTCGACCTCGATAAATCCGCGAAGCGGACAAAAAACGAGGACTCTGACACAACCCAGAGGGAAGGTCAGACTGTTGACCTTGGTCAACAGTCCAGACCACCTGGTTGGTCCACGTGGACCAACCAGGTAAATCTTGGGAAAAATATCTTGTAAAATTATTTAAAAATAGAAAATGAATGAATTAATTTTAGGGTATTTAATAAAAAATGTTTATTTTTTATAAGGTATTTTATTATGATTTTTAATTATTTTTATGAGGTATATTTTTACAAGTTACCTATTATGCCCTTTATAGGTACAATATCTATATATTTTATTAATTATTTTTATTTTGTGTTTTTAATTTATTTAATTTTGTTTATTATTTTATAAAATTATAGAATACTTTTATACACTTGAAAATATTTTTATTTTATTTTTATGATATGTTTTGTATACTTAGTAAAATATAAGTATGAATACTATAAGTATGTATATAGGTATTATACTTATGTATTATATTACAAGTATTTTATTTTATATTTCTTTTATGTTTTTATTCTGATTTTAGTATACAAATATATTATAAGTAATATTCACAAAATTATAAAAATATAAAAATACAAAAATAATGAATAAATAATAAAATGAATATTTTTATCTTTACAAGTATACAATAGGGGTCCAAAACTCAACTTTCAAATTGTAACTCCGAAAAATACGAAACCACCTCCATTAAATATATTATTTTAAGATATATACAATTAAAGGTGAGTTTGGTACATTTTGAGTTTTTATTTGCAAGATACAGGTCTGGGAAGTTGGAGTTCTGGGATTTTATTCAGACCATAACTTTTTATCTGTACATTATTTTTGAATGAAATCACTTTTGTATTTTTCTATATTTAATTATATACAACTTTTATGTACAAAGTTTCTTTATTTGAGATATAAAAAGTGGAACCAAAAATAGGTCCCAAAATGAATAAAGAATAAATGAAATCAATAGATATTTTGACTGTATTTTTGACCCTTATCTCCCCCTACTTTATTCCTTGTCGACCTATTCATCAAGATGCCTAGGTCTCGGGTTTTGGGTCATAAAATATTTACAATATTTTTTTATTTTTCTTTTCTTTGATTTATTCTATAATTTTGGCTTTAATTATAGTATTTTATACACTATTTACATGCACATGCATGAATGCTAAGATGCAGAAATTAAGGGTATTTACACGCATTTGCTAGGATTTTTGATGCCAAAATGATAGAATAAAGACGATGAAATGTGGATTCATCATCTCCCTGTACTTTACCTTTGCTAGTCCCTAGCAAACACTTATGCAATAAGTGCAGAAAGAAAATAAAGAAAAGAAAATAAAGAAGATGGATTAAATTTAATTCTCAAACTTGTCTTCACAAAAATCAAAGTTTGGAGCTTAAGTCGGACCTCTGGAATTTTAGTGTGGGCGGAACCTTAATGAGAACCGGATTTGAAATCCAACAATCCCTGAGAATCCCAAGACTCTGCTCAAGTATCCTCAATAGCCAGGTCAGAAATTCTTCAACTTATATGCAATCCCTTATGACTATGAATCTGACTCGTACAGTGTAAGTGATGGTGGCTCTCCCCAACTGAAATGACAAAGAGACTGACTTCTCCAATATGATAACCCAATGATTCCCCAATCCAACAACTCATCCCTCAAGGAGCAGGGTATTCCCTTCTAAGTTCAAGAGGCAACCGACCCAAGAGGAGGGGGTGAAGAGAAGAATGGACGGTAGCCAGTGTAGCTACCTATCCTAGGATGCAAGACCAGTGTAGTCAAGTCATCCAGCTGCAGGCTCACATAATTTGACTTTGAAGC
Source organism: Ottelia alismoides (assembly GCA_037367405.1). Lineage (NCBI taxonomy): Eukaryota > Viridiplantae > Streptophyta > Magnoliopsida > Alismatales > Hydrocharitaceae > Ottelia > Ottelia alismoides. The sequence goes on from JAZKJV010001591.1 coordinate 362,396, forward strand.
TCAAGCTTGCTTATTTGACTTTACACATATGTACACTCCGGCAGGCATTTTTATTTTTGTACAGGCCTGTCCATTTTTTTGGAGTTTTTGCTTTTTGCATTTTTTGTATACTATATACAACAACATTTACATAGGGAGTTTTTCCTCTTGAGCTAGTATACTATCCCTCTTTTGAAGCTTTATTGCAACCCACGATCTCCTATCCTCGAAACTCATCATCACTAGACGGGTTGGGGCGCACTTCCCTCCCTAGAGAAGGACAATTGTTTCCACCTGTGTGCGTCTCATACCGGCAAATCCAACCCCCTCACCACTCCAACTGAGTTGAGCCATGTGAAAGGTGCAAGTATCCAAGTTAGGTCATTATCAACAAGAGTCGTGCGTATGCTCCGAAATACTCTACTTAAGCAGTCAAGAATCCATTGAACCAAGTCTCATGTTCCTCAAAGAATTAAGTCAACTAGACCTGAAGCACCTTAATCCCAGATCCTATAAGGTTCCTGTTAATTAGGTAGATTTAAGGCCCAATCGAGCTCCAATCTTCAGATTTTATTTAGACTCATTCAACTATCAAACTCAATCCAAAAAATACGAATGCCATGCAAATGATATGCATAAAATATTTTTGTGAAGCAATTTTCAAAGATTTTGAACTTTTTATGGGGTTTGGAAAAGATGATGATGATGCATATGCATTTTTTTATTTTTGAAAAAGTTTTTCAAGTGTTTTTGGATTTTAATTTTGCAAATGTTTTTGGGATTTTTGAAAAGAAAAGATTTTTGGCCAAAAACTAGGTACAAATATTTACACGGAAGTGCTTCTTATATTTACAAGAAGTAGATTTTAAGGATTTACAAGGGTAAGTAGTCAATTTTATAAATATATGTAGTGGATTTTGGTGAGATGCATATATTCCTCAAACTTATTTGACAAACAGTTTTTCAAACAATTTTAAAACAATAGTCCAAAATAATTTTTACAAACAGTTTTTACAAACATGTACACACATTTGAAAATCATTTTGCAAAGGTTTTCCGAACAATATATATAGATTTTTCAAAATATTTTTTGCAACCATTTTTCAAACCATTTCCAAATCATTTTTCAAATATTTTATTTCACACAAAGAAAATAATTTTACAATCAGAATATTTTTACAAAGGTTGAAAACATGTAACAAAACATTTTCAAAATAATTTTCAAAAGATTTTTCACAAAGATTTTCAAACTATTTTTCAAACATTTTGCAAAATATTTTCACCTGACTTATTAATCAGTATGTATAAAAAGAATTTGAGGAATGAAACACATCTTTTTATTAAGTGTTTTTAATGAATTTTAAAGAATAATTAGCCGTAGTTATTAAGAAAATACGAAAGTACGAGTAATGGCTAAAGTATATACGTAGTATATATGACCCCCCTATACTTAGCTTGAGCTATGTCCTCATAGATCGGAGAGAAAAGAGAAGGCATAACTCGTACTAAGTATAGAAAAGTCTAAAGAATAAATAAATAAGAGATGAATAAACGAATGAGAAGTCGACCGTCCCCCCTATACTTAGGATCAAATAATCCTAAGTATAGCAGACTATACACAAAGCAGGGAGGGTCAAGGGTGGGAATGAACAGATCGTAATCAGATTGTCTCCCCCTATACTTAGGGTAAGATATCCCTAAGTATAGACAAGAAGAGGAGACAATGGAGAGGATCGAAACGAATAGAACAACTTGAGGGGTGCACACTCCCCTATACTTAGGACAAAGTGTGTCCTAAGTATGGAAAACTGTCTACAAGGGGCGGCACCTTTTCGGTAGATGAAGAAGATAGAAAAGGAAAAGAAGAAAAGAAGAAAAGAAGAAAAGAGATCCGGAGATGGGAGAAGAGATCATGAGACTGTACACACCACTCCCCCTATACTTAGGGTGAAAGAAGCCCTAAGTATAGGCAACGACAGGAGCAATGACACGGAACGATGAAAGAACACTCGGCTCATCCACCCCCCTATACATAGGAAAAAGTACGTCCTAAGTAAGGCAAACACGAGAATGGGTGGATGAGCAATACGGGAGAGAGAACAAAGGTACACAAGGGAATATACAATAGAGATGGATATACACAGGATCAAGAAGGTTGAAAGCTAACCTTCTTGCGAGACCGCTGAGGGATAGATCTAGTGTGGTGTAAGTCGACATCGGGGTCCACAGTGGACGGAAGCCGATTAGGGTCGACATGGTGAAGGCCCTCAGTAGAGTCAAATCGAAAGGGGACGAACTGGTCAATGGAAGTAGTATGGCTAGGTTCACCCTTGGTGGTCCTATGGTATGAAGGCACAGACGGGCGAGTGGAAGAAGTGTGGTCAGGTCCGGCCTTGGAAGTCTCACCGATGTCAAAGTGAAATGGGTCAAACTCATCATCATCGGAAGAAGTGTAATCGGAGTCGTCCTGTGAGGTCTCGTCCAGGTCAAAACCAAAAGGAACGAAATCATCAGTGGAAGTAGTCGAACTCAGATCGTCCTCAAGAGTCTCACCTGGATCTTCTTTTTCATCAAGAGGCCAGAAATTTTGAAGATTCACATCATAGCCGACCTCAATCATCTTTACTTTTGAGTGACCAGGAACAGACTTATCAGTGGAAGTAGTCAAACCAGGTCTGTCCTGTCTAGTCTTGGTATCTGCCCTCCGCTCAATGGGATCAATCACGTAGATACTTTGGATTTCATCAACACGTCGCCACACACCAGAAGGAGGAACTGTGAGGTCTATGCTCTCCGATTTCCTCCCCTTTCGGGGGATTCATCGGGTCTCATTAGGTTTCGCTAAGCAAACATCTCTAATAGCATCAGATCGGTCACAGGCCTCGAAGTCTGCTAGAATCGATGAAGGTGCATTAGGTGCAGGTCTCTGGTCAACTATGGCTGCGGTGATCGATGCTTCTCTCTCGTCAATAGGACGGAAGCGAATCTCTCCTGATCCGTAGTCAATAAAGACCCTCGCAGAGGAAAGAAATGGTCATCCCAGGATGATTGGAGAGGCCTCCCCTGTGGAGGTCTCCATGGGCAACACGACAAAGTCAACATGGTAGCTCGTGCCCAGAATAGAAATGACGGCGTTTTCAAGGATACCCTTCGGCCTCTTGATATATCCATCAGCAAACTGAACGATCATCTTGGTTTTCTTGAGAGGCCCTAAGTGAAGAGACTGTACCAGCGAGAAGGGTAATATGCTAATAGACGCACCGCCATCCAGGAGAGTGTGATCACATATATGGCCAGAGATGGTGCAGGTGATGAAAGATGTAGCTGTGTTCTTCTTTCTAGGAATGGGACGGTGTTCTTCTTTCTAGGAATGGGTAGCTGTGTTTTTCTTTCTAAGAATGGGACAGCGTGTGATGGCGTGGGTAGTGTCCATGGTCAGAATGTGACGCTCAGATCTGCTCCTCCGCTTTCTCTTCTTGGGAAGAGGAGCAGATAAATCAGTCATGGCCTGCTGAAGTGGGGCATGAATAATCTCATGAATGGTGGCCACCACTTCGGGTTCAGTCAATATTTTTTTGAATTTTTGGACCTCCTCCATATGAGGGAGGAAGTCAGAATCAACATATACACGAGGCATGCCAAGAGCAGTCTGTACAACGGCATCCTCGGGGTCAGAGGTGGGACAGTGTGTGAATGGATGTGTAGTCAAAAAGTCTGGCAGATGGGCACTCTTCTCACGGTCTGAATCAACCAAAGGTCTCCTGAACTCTTTTTGTATTTTTAAAATTTTCTCATTTTTTGTATTTTGGGCGATTGCAAGCTCCCATGATCACCCACAAGTAAGTCCGTATCCTCGACGAAAGGAGCATTAATCTGGTTTTTCCTCAAGATAGCAAGATTATCATTCATCAAATCAATGCGCTTTGTCATTCGGTTCAAGATATCACTTATAGAGATCGAGGGAGGTGACTCCAACAGGTCAGACTCGGGTGGATGTGAAGGTGGAGGTGGATAATATACAGGTGGAGGTGGGTAGAAATCCGAGTCGTGATACTGTGGCTGAGGCGGATATGTACAGAAATCAGAAAAAATAGGAGGAGGATCCTCATGATAAAAGGGAGGTGGACCGACTGGAGTGAACGAGGGATCTGCAAAGTCCGGATAAAATGTGCTCCAGGGGTCCATCTCGAAACAAGAGGAAAATGATCGCGAGAGCACGAAGGTCAAGTCAAGAGAGTGAAGAAGAAGGCACAAATGCGCAGAGAAGATCTAGGATACACACAAGCAAGCACAATCAAACTCACAAAACAAACTCTCAATTCACCTACTCAACTCGGTGAAGACCACAAATGCGGTCTTTTTATCTTGTCTTTTTTTAGAGTTAGGTGAGAAGTTCAAAATTGCGCAAACACTTAGGGGGCTGAAAATGGGATTTGGGCACTAACCTTAGTGTGTGCGTGAGCAATGTAAAACGAAGACAATGAGGGGATTACTTGCCCCAATACAAATTTTTCTTTTTGGTGGTTTTTAGGGTCAAGTAATATTAGCAGTCCCAATTTTATTGATTATCACCTTTTTTTTGATTTTTAATAAGAAATGCACGAGCCTAACGAGGAGTCAATTTTACTTGGCACCTAGGTGATCAAAAACAGAGGTAGAGAGGCGGAAAAGCAATGCAAGCGGTAAAACGATGATGTATGCTAAAGTGTAAATGCTCACCTTGCCTCCAGCACTCTACATGCAAAGATGCTCAGCAGAATTGAAACCTAATCTATATGCTAATGCAAAGCCGATGAAATCGCCCTAAGTTTCAGAAATTGTTATTATCATGAAGCACCACAAGTCGGTCACCGATCCTCAATCCAAGAGTCCGGTCTAGGCTCACCCCTCCTCTTCTCGACACATCGAGTTCAAGAGTAGCGCTTAACAGGGTGGGCTCACGGTGCGGAGGCTCGAAGATGATGAAACGACTGTTTAAAAATTTGACTAAGTTCAAACGAGTCTATAGGTACATGCAAATATATTAGGTGTTTGGCCTTAATCTATCGCAAGCAATCCTAAAACTAAGGGCTCAATCACACAAAATAAAGAAAACAAAACCGAGAAAACAAAGGAAAAAATGCGACGAAAAGCCGAGAAAAGCTGCGGTGAGCCCCCAAGTGTACAAACACTTGGAAATTGGGCTCAAGAGTCCAAAGTTCGGGGGTACCTGTATTATTACAATTTATATGAATCTCTCTCTCACAAAAATAAAAGTCTATCTAACACACACTCTCTCTCACTCCTCCTGCTGTCTCCTGTCGGCTTGGGCTAGAAAAGCCGACTCCGCTTCCCAAGGCTGCACTGAATCACCTAGGCGATCCTCCTCGATCCGCGGTCCCTCGCAAGAAGACAAGAAATGAGATGGTGGCTTAACAATATATATCAAAAATAGATGAGAGACAAAATAGAGAAATGATGTAAACAAGCAATCACAATCAATCAAAAACAAGAATTATTCGTTGTTGCTCTCCGGCAACGGTGCCATTTGATAAACACGGAAATCGAGAGCGGTCGTATTGATTCACAAGGCCAATCAACAGTCGATGTCTTGACCACTACAAAATCCCGTATTAAATCAACAATGAACCCACAATCAAATATCAAACAATGACAAACAAATGTGGAGTCAAATTTATTTTTAACTCTACATAAAAGATGTATAGAAGCAAGTATGTAGAGAGTTCGAACACAGGGAGCAAGGCAGTATAGATCAAGCAATGATGCACAAAAATGAAGTGGATGTGATTAATTGCCAACAAGCATGCAAATGTTTTTATGGGTTTTTAATTTTTAATTTTTAGTTTTTAATTTATTTTTAATTTTTAATTTTTAATTTTGTATTTTGATTTTTGATTTTTTTAATTTTTGTATTTTCTTTTTATATTTTATATTTTTGTATTTTCTTTTTCAATAATAGAATATATACACAATATAAGAAAGAGAGGAATGGAGTATTTCTAAAAATGAGGAAAAATGTTCAAAAATCAGAGAATAGAATGTTTTTGGTCTTTTTATATTTTTCTATTGTTTTTATGATTTTTGGGAATTTTTTAGAACGTTTTTGGTATTTTCAAAAGTAAAAATAAAAGAAAACAGTGAAATACACTACTGACTGAAATTAAAATGGGAATGAAAAACAATAAACAGTGGCAAAATTTTCCCAAATTAATTTTAAAGCCAAGACAATAAAATGGGGAAACTAAGAACCTAAGTTTATATTTTTATGATTTTTCTATGACTTTTTAGATTTTTAGGAAGGTTTTGAGGGTTTTCTAATTTTTTAAGGTTTTTGTTTTGAATTTTTTAGTGGTTTTTGGATTGACACTAAAATATGATAAATAACACAAAATATAATTTTTTTTGGATTTTTTCAAAACATTTTTATAATTTTTATGGATGTTCAAATGCAAACAGTAGGAAAAATGCATGTTTTTGATTTTTAATAAATATTAAAATGCAATAAAAATGAAATGCAAAAATATGGTGTGAATGAGCAAGTTAACAAGAGCTTAAAATGATTCTTGTGAAATTTTTGGGGTTTTAGAGAAGCATA